>JALIZF010001577.1:0-442749 GCA_029948255.1 Telmatactis stephensoni
TTGGACAACATGACTGTACCGTAATTGTACCAAAAAGAACATGGAGCCACTTACATATAATCATGAAACTTGCAATTAATTTTAAAGCCAAGCCTTCATTGAAAACCAAACTGCTGAAATCCGACTCAAACTTAGTTTATTTGTCAGACCTGTGACGACGTCATTACTTCGCTTTCCCTGATGGTGCCACCCCCAGTTTCAAAATGTCTAGATCCGTCCCTGTTTTACATTGATGATTTATAGAAATTTACTAATCAATTTATTCCGTATAACTTTAAATTTTATGTCAGTTCCATAAGACCAATTATATAAAACTATTCTGAAGCTTGTATTTTTTTCTTGTCGTGCTTTTACGATTCCATCTGGCATTCACTGCAAGGATTCCCCGGGAAGGACTCGTTTTGGTCTTTTCACACTTCTTCTTTTCATAAACGGAAGTAGCTCCGCTGAAGGCACTTGCTAGAATTCCTTAATTACTGGTGACGTGGCGTGATGCCTCATGGCATGTAAAGATTGTGTACCGCACTGTCCGTACTGTTCAGTTGGCACTGGTGAGAGATGGCATCGCAGCCAACGGCTTCAAGTATGAAGTCGCCTGTGAAGTCCTTGTCGCTTCGCAGCGACCAAGACGGCAAAAGATCAATACACATGAAAGTTGGAGAAAACTCCTACAAGTCGATTGCAAACTTTTGCTTTGATATCGACTGTTTCGTAGAATTCAACCCAAAGCTGTACCCGCAGCGATTCAGTGGGTTCTTGTTGGAGGTTTATAGGAAAGATGGAGAAACAATGTGAGTATGTGTGTCCTTATACTGAACTGAAAGATGTTCATAATTTAAATTTATATGGATTTTATTTAAGCTGGTGATGTACGATTTACGATACTGCCTTTTTCTACTCTCTGATCGATTTGGAGGTCTCACCTCCCCTGGTCCAAGTCCCAGGTGAAAGTATTATTTTATCAGACTGCCGGCTTAGGTATATGATTGCCATGCCTGTGTAGTCGTTAAATTTGACTCTAAACATCATATATTTTCGTTCCACTGATCCCTGCTTTTTAAGGAGAATTTTGATTTTGTTAGATCAGCTAGAGTAACTTTGTCTGAAAACCCTTCTACCACAGTTAACTGACCCTGTGTTTTGTTTGCTATTAAAGGAAATGTTTCGTCACTACCGACGAAATGTCGGCAGCGAAAAAGTTTAGATGTGCCATCAATAGAATTTTCTCGGCAAAAGGAGGAGTTATGTGGGAAAGCGTCACTGACCGTCAACTGAACCAATATCTGATGAAGGTGACGGGCGAGTTTTACAACTCGTCCGAAAAAGACACTAAAGTAGCTGCCCTGGTCTTTGGCAAGCAGCCAGATCACGATGTGTATGTCATGGGGCAAGAAGTCCAGGTAAGTCAGTTTAACTTTAAATTTGGATTAAGGAACAGGATACCAGTTTCATGCACTTTGTATTTTCTGATAAAATACACAATAAGCAGTATTTCACCAGCGATTGTTTAAGAAAATCCGCCTTTAATTTCCGTAATTAATATCCGAAAATCCAATAGAATCCACAACTCGATCCTAACTCGAATAAAAGATAAGCAGACTCGCGAATAATAGACTGTTGATATCTTTGCATCACAACATCTTTTGGGCTCAAGATTCCCTAGAGTTATAAAGTTTTTCCTCCTCTTTAAGAGCATGTGCTCTGATTTCACTCAGGGACGTGAGATCCCCTGTTATTTTGATGACCTGTGGAGGGACACCAACTGCGAAGTGCCATACATTTCTTACAAAAAATTGAGCACTTCAAAGGTTAATATCTTCGCAACATAAGCTCATTTTAATTTGAAAATTCGTGAACATGGTGAAGTTACATAGTTTAACTTGCTCTTTAGAGTGATATTATTTTCAATTCACTCAGGGCTCTGGAAATTTTCCGATGACGTAGGTGAAAACCAAGAATTTTAGGAATGTACTACAACAATGGGGCAACTATTAAATCAAAAATTGGAGACACACTTTGACAGGTGACATCTAATGATCTCAGGAAGTAAACATAGTTCGCTGACGTGGAACTCTGCGAAGACACCTATATGGAATTTTAAAAATCTAAAAGAAAAAGAAAGTCTCTACATTTATTCAGTTTCAGTTTCTAAATCTGCATATTCTGGAGGCCCAAAGAAAACATTATAAATACTCCATATTTTGAGAAATTGCCAACCTTATTTTACTAAAATGCTTGAAAGGCAATTATTTTTTTGTCAATGCCATATGAAATATGAAAAACATAGAATAACAATTTTTTTCAATAACTTTTTATTAGTTTTAGGTCTGTTTTGGTTCACATGCATAACTGCCAAATGAAATGTCCAATTTTTCTTATCAAGTTTCAATTTTAAATTCAAATTTCAATTTTATAAAATTGTAGGTTAATCCCCACTTTACAATTTAATGGTACACAATCTCGTCCCCAGAGCCGATTCATCTTACTGCGCATGCTTCCAGAAAAATACTGGCCCTGGCGAAATCGCATTTTTCATGTCTTCTAATTGTTCCTTAGAGGAACTGGAAGTTCACATAGAGATAACGATTCCCAACGAAAACACTGTACTAGAATATTTAGGCACCAAAATACTCGCCATTGCAATTTTAATCTGCAAGAAATGTTTTCCGGAGCTTGCAAAGTTCTTAGGTGATCTGATCGTAATTTTGAATTCAAATTGGAAATCACTGACCCAAAACGACCATTATTTCTCGATTGTAAAAGGATTACCCCTAAAAGACACCGGAAGTCTTTTAAGAAGGGAATGGTGGACGATTTTTAACCCCTAAGGCCTAGTTCAAACGTCGCATCTCACATGTTTCAAACTCAATGCAAATCTTTTGTTTCTTCTCATTATCATCTCATTCGCATTGAATTCAGCATATGTGAGATGCGACGTTTGAACTAGGCCTAAGAGATACCAGCGATACTTACAAGCCTGCCTAGCTGACGGTTTAGGGGGGAGGGGAGACTCAGAGAAGAAAGGAAAAGGGAGACTTAGGAGAAACCGCCTGCCCGAAGACTAGTGTTTTTCAGATCCGCCCCTTCTTATAACACCTCATACAAGGTGACCTTTGGTCATCTTAGATGCTTTATTTATAGATCTCGAAAACTTTATCATCTTGTTATAAAATCAAACACTTATCCGGCAAAGAAATATTTATGTTATCAATTTGAGCTTCGGTGATGAATTAAGTACTAAAAATCTTGAATCAAATTTCATTTCGTTAACGGCTTGTAAAGTTGGAATTTGATCTCTGCTATCTGACTCCATCAAGGAAATCCATAGGAAAACGTCTAATTAACATCACAGCCTATGTAAAATACAGCAAGGGAAAGTTACAGTGTTCATAATCTTTGTATTTGATGAGGAAGATGCGATTTCTCTAGTATTTATACTCCTTTTCCTCATGGCTGGCATTTGTTGCTGTCTTTTTTTGCTGTCAACGTGTAGTGCTGGGACAATACAGACAGACAGTCCGTCAATAAGATAAATCGCTTTTCGACCAATCAGAATACTCCGTCCTCCAGCTGCCTCTACAGTTCTGTACAGATTCTGTGCTTCCGGTTTTTGCCTAGTTTCCCTCGTCTCGAACCCAGAGCCCCTCGGTTGTCGTACCTCCTGGGCAAACCGAGGGGTTCTGGGTACGAGAAGTCTATTTTTCTGCAAGCATGCGCAGTAAGAAAAAAATCGGTTCTGGAAACGAGCTAAGGGTTGATTGGCACGATCTAATAGAAAAGAAATATCAGAATTCGCGAAAATGATCAAAAACTCCCTTTAGACCTCACTGGAGAGTAGAGAGATTTACAAAGCATTGTTGGACCTTTCCAAGATGGCGGCCAAAACAGATCGTTTCTGGTAGGTCAAAACAGACGTTTGAATTCAGGTTTGTTATTATTTTTCAAAAGTGAATTTCATAATAAGCTTAAACCCCTTTTATTTTTTACTTTTTTTTCAAAAAGTCTTACAAGGCCTTTTTTGCGATGGCTTTACTGACGAAAGCTCAATATTTTACATATTTTCAAATTTTCAAATTTTCAAACAAGATACAAATTTTCAAATTAATATGAGCTTTTCTGTGAAGATATTTTAAACCTTTGAAGTGCTTAACATTTAGTAAGAAATGTATGGCACTTCGCGGTTGGTGTCACCCCACAGGTCATCAAAATAACAGTGGATCTTACATCCCTGAGTAAATTCAGAGCACATGCTCTTAAAGAGGAGAAAAAACTTAATAACTCCAGGGAATTTTGAGCATTGTGATGCAAAGATATCAACTGTTTCACAAACTCAGTCATTACAAAGAAATGTATGGAGCCGCCATATTAATTGGTGTACCACTTTGGTACACCAACATGGCGGACAATAAATATGATTGGCAAAATCATTAAAAAATAACTTAATCATGAATTTTGTTACAGACACCCAATAAACAATGGTTTTATTCATAGGACAAGCCAAATGTGTGTTTACTTCTAACAATTTCATCATTTTACGCACCGAGGAAAACGCGTGACAGTGTTGCGTGACATAGGTTTTAAATTTGATAACTTGGAAACGAAACAAGGAAAGTTTCTCAAATACTCAAGAAAAACTTACATTAGGTATATAAGCAACATACTTCAGGCTTAACTTTATATAATCAATACGAAGCATGAATATTTTCGAAGCATGAATATTTCAATGACGTCAAATGCAACCCAAGAATAACGTTTTCTTGTTGGATTTCTACTGAGCTTTAATTTTCTCGTCTTGTCAAGATGATGCCATTTTGTTTGCTTGATGCTTTTTTGGTTGTCCATTTGAAGTGAACAACCACTGAAATTCCAACCGATTGTTTGAAGGTCAGAGTTCGGAGGGGGCCTAGGGGGGTTATGAATACCGCAATCCCACAAGAAAAATTCAAAAATATCGCAATCCTGCATGAAAAAATGGTCAATCTCGCAATCCAGCATGAAAAATTTGAAAATACTGCTCACCACACGAAAAATTCGAAATATCACTCACAAGGGACCTCATGCACAAAAACAATAATCGCCGAACCATGAAATTTTCTATCGAGCACCAGAAGCAAAATCCAGCATCTCGCAGGGCTCAAAAATACAGCATTACCTCAATTTCAAAACGTTTCTCCTGTAATACTGCAGCTCAAAAAGAGAATACCGCATACTGCAGGGTTTGAGAATCCCGCAATACCGCATTTTTTTTTGTAAAATACCGCAATACCGCACAAAAAAATGGTGAAACCCCCTAGGACCGCAAATTGCAGTAAAACTATGAAACTTCACCTGGAGAACAACAGATTTTCTTATTTTCATTTGTTTCTTCGAGACTTATTAGCCCTATTACTTGGTATTTCCCAATATCTCATTCTAATCTGACCATTGGTTTTCCCTGCAGGGCTGCTAATCTCTGAAATGCATTTTTTTATTGTTTCAGCTTGATAGGTATGGGGGTGTCATCCCAAAAGAAGACGAGAAATATATTTGGATGCCACCCTACTTAAATGGTGTCCAGTTGTTTTCATATGATGGCAGTTCCATAAGGGAACTGATAAAGTGCAATCTATCCCTAAATTTGAAACCTCCATTGGCGGAATTCAGTTGGTGGGTGTTCATAAAGACCGTCAAGGAATTTATGGGGGCAAACTTCATGCAGTTTGTGATGCTACTTGCTGGTGGAATCTCTGCATTCCATTATGAAAGGGTATTGGAGATAATCGGTATGTAATCATTATTAGTACATGCATGTAATTTAAAATAGTTGGTAAAGTACCAAGATGGTAAACATAAATGTGGTTGCTAGGGAGGTGAACAACCTTTCAAAGCTTCACTTGGTTATATGCAGCAATTTCACTTTTATTATTTGTTTGTGAGCTGCAGAACTAGTTTTGCAGTTGTAAGTTTGCATTTTCCTTATATTATGATTATGTCCTTGTATTCAGGGTCGTGTCCAGCCCCAATGGCCATAGGTGACACGGCTAGTGGAAAGACCACATCATTAAAACTGATACAGAAGTTACTTGGTGGCCCTTTTCTCTCGCAGTCATCTGGGGAGTCAGTATCAACTGAACTGATGAAAAGTACTTTGCCATTGTACTGGGATGACCCAGCACATGCACACACGCTTAAGAAGGTGCTGGTGGCCACTTTTCAAGGTGGTGGAAAGCAGACCAAAAAGAGTGGGGATGAAAGGCCATTGTCAACTTTTTTGGTGACTGTAAACTTCAGCCTCGATAATGACCTGAGGTAATTATTGAAAAAGAAAAGGCATTATAGAAATCATTATTCAAAACTGTTGAGAGTTCAGTGGAAAAGAGAAAACTAATATTAGATACTAATTAAATTCATTGAAAGAAGACAAAAGGCTGGTCAGTACACCTCTTGGTCAATGTAGAGTTATTCAGTTTGCCAATGTCTAAAACCTTTCAAATTCCTACATCAGCTGGGTGAAAAGATGTACAGCTGCCTTACTTGACCAGACGCGACAACAGTTACTGATATCATCTTTCACTCAATTTCTTTAATGGGAGTCGGCCTTTCTTCATTTTCATTGACAACCATGATCACTAAAGCTAACAAGCAATAACAATAATTACTAATTATTAATAATAACAAAAATAACATCTTATTTAATTACTTAAATTAGAACTAGTGAGATTATTTTCAGAGCTCTGATAATTCCCTTATCCAAAGTTCAAAATATAATAAATTATAATTAATAAATTAAAGTAAATAATATTAACAGTGACTATATACCTTTCTGAACTATAGATCCTTTGAAAGAACAACCCCAATACTCTTCCAAAAGATATTGAACAATGACAGCAATGAATTCTTTGAAGCCAGGAGGGTAGTAACAGAAGCTGCAAACCATGCCTGCATTCCTTCTGTAATCAGAATGGCCACTGGATTCAATGACATCTCACTGGAAAGGAATGCAAAATTTTTCAGGGATAAACTTGAAGGAGACATTCCAAGCAGATTGTCTAGTATCTATAGTATGTATAGGTACTTTGCATTCGAGGTAAGCCCAAGATAGTATTTTTCATTCTTGAAGTACACATTCAAGTACTTGCAAAATGATTATCAATCAACTGGAGAAGGAGATGGAAAAAATGGATGCTCAACTCACAACAAATTCTTCACCAACAACAAAAATGGATACCATTGAGCATCCATTTTTTTCTTTTGTCCATCTTACTGCAATTTTCATAATAATGCGAACTCTGGCCTTCAAACAGTCCATTGGAATTTGTTTTTCGCTTCCTCCCACTATACTCATAAAGATCCCTAAAAACCCATCAAATGACTAAATAATGATCTTTAGACGATTGTAACAGCTAAATATGATTTTGATATTCGGTTAGCTTTCCTATTTTTGATTTTTAATTTTGATTGACGGAAGCTATTTTGACAAAAAACACTTGAGTGTTTACATGTCCAAGTTCGCATGATTTTGAAATTTGCAGTTATTTTCACACACAAATGAAATTCAATTTTAATTTAATATTTGATTTAATTATAATATACAATAAAAATGCAAGTTGCTAAATATTATCAAAAGTTTAACTTAACTGAAAGCTGGTCCAAAACCATTGTTAGCTTTTTTCAATACTATATTCCAACATGAAGCAGTGCTTTTCCTCTCTTCATAGAAGTGTTAATTTTCCAATCAACTATAATCAGTAAAAATTCTAGATTCTAGTGGATACTCATGATTTACTTTCACTTTACTGTTGTGTTTCTAGGTCATACATCAAGTTGACGACGAGACTATCATAAGCCAAGAAGAATTTGATAGATATATAACAGAAAACTTGCTGCCTTATGTGACTGCCTGCTACTGTAGCAGCAAAAAGGTTGTCAGAACTTTGCCTACATTTATTAAAGATTTGATCAAGGCTGTCCAAAAGTTGGAACTGTCTGGAGAGGTAGGTGTTACATGTAATCTACTTATTTAACTTTCTAGTCTCATTCCCAGATCCCTATTTCCTGTTACACATGTAAGAAAAAAATATACTGGAAGCCAGAATCAAATTTTGATCAAAACCTTAAACCTAATTGGTTGCTACAAATGTATGTAGCAAAATAGAATTAAAAATAGAACAAGCTCTTTGGGAACTTTTCATCAAAGGCTGTGTAGGTAGTATTGGAATAAAAACTCAGACAAGTTCTTATTTTTATTGGTTTACTACTGAAAAATTGTACCCATGGCCTTGATGGTTCAAAGTAATTTTGATTAGAGTTCAGGGATCGAGAGTTTGAAAATATTATTTGTTTCGGGTCAGCAATTTCCATTATGAATGCTGAAATAAAATCAGGTTATGTGAAGAATCCTGCATTTGCAGGCTTTAAGAAACAGTCCTTGCAGATAAATATTCATTTGTCAGTTTTGATGGCTATAGATGTTCTAGTGCAGAGTGTTTTCATTAGGCATTGACAGCTTTATGTGAACTTCTCTGAGAGCCCTATTTTTTTGGCCGAGCATGCATAAGAGGGAATAGGGATCTAGGAATGAGATTGAGGGACTTTCATTTGTATGGGAGGGATGGTTGGTAACTACTAGATTTTGTGTAGGGGGATGTCATGTTTTTTTATTTACTTCAATAAATGTCAAGATAAAAAAAAACATGGTGTGAAATACTAGAAGTGCAAGTCTTCTAATGAAAATTATGAGGTATTTTTATCATCACTCATCCATTTGACTCGGACTCCGATTTGAATCGGAATCAGATTTGACTCAGAAAATGAATTTACTCCATCTTGAAACTAAGGTGTTTTTGAAATGCCTTTGATTTGAAGAGAGGTAATCAGTGACCTTGTAATGATAGATACCATTTTTTACACCTAATAGGTAATAATAATAACATAATGATATAATACAATTTATAAAGCGCTTATCCAGTGCTGCTCTAAGCGCTGTGAAAAATAAAAAGTATAAAAGTTAAGTGATGCAAAAAATACTGAAAATAATATAAAAAAGAGAGAAATTACAGATTAAAGGCTATAAATATATAAATTAATAAATATTAACAGGTTTCTATCATTGCAAGCTCACCATTTGTCTCACTTCAGGTGGCTGTAACTATTGATTTGTTTGTCAGACATAAATTTTAATCGCGTCTTTTTACATCAAAACCTTGTCGGATTTCTGAGAAATTTGCAGCCATATGTCTACAAGCCTTGAAATTTGTACCAATAATGATTTTTCTGCAAATTAGATCAAATAATTTGAGATATCAGACGATTTTTAAAAGTAGCTTTATGAGAAAAATTCTAAGGTGAATTTTTTTCCCCTAAAATTACCGCCAAAATCTCAACAAAATCTCAAAAACTTCAGAATTTCAGAATTATTTGATCTAATGTGTAGTTCCAGAAAATATCCATACCCCACCATGGAGGGAATATTGGAAATTCCGGAGGGGTGGGAGGGGGTCAGAAAAACAAAATTACAGTGTTTGTATGGAAGAAAAATGGAAGTTCCGGAGGGTAGGGGGTCCATTTACAAATTCCCTCCTTGGTGGGGTATGGATATTTTTTGGAACTACACAATTGGCAAAAAAAAGAGAACCGTTACAATTTTCAAGGCTTGTAAACAAATAATGACTGCAAATTTCTAAGAAATCAGATGAGGTTTTGATGTAAAAAGACGCGATTGAAATTCATGCCAAACAATCAAATCAATAGGTATATGGGCCACCTTCAATGGGCTACCTTTCAAGATGGCACAGGAAACTGTGAGGAGGACTATTAGCAAATAACATTTTTAATTTTCTGATTTAATTACTATATGCCATTTGCTCCTTTTTAAAATTCAAAGGTTTCAACCTGGCTAAAGCCAAATGTTGCACAGAGGAAACATGGGACTGGACAAGCAATCCACATGGCAAAACCAAAACTCCTGCAAGTCCTTCAAGAAGCAGGTTCTCCATACTCCTCCCATGACATCACAACTCTGTTAAAGGGGATTGATGAAAGCTCTTCTGATGCTAGATCAATTTTCAATGGAGTACGCCAACATACACTTAAGTTTCCTAGACATGCAGTCGATCAAGCTGACCTGGCTGTTATTGATAGCTGTAAGTACATCTTGGAAGTTGCTTGTCAGTAAAGTAGGTTGATAATGCATTTGTGATGGCCTTTTTCATCAACTGGTCACATGGTACAAAGTAATATATTCTGGAGGGCAAAAAGAATGCAACAACTTCAACTGAACAAAAGGATTCCAAGCAGTCAAGCTTGACTTGTCTTTGTTTTAGATTCCATGTGATCAATTGATGCAAAAGGCCTATATATATACAGGGACAGAAGTTTTTGTTGAAATTAATTTGATGAACCAGAACTTCTCAACCAATACATAATTGTCCTTCTATCAAGGATCCTGTATAATATAATGTGCACCATGATTGGTTGAGAACAGTATGACTACAGTGCACATGCAGATGAATCTTTGAATCCTACACATGCTCTGATTGGTTAAAACTATTATATTTCCATGTTTGTCCATGGGTCCATGCTATAATTGTAGATGCCCAAAATGTGTCAAGAATCACTCTGATGTCATTTGCGCATCTATTAGAACACAGACCCACACAGAAAAGCTAATCATTTGTTTAGTATTATAAATCCAAAATATTGATTTTTCAGGGTTTGATGCATCTGATCAGTTAGCATCTGCGAGTTCTCACGAGGAAGCAGGAAAAACAGATGTGTCGGAGGAAAAATTGATGAGATTAGAGAGAGAAAAAGGGGAGCTGCTGTACAGCTTAGATAAAGTGAAGAATGACCTAAAGGAAGAAAAGGAAGAAGTCCATATGTTACAGAAGGAAAAAGAAGAGCTGCTGGACAGCTTGGATAAAGTGAAGAGAGACTTGAAGGAAGAAAAGAAAGAAGTCCAGATGTTACAGAAGGAAAAAGAAGATCTGCTGGACAGCTTGGATAAAGTGAAGAGAGACCTGAAGGAAGAAAAAGAAGAAGTCCAGATGTTACAGAAGGAAAAAAGGGAGCTGCAGGACAGCTTGGATAAAGTGAAGAGAGACGAGAATGAAGAAAACGATTTAGTCAAGACCCAATGTAGCAGCAAAGGAATAAGTACTTCAAATACATGTAAGAAAGGTAATTTATTTAATATATTTTAGCTTGTCAAAACTTCAAAACATGCTAGTGCTGTTTGTTGTTGTTGCTGTTCCATCAAAGACCAGTTTAGAAGCTACAATGTATCAGAGCTCATGTTAATCAACAAATGGATGAAATATAATGTGCAAAAATAGTTAAGCAATAAATTGTTCTTCTTTTCACACAGATCTGAACAACTGCAACCTGTGCACCAAAAAAAAAAAGATGTCTGGGATGGTGAAGTGCAATAGATGTGACCAATGGCAACATTGGAAGTGTGCAAAGATAGAGTTATCAGCCTATGACAGCCATTTTGTATGTAATGGCTGCAGCAAACCGGCAAAAAGAAATTGAATATATCATTCATTATGTACAACCACAGGCAAGAAATGACTGGGTAAATGAGAATTATATATACATGCACATGTAATATGGGAAACCATAATGTGGAGAGACTTTTTCATTCCATTATAGTCTGAATATTTAAACAATTTAAGGTGGTTCTGACTTAATTGGCATGATGGAACACCAATGATGGAACATTGGTCTGTAATACCAAGGGCACTAGGACAAATATTGCTGGCTGGGGCCTGTCATCAGCAACGGTTGTTTTGATCACAAATCGGAGGGTCAAGTTTCGTGGTGGCCAGTTCGGCAAGATTGGAAGTTGGTTTGTTAACCTTTCTTGGTTATAAACCTGTCATCACTGGCCACCATACCTTTCAATCTGAGCAGACAAGAGAACAATAGAAAGGGCCTTCCCTTCCTACCCCTGGTTTTTCTTGGTTATTTAGGGGATTAGGATGAACTTATTAATGATGCGCACTGCTTACATAATGGGTCACACGCCACTGAGCTTAGCTGCAGTAGTTCATGATTAAACTGTTGGTCACAGCAGAGTTTATACGGTGCTTATACATACACAACTAATAGATGAAAAAAAGCCAGTCAAGACTAAAGTAGATACAACAAAACTGATGAGTGACAAATTATTGACTTATAAATTCAAAGTATAATGGCTCAAAAACCAGCAATATTTGTCCTTACTAGTGCCCTTGGTAATATCACAAGAATCTCAATGACAAATAGCAAAAATTCTAATTACATCGAAATGTTTGAGGTAGTAGAGTGCTTAAAACAATATATCCATGAAAAAGCTAGAAAGCTAAATTGTACTAAATAGTGCAAAAACCAATGTTTGTATTGTTTAATTAGTGCAAATTTCTTACAAAGTTTTTCACAGATATATTGTAAGCACTCTATCTTTAAAATAAAACTTCATATGTCCTGTCTGATTGTACTTTTATGTACAAATGATTTCACCACAGTAGAACTAAGCAGAACTTGGTGTTGCTTTCTGCAGTTCATTCCAGAATGAATTCTTAGTTATAGTGAGTGAATGCTAACATGAATTCTTAGTTACTTTGTGATATATGACATGCCCTCTACTGTATAATCCAAAAGTATTTTTGAGGGAATATGAGCAATTTTCAAAGTTAACAAAATCCAGTTCCAATTAAATCATAGTCACCGTAAGAACATTAATTTTCCTTGTACATGTATATCCTGTTTCACTTTGTTTGAAATAATTCTATTTCTAGAGATAATAACTGAGAATCTCAGTTTAGGTTGCAGCTAATATTATCAACTGCAGTTTAGAATCATTACGTATTCACAAGATTTAACAAGTAAATGTATCTCTTTGACAATTTAAGCCTTTTCTAGCCATTCTTTTGACTGCTTTGGAAGGACAGGCACTTTGTTGTTAGAGTGGCACCTCTGGGTGTATAGGTTACGCCTCTTGATAGCCCGATGGAGATAGAAGAATTGGTGACTTCTGGGCATAGCACATACAATCCTTTTCAGCCTACTTGCCCAAACAAATGTTTGCTCTGCAGCCATAGTATTGTATTCTCCAGGGATTTTGTCATCTGGGTTATACAGAGTTTTGCATTTTTTGTCCTTGTGATTTCGAAGGTGAAGACGATCAATAACCTTGACAATGTTGATCCACAGTTTTGATAAGGGATGTGGAAAAGGGAGATCCTGCTCTGCCACTTTCATGCCATCGACATGACACATGTTGTCATATGCCAGGACAGTTTTTGACATGCACTCCAGCAATTCTTCTTCTTTTGCTCCAGCATCTAAGAGAGGCTTAAATTTCCGATATAACCAGAGCACAATAACCAGGAATGCCTGAGTGGGTGATTCAGACCTGTAAGAGTTAGTAAAATTTAGTTATAAGAATGAACATACTTCATGCCTTTTTATACTTCTGCTATGTGCTGTGATGCAAGGCAGTGGATAATGAAAACACAAATCAACCAACTGTATCACTTCACCTAAGTCTTATCTCATGCAGGTTTGAAGAAAGGATCCATTTCATGTGATAGTGAGTTTTATTGGTATCAATTATTATTAAAATGAATACATGTCCTGACAATGATATTATGCAGTTACATTCATCTTTTAAATTGTGCACTTAGGTCTGAATCACCCACATTCTTACCTATAAAGAGGCTGCCAGTAATCTACATGACCACCACCACTAACAATGACAAAAATCCCCCTGGACCATGACTGTAATGTTTTCCTCCCACCAGTATCCTTGTTGCATGAAACTGTGGTGGTGATCGAGGATTCCTCCATTAGAAATTTTCCATTTTCTTCAATGAATTTTCCAGTGCCTACAATATAATATAAAATATTAATCTTGATCACAGAAAATGGAGCATTTGGGGGCAGATCAGAGTTTTGTATATGATTGGCTATAAGAATTAGTAAACAGTTTTGCCAAAAGACAGTATATCAAGTTGTAAGAGGTCAAAAGGATAGCCAGGGCATTCCCATACAATATTTATGTATGATAATATTTTGATGCCTATAGCCCCCATAATTAAGCCCAATTCACATGGGATGCAAGCATATATTAAGCTCAAGCAACATACACAGACTTGGTAATTTACTGCTCATCAACAAGAGCATGTGTCTTTTTTAAAATGAAAAACTGATCAGAATCTGTGTATGCTGTTTGCACAAAATGGTACAATTTATACCAGCCTTTGAAAACAGAAATGAGTAAAATGAGTAAAAAAGAATAATGATTACAATTTAAATTTTTGGATTCCAAAATCATGCCATGGGCTGAAGAAAGACCACATATGAGAAAATAACAATTGTAGCTTAGTTTGTGATTAAAAGAGACATATACTGCAGTATACTACGTATACTACTCGCAGGACATGCACATATGTTTAAGTTAACTGCAATGATAAAAAAATAGTAGAATTGGACTGTGTATTTTCTTTTGAACAGTGAATTGAATAAACTCTTTGAATATTAGTAGTCAACAATGTTAATAAAGTAAAGCAAAGCGACCATATTTTACGTCGATAGCTCGTGACAGTAATTTGGGTAACTGATAAACTTGAAGTCGACGGCGCGCTCATTTTACTCCCCTCTCTCCTTCAGCGCTCCGTTTTTTAATGGTATTTAAAGCTAAATTAAAGCTACACAGAAAGGAAAGAAGTTGAAACAAGGATGCGAGGTCACTGAAGATCGAACTAGGGACCTCTCGCACCGAAGGCTGCGCACTAACCATCTGTGCTATCCTTGCTTATTTATTCATGTAGTCAAACTTGCGACACATGCATTTGTGAAAAAAAGTTACCTTGGAATGATGTTGCATTTATATGGGTGGGAACACATTTACTGGCTACAGATTCAAGTTTCTTCTTGATGTTTTCCTCTGTTGAGGCATCTGGTGACTCTGAAATGTTAAGATACATGTAAATTAATACTGTCTGCAGTTTTTGCTCATTTTGAGAATGGTGCCCCCCTAATGGCAAACCATTTTTATTTCTTCTAAACACTGTCAGTTATTTCCACTACCCAATGGACTAATAGGAACTGGAAAAAAGTGGGGGTACCCACTCATCTGAACAAAATAATTAATGTAAAATACCTGATGATGTAAGCATCAATTTACACATTGAAAAATATATATTTCTTACACTTTGAGTACGTGTATATACAACTGGCTAAAAATAATAATCAATATAATTAATATGTGTTTTTTAGGAAATTTAAAAAAAATTATTTGTCATGCAGATATATGATTTAGTGTTTTTAATGATATTTGCTCTTTAAAACAATAGAAATGTGATTTTGAGAGGGTAACAAATTATTGAAAGAAACCATTTATATTTTCAAAATTACCATTTCTAAATTAAATTCAATATTTTTATTAATAAGGTTTTTAACAAATTAGAGTGTCAACCTCACACAGATTAATATATATGTTTTATTTCATTGCAATTTGTAATTATTTCTCCCAAAAGTCTTCACTAGCATGCCTTGCTGGAAGAGCTACTAGAAGTTGCTCATGAGTTGAAATGAGTTATTCGAATTAAGATTAATTAAAATCTATGATTTAACTTGCTCTTTCTTCACTCTTTTCTAATTTTGTTTCTCAAGAACTTAAATTGGGCTTCCTGTGTTTTGTAAAAGTCATGCACAGAAGCAGTGCACAAAATAATGGTCAGGAACACATGTACCTGTTGTTTTTTCATTTGTAGTACAGCAATTCAGAAAATCACGAAGACGAGTTGGAAGTCCTGCTTTGGTGGCTACTGCACAGTGTTCTTGACAAAATGCCATACCCTGGTTGGGTGATAATGGACAAATACTGGGGTAGTTTAGAGGTTTTGTGAAACCTTGTACTTGAATTGGCACATGCCACATACAGTGTGCATACTTTAACTTCCAGTTACCATCGGCAACATAAAGGACTCCACAGCCTAAAAAATGGTGATTCAATGTTAAGATTTAATTATGTGAGTAAATCTCGAATGATAATAATGTGAGTGAGAACCTTTTTCTTGACATTTTTGTGAACAATCGTGGGTATACAAGGTTTCACAGCGATTTTTCTCTATAAAATCCAATGCTTCTGTGTCGTTTCCCTGGAGATGGCCACTTGTTGAAGAGAACACCCATTCATCATGCACCTTGAGATCTTTCAATTCCTCCTCCAATTCATTTGTCCAGTAGCTTTTGGCAACTGCTTTCCTTGACAGTTCACCTAGTAAAGTACCTAATGCAATAATTAAATTTTCAATATAATTCCTCATGTACCTGGTAATATTTTGTTTAAATCAATAATAAATCATAATAATTAGAAATAGGATTACGAGAAGACTTGTCATTGCTTTTAATTTGGATATTTGGAAACATACTTTTAGACATTATAGGAAATTGTATGTAGCTGGGTAATTTACCAAAAATCACAAAATATTGTCAGTGGTACTTTACATTTCTCCTTAAATTTATATTTCCCAAAGAAATACCTTGGTTTTGACTTTGTAAGTCATCATCATCTAATTCATCATCTTCAACTGCAGGTTCTTGATCACCTTGATGACTAAAATTACCCTGTCCTAATAGCACAATAAAATCAAAGAAACACATTAGACAAGATACAACAAAGCACCTTTGAAAGCTACAAAAGGCTTTAATCCCTCTGTACATTCAATTTCCTGGTACATTCAATTTCTGTAAAAAAAAAAAAAAAAAAAGGAAAAAAAAGTCCATGACATTTACCCAGCTAATTGGGTTCTTCAGTGTTTCAAAGTAAAGAGACCAGATACCAGAAACTGCATGCTGTAAAGGCTGAATTCTTTGAGCAAGTCACTTGTGTTTAAACTTCAAGCATTTTTGTGAATCACCGACCAAATTTGTTATTATTTTAAATGTGACTTTCAGGGAACTAACTGAACTCTGGAGATGAACTTTATAATGGTTATTTGTTTCAATGCCTCATAGTTTGGCCACTACATATGGTACATTTTCCAGCCACACTAATAATAACCCAATACATTTTGTCTGCCAACAACCAATATTACTTGCCAGCTTCTACTGGGCAATATGTTTTTGTACCAACAGTTTACTACAGGGTACTTATCCAAACCAAAGCAACTTTGTTATAGACCAGGGAAGAACACGACCCTGAAAGGGCTCTAGCTACAATGGAGAAAACTTACAATCACCAGCCTCTAAATTCTCACATATTATACATACCCTGGCCTGGAGCTTTTTGACTACTAGTGTCATTAGTGTCCTGAGCATCAACATCTTGTCCTGAAAAGCAATTTTGAAAGCAAACAAGACAGAATCAGTTTAATTTTTATCCTGCTTGGCAGAGGTTTTTATATTTTCCCCCTCAAATGAGAAAAGGGGAAAATAAGGAAACCTCTGCAAGCAGGTATTAAGTTTTGAAAACGCAAAAATAATAATAATAAAAATAAAAATAAAACAAACAGGGATGTGGTATATGAAGACAATTTCAGCCTGGGTGGAAATGTCGAGCCCGGTCCAGTCACTTACAGGTCTAGAAAACTAGTTTAAGGCCCGGCAAAACAGGTTGAAAATTCTGGGTGTTACTAAAACGAGTAACACTGTAATTAGTAACGAGTAATCACAGTAATGGAAAAACGAGTAATAGCCAAATTTCGCTACACAGAAATTAAAAAAAACACTTTTTACCCAGACAATTAATTAAAAATTCCATTCCTGATTTTGAATTAATCAACAACAAACTCTCACTAGGCGTTTGATTAGTCACAATCTGGATGTTTATCGGGTTTTATAGTATAAGGAAAAATTGTCCATCAAAAATAAAATGGTGTGATTAGTCATTGCGAAGTTACGAAGTCGGAGGCTGCGAAGACAGTTTAGGAACTTTATCTTACCTCTCCTAAACCTCTCCTCCCTCACCTAACTGATCCTAACTGATCCTATAACTTCACACTTGCAAGATTAAGAGCTTTCCAACGTAACCACATGTAGTTGGAAAGCGTATTCATTACGGTCCGCAACAATGTTAAGTTGATGTTTTGGCTGACTTAGTTCACATAATGTGTTATTAGTAGTTAATTTGCTTATGAAAGGACTTGATCTAGTATATAAGTAATGGGAATAATTCCATTATCCCTCTCGCTTGTTGGACAGCCATCTGACAACTTGTGGTAACCCAACTCAGTTTTAGTAGGAGACTAAAGCTCTAACCCTCGGAGCTGATACGCTGCATTCGGTTGAGGAGTACATTTTCCAGTAGGTTTTTGTCCCAAGTGGTTTTGTCTTACTGGTTTTTTCGTATCGGGCAGCGTATAATTTGCTTGTATTTGTCTTTGTGTTGATTTTCACTAGTTTTGATGTATTGTAATTATTTGGTTATAGCATATTATTACTTTTGATAGTTCAACCTCGCATTATAATTCATTGTTGATTTATATCGTTATTCTATTACTTGAAATTGATTAATTTATCTTGATGCTTAAAACGTCGTATTTATGTTAGCTATTTACATTTGGGCATTCCTTATTTATGTTAATTCTAGATATAGTGATTGTATGTTATTAGTATATTTCTTACTTGTTACATATTATGTGTCAATTCATGGTTTAATAAACGCTGGTCTTGCTGTCCACCAAGCACCCAGCACAGTCACACTCCAATAGTGTCGAGTAATGTAGCGATATTGTAAGTGATCAGCGAGGAACGCCTTGAAGATAGTGATGTTCGATTGATGAACGCAGAGATTAAAAAGGAAAACAAAATTTTGACGTGCTCCCTTGCTTTAACAAGTTAGAAAATAAATACAATTTGTGACTGCAGATCGAGAATTTAAGCAGAATACTTTTATTGTTTTGTTTTGCGTGCATTAATCACTATAAATTGGCCAAACATTCTAGGACAGGTTTTGGATTTGAAACCTGGTGTGATCTAGGATCACTTTGTTTTACCGGCGATGGACTTTGAAATTTCCTGCGTAAAAAGTGTCTTTTAAAATTTCTGTGTAGCGAAATTTGGCTATTACTCGCTTTTCCATTACTGTGATTACTCGTTACTCATTACTGCGTTTATACTCGTTTTAGTAACACCCGAAAATTCTCAAACAATCGTAATAAATTTCAGGTCCTCCCGAACTGTAAATAATTTGAAATTTCAACATGGGCTGAAAGTCGCCATATACATGGTATGTACAGTATACCTCTTATACTTCTTTGGAAGCGTTCGATCTCTTTTAAAAACACTTCGTTATAAGTCTCGGCAAATCCGCTGAATGATGCCCAGCAGTGGTTGCTAAGTATGAAAACAAAAACAATTGGAAAAACAAAATTCACAATCACCGAAACTCCACATCATGAAAGAACGGCAAGATAGGGTAAAAGGTTAATAAACTATTCAATACATACCCCAAGCTTGGGATCCACCTGTAGAGTTCTTTCTCCACATAAGTAACATGGCTTACTTCAATCAGATCGTTATTCACTTGCGCAGAATAATAATGTTTACCTTTGGAATCGGAATAACTAGAAATTCCGTAATTAATGTCACAGTCCCGGCACTCAAGAGTCACTTTGCAAGCGGGTTGTGGGCCCAGAAGGCCATGCACAACGGCCTTTGAAGGCATGTTATGCATCGTCAACATTTTCGAACAAGAAATGCAGCTGTCAACTGGTGGCACAACAAACTTGTTGTAACGGAATTCCTTCTTTTCCTCGTTAACTTCCCAAAGACGATCGGAAAAATACTTCGGGTAGTCTGTGTTACAAAAGTGCGGGCAAAACCCTTCTAAATACTCAACATAAGTTTTCACTTGTTGAGGTGAAGCCCACTTACAACGCGGGAGCAGGATATTAGAAATCAGGATACAACGTAAGGATGCCGATGAACCCCTTTTAGTAAGGCTAAAACACTTTGGGATGTGATCCAAAGCCATTTTTAGTAGAATGACATCCGAGAGAGAAATAATGGCTGCCAGCATAGTCAACCCTTGTAGAACCAGACATATGTAAAACCTATGTAAAAGCTATGTGCTGAGGCTATGTAAAGCATATGTTGTAACTACTTAAAAACTATGCATATGGCAATTATGCAGATACTATGTAAATTGTATAGAAAATGCTATGTTTTCGCTAGTCATTTGGAACGCTTTACATAGTATTTGAAAGCTATGTATGCGTAGAAGACAAATTGAGGTGTTAGTTGAATAGCTTTTACATAGACAAACCATATCTTGTAAATAGGGTTTGAATAGCATACACATAGAAATAGCATATGGTATGAATAGTGTTGCAAATAGGGCATACATGTAAATAGGGTTCCAATAGCATATACATAGAAATAACATATTGTATGAATAGCATATGCATAGAAATAACATATTATATGAATAGCATATACATAGAAATAGCATATTATATGAATAGCATATACATAGAAATAGCATATTATATGAATAGCATATACATAGAAATAGCATATTATATGAATAGCATATACATAGAAACAGCATATTATATGAATAGCATATACATAGAAATAACTACTATATGAATAGCATATACATAGAAATAGCATATTATATGAATAGCATATACATAGAAATAGCATATTATATGAATAGCATATACATAGAAATAGCATATTATATGAATAGCATATACATAGAAATAGCATATTATATGAATAGCATATACATAGAAACAGCATATTATATGAATAGCATATACATAGAAATAGCATATTATATGAATAGCATATACATAGAATCAGCATATTATATGAATAGCATATACATAGAAATAGCATATTATATGAATAGCATATACATAGAAATAGCATATTATATGAATAGCATATACATAGAAATAGCATATTATATGAATAGCATATACATAGAAATAGCATATTATATGAATAGCATATACATAGAAACAGCATATTATATGAATAGCATATACATAGAAATAGCATATTATATGATTTTCACTCCAACGAATTGCATGGAATATATTCTAAAATAGTTCTAAATTAAATACTAAAATTATGAAATACTATAAAAAACATGATAACTTCCCGTCATTGATACTTTAATATGAGTAAAGATTATGTTTTGGTAGACTATGCATGAAATAAAATTATAAAACAATATGATACACACTTTTTAAGTCAAAACAATAAAATGTCTTTGTATACTATCATATGATCCTTTGAAATGCATTTACAGTCATCTGAATGTTGATCAAAACTTAAGAAATCCATAATTTGAAGTGTCACATATCTCTAACAAATCAATTACTGCTTGAAACCACTGCTTGATGTGGTGCTTGATGTTACAAATTCCATTCATTGCAACAGTTCAGTTCTCCTCCATATATTAGGTCTACTGCTTTAATGGACACTTGGCTTGTTGTAAACTAAGCACAGTACAATGTACCTGAAAATCATAAAACAATCAGGTTCTTAATGATAAATTATTGCAGTTAAAAACCAATTCAAGGACTACAGAATAGCAACTGTGGAAACCAATTTAGCAAAATTCTTAATGAACTGTGGCATCTGACAAAAATGCCTACTCTAAACATCTGAATAGATTGACTCAATTGACTCGATAGATTGACTCAGTGCAGTCAAAGTTGAGCTGAATTGTTAAGCATTAATTTATAAGTTTGTTTGCATCAAAGTTTTTAATTTAAGCATGATGATCACATGTATCCATGTACCAGGTAATTGTCTTTAGATGGAAAGTCTAAATCATGTATAAAGGCTTACCGGTTTCAGCATCGAGTTCTCTACGGTTTTCAAGCAGTTATTCTTCTAAATATTATTCCATATGGTTGGACATCTTTCTAGATTAATTCCTAGCTTAACTGAGGAACAATTAAGGCCAGTTTTTATCACAAAACAAAGGATTTTCAAGCAGAGATTCACGATTTACAAGCATATATAACGATCATGGCAGTCAAAGGCGCCAAATATTCAAATGAGTCACATGATAAAAAGATGGTCTTTCATTGGCCATTTCCGATATTAGCTACCAGTTCCTCTCGTATTTACTGGGAAAGTAAACCCAAGCAAAGTGAAATGTCATAAGAAGAGAAGATTTATATCTGTCATGTTTGAAACAACAAAATATTACTTTCAAGGTTATTTTGCAGCTACAGAAAACACATCAGCAAATGTTAAGCACAAATAAGAATTCAAATTTTTAAAGTAGCAGCATAAATGAAGCTCTATGATGTTGTGTGTCAGAATTTTCCAAGATTTCACATTTTTCAATGTTTTTTTACTATGCAATTTATACAGACTGCATAGGAAATACATAGAAGTATAAAAGGTATTTAATTATATGTATTTTATCACATAGCCAATACATAAAGACCACATAGAAAATACATAAGACTTATGCAAAAGCTATTAAATATTGATACACTATGCGAATTATATGTATGTTATCACATAGTCAATACATAAAGACTACATAGAAAATACATAAGAGTATGCAAAAGCTATTTAATATTGATACACTATGTGAATTATATGTATGTTATCACATAGTCAATACATAAAGACTACATAGAAAATACATAAGAGTATGCAAAAGCTATTTAATATTGATACACTATGTGAATTATATGTATGTTATCACATAGTCAATACATAAAGACTACATAGAAAATACATGAGTATGCAAAAGCTATTTAATATTGATACTCTATGTAAATTATATGTATGTTATCACATAGTCAATACATAAAGACTACATAGAAAATACATAAGAGTATGCAAAAACTATGCTTGTCATTAAAGATATTTAAACTCTATGTTGCATTATCACATAGTAAATACATAGAGTAGCATTTGCTTAAATAGCAAATGCATAGCTGATACAAATGCTATGCTAATATTGTACATAGGTTTGACATATGTATGTAAAGACTATTCGGTATTCATATAGCTTTGACATAGTTTCTAACTATATTTTAAATACCTACAGACTATGTGATTGTAGTGTACACATACTAAATACATAGGCAGTCACAAGCATTGCATAGCTAGAACATAGTGCAACATAGTAAAACAATAGTATTGACATAGGTTTTACATATGTCTGGTTCTACAAGGGAACGCATCATCTTCGTTTAGCCACAGGCTTACCATCCTCAACGTTTGTGAATCGGGTTAGTTCCGGTTTAGGGGGTTTGGGATCCCTGTGTTATAATTCAACCCCTTGTTTGGTAGTTGAATAGCATGAGTTTAATTTTGCCTCTGAAAAGCTTTCTTTTTCTAATCGATTCTTCGAAAGTTTGTTAGAAATAGAGATTTACAGTTACTGAACACTTCTGGCTAGTTTTTTGGGGGGTTTGAGGCGTATTTACTTAGTTTGAGGCCGTTGAGTTTTGAGCTGCGTTTCCACTAACAGAAAAGACAACACTTGTTGTCTTTTCTGTTAGTGGAAACGCAGCTCAAAACTCAACGGCCTCAAACTAAGTAAATACGCCTCAAACCCCCCAAAAAACTAGCCAGAAGTGTTCAGTAACTGTAAATCTCTATTTCTAACAAACTTTCGAAGAATCGATTAGAAAAAGAAAGCTTTTCAGAGGCAAAATTAAACTCATGCTATTCAACTACCAAACAAGGGGTTGAATTACAACACAGGGATCCCAAACCCCCTAAACCGGAACTAACCCGATTCACAAACGTTGAGGATGGTAAGCCTGTGGTTTAGCTTGATGTTTTTGTCCATCATGTTTTTCACGTCCATGTTTTTAAGCTTTGCCAGCTTGATCTGAACATCATCTTCAAGTTCTGACTGTTCTTTTAGGCGCTGTTTTATGGCTTCGGGTAAAAAACAGTCTCCTTTCCTACTTCTTTTCATCTTTAGCGTCCGACGCGACGCGGATCGCACAGTCTTGAACTTACTTGACGTACAAACTGCAGGTCCAGAAGTAAAAGCTATGTACGTTTGAAATAAAATTGTAAATGTAACGAGAAACCAACTTCTTAAATGATAAACAAGAAAAACAAGGCCTGATCGGAAAAACAGCTTCAAAAGTTATAAAACTTCACGTCGAAATGCAGGTCTTGAAATGTAAACATGTAGAAAAATGTTTTTGCGCATGCGTGAATTGGGTTTCCTGTGTTCACAAAAGCATTCTCGAACCCAGACCCCTTACAGCACAAAAATCCATGGGTTTGAGACAGGCAATTTGCAATGTATTTTTAAACTTTTTGAAAATATAATAACAAAACAAATAAAAGCAACATTAGACAAAACTTGCCAATACATTGGTATTCCTGTACCTTGGTGTACATGTGTGGAGCAACACAGTCCCCTTAGTCCCCTTAGTCCCCTTAGTCCCCTTATACCTCTTATACCTAGTATTCCTGTACCTGTGTACAGTGTGCAGTGTGTGGTGTGGTAACACAGTCCCCTTAGTCCCTTTATACCTAGTAGTCCTGTACCTGTGTACAGTGTGTAGCGCGTGGTGTGGTAACACAGTCCCCTTAGTCCCCTTATACCTAGTTAGTCCTGTACCTGTGTACAGTGTGTAGCGCGTAGTGTGGTAACACAGACCCCTTAGTCCCCTTATGCCTAGTAGTCCTGTACCTGTGTACAGTGTGTAGTGCATAGTGTGGTAACACAGACCCCTTAGTCCCCTTATACCTAGTAGTCCTGTACCTGTGTACAGTGTGTAGTGTGTGGTGTGGTAACACAACAGTTCCCTTGTATACCTATATCAAGTACCTTATACCCCCTTAAACCAGTTAAACCTAATAGTAGTAATATGTATCCATGGAGTGTTGAAGTGACATATAAACTTTGGGGCATTGAGTAGTACTCAACAGAACCGAGCGGCATCATGCATGCAGTTATGAAGCCCATAATGTCACTTCATTACATCTAAAATACAAAGACCTAATATACCCAGGTATAAGAAAGAAAATCAAACACGACTATCCCATAACGGGCCACATATGGTCTTGTATGTCGTTTTAAAAGTTTAGGTCGAAAAACGCGTAAAATTGCTTGGTGCCTAAAACGGTGACGTCATCGTTTCGTCGCTATGGTAACCTCGATGTAAACAAAACACATACCATTAAGAGCTTCAGTCTTTTTGTAGTAAGTGAACGAAAGGTCATAACTGTGGGTGCTTTCATGTAAGAACTACAGCCATTTCAAGTTGACCGGTCAAGCACTAGAGAAATTGTAGGAAGCCTTCTATTCGACGTGCAAAGGATTTTGAAGACAAAAACACACGCATGCGCAGACAAAATCTCCATATGCTTCGTAATAATATTTCTTTGGATCGAAATGTCAATTCTCCTAACCTTTAATATTCCAATTCCAATTCGGGGAATCCCCTATTGACAGAACAAGTCAAGGATGACGTCGGGAGAAAGTTATAGAGTTCTAAAGCCATGAGGTCACGTTGCTAAGTGACCAAAAATTCGCGTTCTAAACAAATCGAAAGAAAACCAATATGGCGTCTCTTACGATAGCATCTCTAAGTTCTTTCTTTACAGAAGAGCAAAAATCGATTTCTAGAGGAGAAAACCATTACCGACGTCATACTTTAGTACTCTATTCAGTTGGTCTTTGCTTTGTCTGCCAAGAAATTAGAGCTCTCTCTTTCTCTTTGACTCCTCGGTGGCGATAAACATTAAAAAATAATTCAGTATTTATAATAACAATTGTAAAAATGCTGAAATGAATATTTGATCGTTCTTTAGTGCATATACTCTTTTGAGGTGAGCCTCCGAAATTTACCTAATAAAGTTAGTTAAGTAATTAAAATAATGTTTTTTTGTTTTTTGTTTTGAATTAAAGTGTGTAAGTCACCGAGAAGGAAAGCCTTACTTTTTATCAAACTGTAACTTAATCGAAATCATCGCTAACAAAAGCCGGACCATAAAGCTGGGATGTTCGGTACTTTCGGTAAAGATTGTCAACAGTTATAAAACTAAACTTTTCACACCCTTGTATGGTACTTCAGTACTAAATTCTAAAAACGTCTGAGTTCTATTTGCATGCTTTATAACGATTCAGTAGAAACCATTTATTTTTCATGTCACTCTGTTCTGAAGGAATGTTTTATCGCACCTGAGCAGAGAAAATTGTAAAGATTCTACGCAAATATGTTAGTGGTGAATACATGAATGCCCATTTATAAACGAAAGCATTAACATTCATTTCAATTAACGCCGGGGATCTTCTTTAAGTTTCAATATTTTGATCTTTTTGTAGAAACATTCTTCAGCTTCACTGATTTTTTTCACTTCTTCTCTTCTTTCCTCGTAATCAAAGAATGGAAGAACAACTCTCCGTACTCCCAGCTCGTTAAGCCTAGACATACATCTCTTAAAGGAACCATGTTGACATAAACCACGCTGTTCTCAAGGTTTTTTCCATTTTTGCTCAGTAATGCATTTTGCTCAGCATGGAAGACGTGTAGACGTATATGTTTTTTCCGCTGTTGTACTCCCCCTCCCCTCCTTCCCCTTTTCCCTCTCCCTTCCCCTCCCCATGCAGGGCCGCTACGCATGCAGGCTACCGCTGTTGCCGCCTTGGGTAATTACCATAGACTGAATATTGGTATGTGAATTCGTTCCAATCTTTATGTGATTTTCGTTATCATGACCCTAAAAGGTACGCTATGAACCGGAAACCCTAAAAGATACGAGCGGGTCATATTTTGGACCCTAAAAGGTCCGTCGACCACCCCTACCACTTTTGTAAGGGAGTACCACCCCCTCCCCCCTCCAAAAATAAACTTTGTAGATTCTTTCTCAGTCTCTCTGCTCGGTCGTTTAGTCTCCCGTATTGGGACAGTCGAGAGCAGTCAAGAATCAGTTGAATTTTTTTGCTTTTGATTTCGGATTTCAGGAAAAAAGTAATTTCTGGGCATTTTATTATTTCAAGGTATTCAAGAAAGTTCAACTAAATCAGTGAGTTTCAAATGGCATTTGTAACGATCGATAATTCTAGACTTTCACGGCGAAGATCGAAGTTGACCCAGTGGAAATACGCACTTGACTTCCCTTGATATGATCTACAAACACACAAATCCTGGGAGTGACGTTCAATACTAAACTTCTACAATTTGTATTGTCATTCTAAAGAATTACTACAGTATTTTCGAAAATATACGATCGTAATTTCCTCCAGTATTTTCCGATTTACGTTTTGTTGACATTCTTGAAGACCGTCCAGTAAATAATGTGCATATGACCAATAGGACGACAGCTTCCAATGAACCTGAATCGCTTTTTTATACCATTTTCGACATCTACAAATCTCTCGATCTGCTTTTCTAGGATAAACATATTTACAATTCTATATGTAGCACAAGCAGTAAGCCACACGCGCTCATTGGGCGACTATATTTTCAAATACATATTTCACTAGTTGTGCTTATTTTTAAAAAAAAAGTGAAATTGAAATTTTTTGATTTTATTTGATCAAAATGTTGCTTTCAGTAGAACTTACTTTATTTTTATTCTTTTTAAGGAACAAATTCATGCCTTGAGATCAAACTTTGAGATATAGTAGTACACAACTTTAGAATCAATGTGCGAATCCTAGTAAGCCCACCTTCTTTTGACCGAATTCGGTGATTATTTGGTTCCTTTTCGTCGCCACACTGTGTATTATTTATGATCCTTTCATCCCCGAACAATAACCAAGGGATCTCTGCCAGAAGGAAATAGTGTCACCTGTTCTTCTAGAAAACTCTAAACTACAGTTTTGAAGTGTTCCATGGTTGTTTTAAAATATGAAATTTCACTCCTCGAACAACAACTTCAGGTTTATGTCGAAGGTGAACAAGCTCGATCCCATGCAAATATAAGGCTTGACTTAAGTGTTTAATTATCTGTAAAATTATTGTCGTCTCTCATTCACTTTTTCGAATGTGGTATATCTAGGGAGGGGTATTTCAATAATTAGCCAGTTGATATCAAGATGTATAATAAATCAAAGGAAAGGAGATGCGGGGATGCTCGTCGTACCTTTTCGGGGTCAAAATCAGCGATCTGGTAACTTTTAGGATGTCTCAAACTTTAGTGAACTACCAGAGACTAAGTTGGCGCCTTTATTTTTCAGTAAATGAGTCACCAAAGATAGGCATTACAGCTACAGTTTTAACCATTCGACTTTTTCTCCACACTCATCGATAAAGGAATTTACATGTTTAGCATTTGTTTAATCATTTGTTTTTGAGTTGGTACCTTTTAGGGGTAAAAATCTTGTGTTGCCACGCCCACCTTAATTAAATTCAGGTACCTTTTAGGGGTTATTCTCAAATTTACCGACGAGCATCCCTACCCTCTGATATATGGTAGTCCCCCCTGGCAAACGGACACTATTTTCATAGAGCAATTCCAAATTATGGAGTAGGATTACTGATTCACTGAAGAATGATGGCTGTGATAAGTTAGAGCCGTCTCTCTTCCCGTCCTCACTTCACACTCCCTAACTTCGTCGCGACGATAAACATTAAAAAGTAATGAATACCACAAATATGCAATGTATATAGGTCTGTACTGCCACACTCTTGTTTTCTTCAGTTTCATTTGGCTTCTCAGTTCCTAAAGGAATATAAAACACTTTACTGACTCGTGCTTGAACCAGCATCTTGACGCAGTGAGCGCAAGGTTTTCTCGTCAGATAAACATGACAGTCTTTGACTTTACCAGGGTAGATTTTTGTATTTCAAATGATTAGCTGCCGTTAATAACCTAAAAAGAAAGGTAACAAAGAAACAATTTCCGGATTGACTGGAGCAAGAATTGTCGGGTTGTTACACCTCTCACCGCTTTGTTCCCTGGTTCGATTGCCGCACGGGTGCACTTCTTGTGAGTTGAGTTTGTTAGTTCGTTCTCTCCCTTGCTCCGAGGGTTTTTCTCCAGGTTCTCCGGTTTTCCTCCCTTTGTCAAGTACGAACTGGTAAGTTGAGAGAAGCATGTATAGAATATTAGAATGTAGAGGTAGCGTATGTGTGAGTATCGCGTCCCCCAATTAGTGCGTAAGCGATAGAACGCATTGGACACTTAAATAGACATTTCTTTATTTGGATTGATTGATTGAACACATTGGACACTTAAATAGACGTTATTGATATCGGTTCATAGCCTCAGCTTTATATACATGAATTTTAGAAATTATGTTTTTAGTCGATTAAAATGTTGTCGTGGAACTACAGTCTTCACTTGTATCTATTCTAATACTTCTCATAAGGACCAATAATTTATTTGTTTAAATTTCAGCACACAACTATAGAATCAATGCCGACTAACTTTTGATCAAATATTGTAAATCAGTGCTCTGAATTTTGCTCTTTTTTAAATGTTGTATATCATTTCCGTCAAACCGGATGTTTAAACCCCAAACAATGATAAAGAGAACTTTGACAGTAGGGAAAAGTCATCTGTTAAATAATATTTTCTCTACAAAACTATAAAACTGCTACAGAACTGCTGAATTGATTTCTTCATTGCCCTGTCAAATACATTAAGGGATTGTCATACTAAAACTTGAAATGCTGGGGTTTCTTTCTGACATTAGTGTTTATTTCTTATAGAAGAACTTTCCAAGACTTTTACTTGCCTAGGACCGGTCAACCACGTAAAACAATATATGATATTAATATTATCATGATACTGATAAATCCGATACTCATTGCCGCCTTATAAATTGTAAGCGATTTACAACTTCCATGATGTATTTTCTGGTACTTCAACACCCTGATTTTTTTATGCTCGCGCAAGTAATTATAGCATCTTTGACTTATACCGCGTTTTTCAGCTAGGAAGGGTAAAACCAAACGTCTTACTCCCAGCTCGTACAGTAAAGGCATACATTCATAACAAGGAATCTTGTTGACATAAACCACGCTATTCTCGAGGTTTCTTTCATTTCTGCTCAGCAAAGCATTCTGTTCAGCATGGATGACGTGTGGATACTTCTTTTCGTTCTTGGCTTTTCGACGGTTCTGTCGTGGGTGATTACCGTAGAGGGCTTTGGAAGGAAAGCCATTCCATCCAATGGAGACGATCTCCTTCTCATTGGCGATAACACATCCAGTACCAGGATCAGGATCGTCTGTCCTGTTAGACAGCATTTGAGCAAGTCGGGATAAGTGTGCGACCTCCTTTTTATCATATTCTCCCCAGTCTTCCCCAATCTTTTCCCAAGTGTCCATTTCCTTTGTTTCTCCTGTGGTAATGGTTGCTCGGTAAAACCAACGAAAAGCTCTATCCATATCTTCACAAACTTGTTTCTCGATTTCCGTGTCATTGTACTCTGGCCAACTGAGGTCTCGTTGAAGTTTGGAGATCTGTTCATCTGAATCATTATTTTTCGAACTGTACCAGTCTTCATTCCACCCTTGTTTTTCAGTCTTATATTCCTCTAGATCTTGGTCAAATGTTGACTTTGTTGATCCATATGGCTCTTTTTGTAGGTCTAGTTCATCGATGTATTGTTGGGATACGTTAGGAACGTAAACCTCCTTACTGACTTCACTGACTTGAAATAGAGCATCCACACTCTTGTTTTCTTCGGTTTCATTTGGCTTCTCAGGTTTTAAAGGAAGATAAAACACTTTACTGACTCGTGCTTGAACCAGCATCTTGACACAGTGAGCGCAAGGTTTTCTGGTCAGATAAACATGGCAGTCTTTGACTTTATCAGGATACTTGAGAAGCGGTCTGATTGCTCCATGTACGGTCATTGTATGATCAGGATGCTGTCGGGTACAGTCGGCTGAAAGAACTCGATCATTGGGTTGAACGAAAACAGATCCGACGACGTTTAGTTCGTCTGTAGATTTTGGCATGGCCCATGGAGACTCTTGCATCCAGAGAGCTGTAAACATGTACAGATCTTCTTTGCGAATTTGATTCACACGCTCGCCATGTCCCTTTTTTAATCGTTTGGGCTCAGTATTTGTAGCCATATCAGGTATTTTAACAGAGAATTTTCGTTTGCTCCTCGATAAACAACCTTAAAAGCTGCAGTATGCTTCACTTTGAGCGGTAGTAAGTCCTTTCTTTGTGTACTTTCAATGTTACTTTCAGTTATTTGTGCCCGCCATTGATCATTAAGTACTGTCAGCCTTTCTAAAATTGTAAAGTTTTGCTTGAATTAAGAAGATCACAATTTAAAACGTTTGACAGAGTTAAACACCACCACAGACTATCGAAAGCCAAAACTTACACTTGAAAATAACCTCTTTCCAAGATTTTGTTCCAAATTTTTATCTCGGTGTTTCCGTGTATCTCACCTTCAAAGACCATAACACAAAGGACAAGCTGGGACACGCAGTGAATATTCCTGTATTTTTAATAAATATGACGTTATGTGGCATTAGTTATGCTTGGGGACATCTTCGAGAAAACATGCAGTGTAGACAATGAAGACTTAATTATTTTAAGGGATTATTTCTAAATTTTGCTGGAATATTCTTCACTACATCACCAGTATTGCAAATTAAATCACTAGTTAATATTTCTTGGTTTGGGATTTCTTTAAAACGATTCCATTTTAATTTCTTCGATTTTTCCATTTATATATTTCATTTTACTAGAAACATTAATCGTCAGTCTTTCCATTTGATCGACTTTAGACAGTAATAATAAACTACTTTGAATAATGTCAATAATAGACCCTTTCTACAAGACGGTGCATCATGGGTAATCAGGGCATTCTGTGCAGTCAGCCATGAAGGCGGAAAAGGTCAAAAAGAAAATCTTGTCTGACAGGACATGTTCAACATTGTCACACAACAGAAGACTGTCTTTTCCAAGTAACGAGCAAGTTTAAGGAACGTTTTTTACATAAATCAATGAAGCAACTACTGACTTCATCTCTCATTATTTCTTGCAGCTTTTCAATCAAAATTACTGAAGATTTGTTGGAAAAATTTAAGTTTTCTCGCGGAAATTTTCACTCATTTTCACTCACTTGTATCTCTTGCATAACTGTAAGTGTTTTCATACAAAATTTCGTTTCTTGAAAATTCGTATCTCCTTGATTTTTCAACTGATATCCTTCAAACTTCACAGTTTTACTGATTTTGATGTGCTCTTTCCAGCTATGGTAATTGTTTTTAAGTTTGGGAACTTTTGGAATTACATGAAAAAGCCGTTAGTATGAAATGACTGTAGCAATTCACAAAATACGTCATTTACACGTATAAGATTGCAGAATACGTCTTGGTAACAGTCATATTCGCATTCAGCATGAAAACTCGGTTTAGAATAGTTATGTTACCAGCCTCTACCCCAAAATGCCTCCAGGTATCCGATTTTTCGAAAATGCGCCTTGTCTAAGGTGAGCATTCCAAGCAGAAAACCGAACAAAACCAAAGTCCACATTTTTCATTTTCAAAGATGGAGTTGGACGAGTCTTGCAGGATTTATACTGTCCTCGTGCGCAGCCTCGTTTTCATAACAGCGGCAACCATAGGATTCTGGGTAATTTGCAGATTCTCGACGTTGATAGATAGCTAATAGGAAACGCAGACCTAAACTCGCGCTACCACAGGTAGCCCGTGTAATAAGGATCACTACGACTTACGCGCGAAAGCCAAAACGTACACCTAGCTGAAAATATTTTTTTTTTCAATCTTTTTTCAAATTATTTATCTTGGCTTTTCCGAGTATCCCACCATGAAAGACCAAGACATAAGGACAAGTTGCGACACGCAAAGAAGCTATTCTTGTATTTTTAGAATAATATGGCCTTATTTGGTATTAGTTATAACAACTTGACAACTTGAAGAATACAGTAAATGAAAACAAAAAAGATGACTAATAAATTTTTTTTTTAATATTTTTGATATTGATATAGATTTATCATCATATAGTTTTATATTCTCTTAGCTAGTTGGTTGAACCCTAATTTTTTACAGCGATTTTTCTTTATTCGATGTGACTTTTGATTCTGACAAATATCGTCCTTCAATAAGTAATAGTCATTCTTTCCATATGAACGATTTCAGACAATCAGTCAGCATCCCAGAAAGCTAGAAAGATCTGCAGATCGATAAACATTTTATATCTAATCAATATGGTTTCCATTTTGGAATGTTGAGAGAATTTATATTATAGACAACTCTCACTTTTAAAGCCAGTGGCAAAACCTAATTTCACACTCAACTTTTCTGACAGCTAGCTTCATTATTTGGCCAGTATATATAGTAGTTTAGTATTGCATATTAAGCTATTATTGTCATTGATTTTCAGTTTTCATGCAACTTTAATGTAAGCACTTCCATAAAAGTTTTAATTTTATTGAAATATCAGTTTTTTCTAAACGTTGAGTTCTTCGTTGTTCTCTTGGTAGGCGACAACCATGCATACTGTTTTCAATTGATTCTTTTGTACGTGGTTGGCTTCTTTGTTACGAACTGTGCATAGCAGTCATACCGAATAATTATGACAGGGGATTTCGTATCACAAACAAGTCGCTTTGAGAAGACTTTGTGATAGTAGTACACAACTAGAATCAATGTGGGAATCCTAGTAAGACCTTCTTTTGACCGAATTCGGTGGTTATTTGGTTTCTATTTTGTCGCCACGCTGCTCCTAATTTATTTCCCGGTCGAACAATAACCAAGGGCGCTCTGCCAGCAGGGAATAAGGTCACCTGTTTTCCTAGAAGACTCTTAACTACAGTTTTGAAGCGTGCTATCGTTATTTTAAACAACGTGAATAAATTGAATAAAATTAATTCCTCGAAGAACAAGAAGGACCTAAAGAAAAGGTAAGGAAGAGGGAAAAGTGACAAATTCTCTTTTAAATCCCCTTCTCCCTTTCCCACCAATCCGTTCGACCTGCGAGGGTGTCCGTAGTCTCCCTCGCAGCCGCTCCTAGTGTCGTCACGGGATAGTCTAGTTAAACAAACATACACTTCGTATAGTACACACGAACCTAAGGTGATTTGGCATATGTAAACACGTATAAAGGATGCTAAACAATAATATGAAGATACTAAATATATCGTTAAAAAAAACAAATACCATTCCCCTGACTTCATCCTTGACATGTCCTGCAAATATTTAGGGGATTCCCCGAAGGAAGAATGGTATTTCGATCAAATAAATTATATATTCTTGCGAAACTTCTACTAAAGCATGCAGACGGACACGGAACAGAAAACTTGGATTTAATCATAACTAAGAAATAGTGAGTTATCTGACTAGAAATATTATTTGATTTCATTTGTTACATTGTTCAAGGTGTCATCACGCTTATTATATGATTGAGTCTGTTTTCTTTGTTATTCATAGGACTTTATATCACTAAATTCACGATGATTATATATTCAAGGGTTTTATATAGAGCTTCTCCGGGATGTATCTGTATAAATCACTTGAATTTATAATTCCCGGGGTTTATATAGATACATCACTTGAATTTATAATTTCGTTCCATACTTCCTTAGATGATTTATGTGTGGACATCAAGACTTAGAAATTTTCTTAGAAATATACTAAGTAGCGATTTTTGGTGGAAAAAAAGTCTTTGATAAATGACAGAGATTCGAACCCGAGACTTTCTTCACTCCTATACCCGCTTTTAACCACTATACTACTGAGCTAACTGATGGAATCTTCTCATCAAAAAAAACTTTTGTGTGTTATCATGAAGTTCGTTAGTGTTTCTCTGAATAGAATTGAAAAACAATTATTTAAGGTTTCCTTCTGGGAATTCGGTAACAATGATCTAATTAGTGATTGTCTTTTTGAATCGCTTTTGTGTGAAAACCTCCTCAATCATATAATAAGGCAGATAAATACCTCGAAGCTCGGCTTTTATCCATATACATCCCTCGGGCTACGGCCCTCGGGATGTATATGGCTAAAAGCCTCGCTTCTCGGTATTTATCCCTTCCATAACTAATGCCAAACACACTACGTGTCGTACATAACTTGTATTCTGGTCTTTGACGGCAGCATACGGAAACAAAGGATAATTTCTGGTGAAAAGGTGATTTTCAAGTGTAATTTTAGGATTTTTCGTTTCGATCTGGCAATCTGTAAAATTTGTCAAAGTTTTAAGTTGTATAGTCTTCATAAATAAGCACTGAAACTTAAGACTTTAGAAAGGCTGACAGTACATCGTAGAGCCTACGGTAGATAGAAACCGGTTCAAGGTCACAAATCCGGACCTCCACATGATTACAGCCCTGTGGGAACTAAGACTTTGATGTATCACCTTATTCTGGAAGATAATTTATATATCAATGATTTGCCACCATATTTGCACCGCCATATTCGGAATCGGCGTGCACCGGCCTGTTCCATTCGTGTCCCTCGACGTAATTTACTCTTTTGTCTGGTTTCGATATTAAACCAAACAAAAGCTCGAGCTATAAGATTTTGGCTTAAAAAGTCTGACACAGACTTTAAATTATCATTGAATTAATATAAACTGGCTGACAATTGATATATTTTCATATTTTAGAATGGCTGACCAGTCAGACGAGGCTGCAAGTATTAGTTATGATTCGCCGTCAATGAACAGTAACTACGGCAGGCGAAAACCTCAAGTCCGCAAGGAAGATATTTACATGTTTACAGCCCTCTGGATGCAAGAGTCTCCATGGGCAAAGAACCCTCACGACGAAACAACAGAAACGTTAAACGTCGTCGGATCTGTTTTCGTTCAACCCAACGATCGAGTTCTTTCGGCCGACTGTACTAGATGGCATCAGGATCACAAGATTCCTGTACATGGAGCAATAAGACCGCTCATCAAGTACCCGGATAAAGTCAAAGACTGCCATGTTTATCTGACGAGAAAACCTTGCGCTCACTGCGTCAAGATGCTGGTTCAAGCACGAGTCAGTAAAGTGTTTTATCTTCCTTTAGAACCTGAGAAGCCCGACGAAAAAGATGAAAACAAGAGTGTGGATGCTTTATTTCAAGTCAGTGAAGTTAGCAAGTCGGTTTACGTCCCTGACATATCTGAAGACCTGAAAAATCAAAAAGTCTTGTATGGAACAAATAATGAAATGACTGTCAAAACATTTAAAGAGCGCCAGAAATGGGATAATGATTGGATCTCCAAAATCAAAGACGACCTTGACTGGCAGGAGTTTAGTGATGATGCCATCAAGAATCAAGTACTAGGAGACATGAATAAGGCTTTCGAATGGTTTTGTCAAGCAACGTTTGCCACAGGAGCAACAAGCGTGATGACGTGGAACAAGAAAGGGAAAGACTGGGGGGATTATGATGAAAAGGAGGCCACACACCTAACCCGACTTGCTCAAATGCTGTCTAACAGGACAGACGATCCAAAGACAGGCGTTGGTTGTGTTATCACCGTTGGAAAGGAGATCGTCTCCATTGGATGGAATGGTTTTCCTTCCAAAGCCCTCTACGGTAATCACCCACGAGGCTCTCACACAGACAAGGGCGTCAGTAAGAAATACCCTCATGTTATTTATGCCGGCCAGAATGCATTGCTGAGCAGAAACCAAAGAAACCTCAACCCGATTTGCAAGACTTGTAACGAAACCCGGGTTGAGGATGCTGCGACGGTTTATCTCAACGCCATTCCTGGTGACCAATGTTTGCCTATGCTGTACGAAGTGGGAATAAAGAAATTGGTTTTACCGCCATTTGATGAAAATGATGAAAGCCTAGATGAATGCTTTAAAAATCTTCTGGATTTTAACAAAATAAGTGTCTTAAGTATGGACCGGTCATCCCTCGACCCGTCGACCACCATGAAATATGAAAACTCAGAGCTTGACTTGGCAACCAGTCAAGCGCAAAATCCATAAGCCGGTCATCCCCCGACCCGTCCACCACCAGATAAATTCCATTTAAATCACATTATGGTCAAGAATTGGGGTATTTATGAAAGAACATCAGTGTCTTTAGATATGAAAACTGAACACATTAACACTTCTTTCAAGTTTATTCATTAAAGCTGCAGCATCTAGTAAAATTCCGCATGGAACCGTACGGACACTACTAAATTTTATAGAGCAATTCCATGTTATGTAGTAGGATTATTCCAATCGATTCTTGGTTGAAGAACTTTATTTAATTGCTTATTTAAGTAAGGTATCGCACGGACACCCTTGCAGGTCGAACGGATTGGTGGAAAAGGGAGAAGGGGATTTAAAAGAGAATTTGTCACTTTTCCCTCTTCCTTTGCTCTTCCTTTCGTCCTTCTTGTTCTTCAAGGAACTAATTTCATTCAATTTATACAATTTTTTGAAATCACGATAGAACGCTTTAAAACTGTAGTTTAGAGATTTCTAGGAAAACAGGTGACCTTATTCCCTGCTGGCAGAGACCCCTTGGTTATTGTTCGGGCAAATAAATTAGGAGCAGCGTGACGACGAAAAGGAAAGCAAACAATCACCGAATTCGGTCAAAAGGTCTTACTAGGATTCGCACATTAATTCTAAATTTATAAACTATTATCTCAAAGTGTTCTCAAAGCATGAATTGGTTCCTTAAAAATGATAAAAATAAAGTAAGGACTGCAGTTCTATAGCCTGCGTCACATCCGGACTTGACGTAGGCTACAGTTCTACTGACCATTTTGATCAAATAAAAACAATTAAAATATTTCAGTTTCACTTTATGGAAATTGCATGAAGAAAGCAAGAGTTAATTCATTTAACCTACTTTTTAGTGTTTGAGCACAAAATAAAAACGGCGTTAATGAGTTCTAACCCTTTAGCCCTCATAATAACAACTGAGACACGATTGTGGGGTAAAGGGGCATGGGGAATAAGTGGTCCAACTGCGCATGCATGGACACAAGCATACTGGTCAGGCAAAGAAAGGTGATGATCCTCTCTCTAGGGGTGATCATGCCCTACAATGGATCATCATTTTTGTTTAACATTTTAACAAGTTTTATACGGTGAAAGAAGTGTGAAAAATTGTACGCATACTAGTTATAAGTAGACTTTAAACCTATTGTTTATTTTGTTTTTGTTTTTTTCTCAAAAAGTCAATTGCCAAGAGGTTCGCCCGGGGTGCACGGGCAGTACTAGTACTAAGACCAGTTATCCATGTGTACTGAGAGTGATAATATATTAATGCAAACTAGGCCGTGACTCTAAAAATCTATGATAGTAGACGTGATGATTGTGACTATTGTGGATGCTATATATTTTGACTACTAGTACTTATAAGATTTTATGCTGCTTTGTCATAATAATAGTGTACCGCAAAAAACAAAAGGCATTATGGGGCATATGAAACTAGCAAATGGGAATGGTCAACCAAATGGGAAAGTTTGTACTGGTCTAGCTAACGCTAACATGAATGAAGGCGCTATTACACTGTGCAATTTTCTCTTTTTCGCAACGGCGTTGCGAAACAAGTTGCTGGAGGATTGCACAGTGTAACAGGGGTTATCTCGCAATTTTTTTGTTGTTGTTGTTGCGTGTAGCGTTGCATGAGGTAGAACTCGGGTCTACTTTTGGCAACGCATTGCAGCAGCTTGCAATGCCATTGCACAGTGTATCACTCCTCTAGCAACTTTCCTTGCAATTTTTGAGGCACGTTTTCTACGAGTGCATGCGCAATTTCTTATTTCGCTCTGAGGAGCCATCTTGAATCTCGCTCCCTGCTTGCCTCGGCCAAAAATATTGCACGTTGCTGGGGAAAATCGCACAGTGTAGTAGCGACATAATTTTCTCTGCAACTTATTTCGCAACGCCGTTGCGAGACAAGTTCGTCTGCATGACAAAACTCCAAACTTGCAAGCTAGTAATAAGCTTTAATGATCCCGGCATTCTTGACTAGAAATACAATGGATTTACAAGATAAGAAATAATGTAAACATTTACAATTTAACAAATGAAGATGGTTTTTTCCACTTGGGTTTTGAACATTTTATGACGTCAAGAGTGTGTCAATAAGAGGACAGACAACTCAAAACCATATTCAATTCGTTTTTTACAACAATTATTTGAGATAAAAGTTAAAAAATCCTTTTCAAGCGGGGCAACAGAACGAGCGCGCGAGGTGAAACTCGTCAGCAGTGTGTCTGTCCTCTTATTGACACACTCTAATCAACCAATCAGATCGCGAGATTAGTATCAAGTGTTGTAAAAAAACTCGATTCAGTTTTCAATCTGAAAAAAATTCTTAAAGTTATTTTCATCTGAAGTGTGTATAGTGAATGCTACATAGTAAGAGTAAGTACCTGTAAAATGTCCAAAATACTGCTCACTATTTTGTTTTAAAACCAACCCAAATTTTACCCTTTTGTTTGCCGAAATAACAAGAAATCGATCCGTCGTGGGATTTTGGTATCACGCATTTCAGGATATCGGAAACAAATTAATTATAGAGAACATAATAATAATTCGTCACAGGTGTCCGTTAATACCCTGGAGATATAAATTACAATCAGAATAACGAGTTATTCATTGAAATTTTCAGTTGTTAATTAAAAAACTGATTCCAAGAGGTCTTGGATTGGGTAGAAGCGTACAGAGCAACACGTTAGACGGTTTGGTTTATATATGGCTGAACTTTCGAGCCCATCACTCATTTCAGCCAGCCCTGACTGGGTGAGATGATGGTGGAGCCGAAGCTCGTTCGTCTAGTATATTAAAATGAAAAACGAATATAATATACTAGAAAGAAAGCATGTCTTTGGGTACTATTTTTGGTACTCATTTTCAGTCATCTTTGGTTGGGAGAAAAAAGGTTAAAAACAAATTCTCGCTCGGTTTATTATTTATTAAAACTTAAACTCAGTTTCCGACAAAGTTTAATTACTTCTTAAGAAACTTGTGATCGTATTTTAATTTCTTGTCAACAGTTATATTTGGAAATCCAGTCAGCATGCAGGTGATTTCATAACAATGGATTATTTGACATAGGATTATTATTTGCTTCACTCTATATAATATATCTTGTTTCCGGAGTGAAAAAGCCCAGATGTTGTTCTTTCTCATTGTAATTTACTCAAAATAATCGACTCTGACCTACCAGTTCTTATGCTAGCGCTGTTCTATTTTGATCCAAAATCTTAATTTCCTCTTAAATTAATTTCGGTTTTCCATAATTACATCAAATGACAGAGGTCATTACTTCAGTAAACCAACTTCAAATGGAAGCGAGCGAAAAGATCAAGGAAGAAGAGAATGACGGAGGCCATGTGCACACGTTTCTTGACAACACAAGCCTTCACGGTGCTCGGTATCTAAAGGAGAAGAACATCGTTGTAAGATTGACTTGGTTCATTGCTTTGGGACTGGCGCTTGGCTTTTGCGTTTTTCAGATTTACAAAACATTTGATTTGTTCTACGAAAGACCGTTTTCCACTGCCATTACTAAGAAAAGAGTAAAAGAGCTGGAATTCCCGGCAGTTACAATCTGTAATCTCAATCCCATAAGCAAAAGGCAGTATGCGAAGGCGACTCGAGCGAAAGCTACAACAAACCAGACTGACCAAGAACTGGAGCATGAGATTCAGTTGACTTTGGCTATCATGCAATCTAGCGGTCTAGAGGCCGAAAACGTTAATACTGAGATGAAAAAGTTGAAACAACAACTGAACGCAACAGAATTTTTTTACAAGCGAGGAGACTCGATGAGACAATCTATTTCAAACTACTCGCACAAAATTGAGGACATGTTAGGACTAGATTGGGTGGATCCATGTGTGTGGAGTGGAGTCAAATGCTCCGCTGAAAATTTCACTTCATTGGTTAACATTAAACTAGGCCAATGTTACACGTTCAACTCCGGTAAAAACGGACATCCACGACTGAAGACCTCGATTCCTGGCGCTACAAATGGACTGCGTCTTCGACTGAATGTAGAAGAGGAAGACCATGTCAGCAGTTCTCAATCTATTCTTGCCGGTTTTAAGTTTTCTGTTGACCATCAAGATAATTATCCATTAGTGGAGGAGTTTGGCCTAGCTATGCAGCCAGGGACACACACAATTGCTGCTGTACGCCAGAAAAGGGTAAGAAATAACAGCATTTTTGCCAACTCTTGCGTTAGCTAGGAATGATTTACCCCTAGTACCGGAGATTCCTAATTGACGATCTCAAAGTACCGTGTATGAAAGACTATATGCTTCCTGTAAAGTTATAGCAAGTACCCACGTTTTAGTCAATGAGATTAACGGATTAACCACAACAATTAACACCTTTCTGTAATCCATGCCGTTCAGTGCTATCGTTCGTAGGCGGACCATTATTTACTGTCATTCCACTCTAACCGTGTTCACTTGAACTTACCCAAACACTTATTTTAATACTGATGATTATGTCAGAAGTTACTACTGAGACATGTTTGTTTTAAAATTTTGCATATATGGCTTTTGTTCTGTCTAGAATATGAACATGAATTCTATTATTGTCAATTCAAAAACGGAAGTTCTTAATAATATGTGTTTTGTTAACATCGGGGTTACCATAGCGACGAAATGATGACATCATCGTTTTAGATCCCAAGCAATTTTTCGCGTTTTTCGACCTAAACTTTTAAAACGAAGCACAAGGCGTTAATATTTAGGACTTTGCCTTCAGTCTTTATGTAGTAACGTATAAACGAAAGTTCATAACTGCGGGTGCTTCCATGTAAGAACTATAACCGTTTTAAGTTGACCGGTGGAGTACTAGAGAAATTGTAGGAAGCCTCCTTAACACCTTTGCATTCCATGCCGTTCTGCAATACACTTCTCAGACGGACTATTAATGAAGTTATTGATGAAGCACATCGATAAGTATCACCATGGTAACGACCAACGTAATAATTCTCCTCTTACAATAACCATGTTTTTTTTGTTTGTTTTTTGTTTGTTTGTTTTGTTTTAGATAAAAAATCTGCCTACACCTTACAAAACTAATTGCAGCTCTCCCGATTTATACTTCTCCAAAGCCTACAACAAGACATACTCTGTGTATAACTGTATCTATGAGTGTTTTCTTCAGCACGTGGTGGAAAGATGTGGTTGTCAGCCTCTTCTCCGAGTTTTTCGTAAGTTCAACCCTTCTCGCAAGACCGGGTGCCTTTGGGACTTTCGGTAGTTTTATTGGTTCTTTCTTGGTGTTGCAAGGCACCTGAGGCACGAAGACAATAAAACAATAGCCGAGAACAAAGAACTTTGTACAAAACAATACCCTACAATACAAAGAACTTGAACTCAGAAAACAATACATCTTGCAACACCAAGAAAGACCCGTTTTATTTCCAGACATTTTCTATACGGTACCGGTATTTCTGTAGCTTTCAATTTTTCGCTTCGGTATCACGGTTTCTGGCATATGATTCCGTAAGTGATTTTCCGGTTTCAATCAGTGATTTCTGACGGTTTCCTTTGCGATGTTCTTTCGATTTTCTTTGGATTTTCACAGTAAATACCGTGTGGCCGCACTGAAAACCTGCATATTATCACAGGTCTAATTGCCCCCTCTTGCAGAAGTTTCATTAATAACTATCCCAAAGTTAAAGTGACTTTTAAATAAAAACATCACTTTATCAAAAGGTATCAAAAGGTTTCCAAATATGCAAATTACGAATTGATGACGTCATAAGGTGTGCATAATCACCACATGATTATATATAATAATACATAAGATAAAGAATGTTTCTCTTAAATGATATCTAAAATCTTAGGCAACTTTTACAGAAATTGTCTTTATCTTCTATTAAACAAGAAATCGACAAGCTGCAAACACCATTCGGAATTTTTTTATTGCTCTTTCATATTACCTTTTAATCTTCAATTTTATTTTATTTTTATGAACTGTGGGACTGTTTAAGGAACGCTCTTTTCCACATTTATCGGGAGAAATGGGTGTATTGTAAGAAATAAGTAAAGTAAACAAGATTTTACAAGCATTTTTTAGTTTTTGTATTTTTTATTGTCTTGGGCCCACAGTAATTGGTTACACTGTTGTGGTGTCCCTGCCTTATATTGTATTTTTTTGTTTACTAAGGCGAAGCTCAATAAACATAAACATAAACATAATTTTAAGGGGCAAATGACTCCACAACTATGGGTTCGCTGTTAGGCGTACCTATTTCTCGTACCCCATTTTCTCATTTTCTCATTGAACGCCAATGATGATCTTCTTTTACCATAAAAAGTTTGAAGAAACAATATGGTTAGATCATTTGGCCACGAACGTCCTTAAATCTTTAATTCTTTTAAATCTCCTTCTTGCTTGACGGACTCCTGGAAGATCGTCACGATTAACTTTGTGATGCCTTTGGCATCAACTGTAGAAGCCACAACCTCATTAAGACTCTCCTCCATGGCAGGCTTGAGAGACGGGGACCACAGTTAAAGGTCTTTATCCGAAATGACGTGAAAGTCTAACCATTTGCGAGTAATTATAATTACAAAGACAGCAAGTCCTCAATTAACTGATGTAAAGGCCTGCCGTAGTCCAGCAGGTGGTAATCGAACCTCAACGTACCCTACGAAGACCGACGCTTAACCGACTGCTTATTTTGTTTTTACTTCTTTTTAGCTGAAATTGACGTGTGCTCAATATTGGAAAGCTTTGAGTGTGTGTTTCCAAAAGCAATAGGTCAGTAGCTGTAGCCAATACAGTGAGGGATCCAGGATTTTTCAAGGAAGGGTTCCATTTCTTAAATCCAACTGTGTATATAATACGACGTCAAGACCAAGCTATAGCCACTCAACACAACGCAAAACTTCTAACATTTTATATAAGACATATTTCTATTACCTAAAAAATCAAACCTTCAAGGGGGTTCCGTGGACCCCTTCGGACACCCCCCCCCCCCCCCCCCAATCCCCACCCCTGAACTGAATGATACTGATAATTATAATGGTACTAAATTTAGGACGTGTACCAGACAAAGTGAACGAGTGCTCCAGTCGATGTCCTGAGCCATGTGAATACGTAAAGTACGACGTCCAATTGTCCTACGCTCAAGCAGCCAGTAACGCTTTTACTAGAAACATACCACCAGCTATGGCGGCCAGAGCCAAACCAAAACACCTGGAAGCGTTTACTAACATGTCAATAAAAGAGAGACAGGAATATGTAAGGTAATTTAAGAAGAATAGCCTTATTAGGTTTCTTTACTACACATGCAATCTGCTTCCTTTTGCATCATTGGTTGACGTTGTCGATGATCGATTGATCGGTTGATCGATTGGTTAGTTGGATATGGACAGTTATTTTAACAGTGTATTGGTTGGTTGTCTTTGCTACCTAAACGGTTTGTGGGGTTCGTCCATTCTACTGTTTACGGGGGTTTTGTGCTGCGATAATAATGGAGCAATAAAAGAAACCATTTTCTAAAGTTTGAGTACGCGTCAGAGTAAAGCTATCAGCTTTGACGAACCATAAATTCAAAATAACTACCAATTCCCAAAAGACCGTCAAGAAGATTTACTGACTGAAATAAAAATACCGGTTTACTTTCCCCTCCCCCTCCCCTACATTTAGCACCGGAAGTAATGATGCTATATTGGGGGGGGGGGGGGGGGTAAAAACTACTTAAAAGCTAATTCGGACAAGTGATGTGTGATTTGTTTATTACACAGCTGGACACCTCTGGTTATGTACTTCGGACTGTGTTTATTTGATTCTTTTCATTCGTATCGCAGAAATAATGTGGTTTCGTTGGATGTTTACTTTGAAGAGATTGCTTACGATCTCATCGAGCAAAAAGAGGCAATGTCTGCTATTACACTTTTTGGTAAGGTCTCTCTATAGGGAGAAATATTTCGCACCACGGCAACATGTACAGCGCATGCGCAACATGCACCACGGCAAAATGTACCGCGCATGCGTGTGATATGAAACGCTTGAAGTTCTCTTGAAGTTCTCAACAGGGAAATAAACAAAACTTTGGCGTTGAAACCCTAAGCTATGAATCTAAATTTAGTCCAGCTCAATCTACTTCACTGGAAAAAAATGTTCGATTTCCATAGTATGGAAAAATCATGGAAATGTCGATTTACATACCATGTAAATTAATTTACATGAATTTTACATACTATGGAAATTGGTAGACTAAAAAAGATCATGTAAAAATCATGTCAATTAGCATTTACATGGATTCAGTGACCCTGTAAATTTATTACAGATGATGCCACAAGAACAGAAAGTGTAAAAATCGTGTAAAATAAAAGCCTGTAAATTTACTGTAAAAATCATGCAAATTTAGATGTAAAACCATGTAAAAAAACATGTAATTTACATTTCAATTTACAAGGTTTGTCTATAACATTTACAGGAATTTTACAGGGTTTTGTTGATTAAATTTACCTGATCTTTTACTTTATTTTTACACGATTTTCCCATCATCTTTGTGAGATCTCGTTTTTTTACAGGATTTTTACAGGATTTCTACAGGATTTTTACAGGATCTTCCTGATCCTGAAAAAAACTCAAAAATCACAAAACCCTGTAAATGGGGAACAATCATGTAAATTGAATTTTACGGTATCTTTACATGATTTTTACACGTTTTTTACATACTATGGAAATTGACCACTTTTTCTTAAGCTTAAGGAATATCCTGTTGCCTGCCTTTTTCACCTAGTACTTTTCTGCTCTCACCCAAAACAATTAATTAACTCTGCTCAAAATTGGGCCCAAAAATATAATATGGAAAAAACTAATGATAAAAAGGATCAAAAGTTCTAAAAAAATGTCTCTGATTTCCTGTGGTCAATACGCGGAAGCGCGTAAACATCGGTGTGCCTGCGTATATACTCTTCTGCATGCGAAGTTTCTTCGCAGCTTTCTGCGGTGGAGACAGTGATGACGTTTTACTTGTTTCAGGTACAGTTGGTGGTTATCTTGGTTTGTGTCTAGGGATGAGCCTTCTAACTGTCCTGGAGTTTGTTGATTTTGCCTTCTCCTCGATTTACAAGACAGTTTTTGCAAACAAAACTACTCGAGTGCATCACCTATCTTGACCTACCACATACGTCACGATTTGTACGAGCATTTGTGTCTGATAACACCTGTCGCCCTCAACTGAATCTCCCCGCGGTAAAATCCCAACACAGGAAACCCGGCCAGTCCTCAGATAATAGTGAGGTTACGAAGTTTCCCCATAGATACAAAAGTGACCAACTGCTATGCTATCGCCAATTTTATAGAAACTCATACTAAAATGTGAACGAATAACCTATGTCTTGAAAGAATAGGGAATACATAATTAGCAGTAGAACAGATTATTTAGCCATACTAAGAACACACTAAAAGAGCTCAGAAAAATTCAGTGATCTCCAGATGGCCCGGAATTCCAATCTGGAGACGTTGGAAGGACGTACATTGCGTTACGTAAAAGCCTACGCGACTCGACCGAAAGGGAGTATGGGTAGACATCACTGAGGCGACTATAAAATGTAAAACTTAGTCATGCCTCGAGCTTATAGTGCAGACCTTTGCTGGCGAGCGGTGTGGATGATTCAGGTCCTCGGCATGACTAATTAGATATGCATTTTATAGTCGCCTCGGTGATAGCTACCCATCATCCCTTTCGATCGAGTAGCGTAAGCTTGAAGTCGAGCAGCGACAACGTTTTCTGAAATGACTGTATCTGAGCTTTCCGGTTCATCTAGTCGTTCGTCACTAATCAATTTTTCAGCCAACCCTGATGATAAAATTGATGAGTTCAAACTCGGCTCGTTTACTAGAATAAAATTGAATAAAAACATCCTGGAAAGAAAGTAGAAGAAGAAACTTAAAGGTTATGCCACTCCTTAAGTACAGTACACATTAATGCCTAAACAGTCCATAACTTTCTAGTAGAGTGATTGCACTTAATCCATGAAAAAGTACAAAATCTACTTTGCACTTAAAAATATAAAATCTTTTGTTTTCCATTGTTTAATAGTGCTATTTTGCATTATTTAGCTAGTACAATTTCACGGATTAGAGTGATCGCACTTAACCCGTGAAAAAGTACAAAATCTAAATAGTACTAAATAGCAAAAATCCCTTTTTTTCCATTGTTTAATAGTGCTATTTAACATTATTTAGCTAGTACAATTTCACGGATTAAGTGCAATCACTCTACTTTTGTTTGACTTGTTATTTAAGCGTGCCTCGTTAACCAATATTCCATTGCATTCTAAATCTGAGCTTTGGGTCTCATCTCGCTCATCACTCATACACATTTCAGCCAGCCCTAATGATAAAAATTGAGCTTTAAAAAACATGCTTTTTCTCTTTGATTTTAATGGAAAAAAATTTCCTTATAAAACCAAACTGGCTTGACTTGTAAAGTAAAATATAGAAATAAGAAAACACGTCTTTGGGTACTATTTTTGGTGCTCGTTTTCAGTCATCTTCATGTGTGAGAAAGACGAAAAAGAAAACAATTCCGTTCATAATTTATGAACACTTAGGCTTATTTTCGCGAAGTTTAATTACTTTTTAAGAAACTTGTGATCTTATTTCAATTTCTTCATCTCTTATTTTTGGATAATAAAATCCAATCAGCAGGTGATTCACAAGAATGGATTATTTCAAAATAAGTTTTTGTCAAATTTCTTTATTATTTCTTATTTACTTGGGTTGATTATTTGTTTCAGTGTATTATATATTGTTTCTAGTTTGCAAAGTAAGACAGCTAGATGTTTTTCTCTCTGATCGTAATTTAATCAAAATTATTGACTCTGTCCTACCAGTTATCATGCTGTTCGATTGTAATATTATCTCTGAAAAGCCCTTTGGGATGGGATAATGAAATTGTATTGTATTGTATTTGTGCTCCAAAATCTAATTTGTTCTTGAATCAACTTTGATATTTCATAATTGCATCGAAAAACAGAGGTCATAACTTCAGTAAACTCACTTCAAATGGAAACAAGCGAAAAGACAAACGAAGATACATGGCAAGAGGTGAAAGAAGAAGGTTCACTGCACACGTTTCTTGACAACACAAGCCTTCACGGTGCTCGGTATCTAAAGGAGAAAAACATCGTTGTAAGATTGACTTGGTTCATTGCTTTGGGACTGGCGCTTGGCTTCTGCGTTTTTCAGATTTACAAAACATTTGATTTATTCTACCAATGGCCGTTTTCCACTACTATAACAAGAGAAAGAGTAAAAAACCTGGAATTCCCGGCAGTTACAATCTGTAATCTCAATCCTATAAGCAAAAAGCAGTACGCGAAGACGATTCGAGCCACACACCCAACAAACCAGACTGACCAAGAACTGGAACGTCAGGCTCAATTGACTTTGGCTATCATGCAGTCTAGCGGTGCAGAAGTCGGGAACTCTACTGAAGTAAAAAAGCTGATACAGCAAATGCACAAATCAGAAGTTTTTCACAAGCGAGGAGACTTGCCGAAACAAGCTATTTCAAACTACTCGCACAGAATCGAGGACATATTAGGACTAGATTGGTTGGAACCGTGTGTGTGGAGTGGAGTCAAATGCTCTCCTGAGAACTTCACTGCAATGGTTAGTATGAAACAAGGCCAATGTTACACGTTCAACTCCGGTAAAAATGGACATCCACGACTGAGAACCTCGATTCCTGGTAATACAAATGGACTGCGTCTTCGTCTGAACGTAGAAGAAGAAGATTATGTGAGTTCTTCTTATCATTATACTTCCGGTTTTAAGTTTTCTGTTGACCATCAAGATAGTTATCCATCAGTGGAGGAGTTGGGGTTTGCTGTGCAGCCAGGGACACACACACTTGCTGCTGTACGCCAGAAAAGGGTAAGAAATAACAACATTTTGTCAACCCTATAGCGCTAGCCAGCTAGGAATGGTAATGGTTTGACTATGAGATTCCTAATTCTCCTTCTCAACGTTTTTAAAACTCAATTTACTTTAGGCAATTTTCGTGATTTATGATAAGAGCACTGCACATTCACCGCTGTGGTCCGGGTTCGAGTCTTAGCTCGAGCGCTGGATCATATAGTCAATTGAGTTTGTTTGATGTGTTGTTCTCTACCATGCTAAGAGGGTTTTTCCTCAGGGCTTTGCGGGTTTTCTTCCCTTAGCAAAAATCAAGATGTGAGTTGAAGGTTGTATGCAAAATATCGAATGTAGAGATAGTGAATGCCAACAGATGAAGAACTATGTATATCCTTATTTACAATGGTATTTTAACAGGTGTGTGTTTTTCTCCGTTGGTTTTGACACTTGGTGAACAAAACTCGGCTTTTCCGTGCCTTGTGTTGTAACCATGCTCATGTAGCTTGGTCAACTGTAGATTTGACAATAGCAAGTTGTTCTTACATTTGAATATGTGCAAAATTCGATGATATAATCTACGTCGAGTGAGCTCTTTCCCTATAGCTTTCCAGTTACATTCTTCTCGAGCATCAGATGCTGAGGACTGGAGGGCGATCCAGGATGATCTCGACGGCTTTTGATTTTGTTGTGCAAAAATATGCATCAATGTGTGTTAATTTGCTGCCGCGTGAAAGATTATTGCTGGGTTTCATCCATTCCTTTGGGAATTCAGAAGACAATAGAGTGGTAGCCATGTTGGATAAACAAACAAGTGACGCTGAGAAATCTTTTGTTGAAGTTCATCCAAGATGGCTGCCGTGACGTCACGTGCAACCAAAAAATTCAATTTTAATTTTAATAATTTAATTTTTATTCGCGATATTTTAATGGTTGTTATATTTTATATGTGTTTAGAAACGAAACCGGATGAAATTAGGTGCAAAACGTTGACAATTCAACCGAAGAAACTACAGCAAATAGGTCCATTACAAGTATTTAGCAGTTAAAGTCTTTACTGAAAAGAATGGTCGTTTTAATTTCAATTTTTAGATCAAAAATCTCCCACAGCCTTACCCAACTAGTTGCCGTTCTCCCGATTTACACTTCTCCAGAGCAACTAACTCTACATACTCTGTGTATAACTGTATCGCTGAGTGTATCGGTCTGTACATGGTGGATGAATGTGGATGCCAGCCACTTTTGCCATTTTTTCGTAAGTTATTTCTTGTAGCTCCGGATGAGACTGGGGCTTGTAGTGGTGCTATGTCGGGTTGTTTACTGCATGGAATTTCCGTAACTTGCATGCAAATTTTCACTTTGGTATTACGGTTTTTGGTACCAAAAGCTGCTAGCCGTTTTCCATATTTTGACGGTTTTTGTTGCGGTTTAAGGAATTTAGATACCTTGCAGAAAATGACCCGAAACCGTCTCGCTCCAATTCGTTATGCCCCACCTCTAGCAGAGGTTTTATTAAACCTGTTGCTTTGCTTTGCTTTGCTTTGCTTTGCTTTGCTTTGCTTTGCTTTGCTTTGCTTTGCTTTGCTTTGCTTTGCTTTGCTTTGCTTTGCTTTGCTTTGCTTTGCTTTGCTGTGCTGTGCTGTGCTGTGCTGTGCTGTGCTGTGCTGTGCTGTGCTGTGCTGTGCTGTGTTTTGTTTTGTTTTGTTGTTTTGTTTTGTTTTTTTCCATTATATAGAAACGAAACTATAGCTAACTGCTTGTCCTAGTTCTTGCCTGACATTGCTAGCGAGCGAAAATTGACCACTTGCAGTTGTGATCACAAAAGAAGTTATCCTAATTCCAAGGAGAATTATTTCGCGCTTCGCGCTCGCCAAATCAGCATTTCAGGGGGGAAATTCTTCTGATGCCCAGAGTAAAGAACAGCACCTTCTCCTCAATTAATTAAAGACCATAAGAGTTGGTCTTGCTGGTGGGAATCGAACTGCGACCTGCCGCACAAAAGACCGATGCTCAACCAACTTCTTGATATGTTTTCCTTCTGTTTTAGCTGGAATCGAAGTGTGCTCACTACTAGAGACCTTTAAATGTGTATATCCAAAAGCTGTAGGTCAGTAGCCTTAGCTAGGTAGTAATACCACAGGCAAGTTATAAATGCAGTTGAACCTCTGAGCCAACTCAGCATGTATCAAACTCTGTATACATATCGCGCAAAATGATTGCAACAAATTTTGTTGCAGCAACGTTTTTCGGCATGCAGTGGCTCGTGCAACTTCCAACGCCGCTGCGAAACAATTTGAGGGAAAATTTGCATCGTAAAACAATGCATTTAAAGACAAAAAGAAGGATTTTTAGTGTGGGGTGATTAAGAATAATGATGATTATCATTATCCTGATGACGGTAACGATGGCGATACTACTAAATAATGATAACGATTTATTGAAGTCATTATAGGGATCATGATGATATTGATAATAATGATAAATTGTAGGAGGTCTACCAGACAAGGTGAGCGAGTGCTCCAGCGATTGTCCTGAGCCATGTGAATACGTGAAGTACGACGTCCAACTGTCCTACGCTACAGCAATCAGTAACGCTTTTATCAAGAACATACCACCAGATATGGAGGCCAAAGCTAAACCAGAAGTCCTGGAAGGGTTTAATAACATGTCTATAAAGGAGAAACAGGAGTATGTAAGGTAATTTGAGAAGAAAGGCCTCATTATTAATTCCATGACTCCTTTTGCATAGTTAGTTGGGCATGAGCGATTTGTGGGTCGGCCGATTGGTTTGTTGAATTCGTCAGCAACAACAATAGGTTCCGCAAAGCATGCATGGATTGTTTGGCTGGACAGAAACCAAAATAGCATCGTTTCATAGTCTAGCATTCGAAAAACAAGCTAAGTGAATTCGAAGTTTTATCTCGAGAAGACAATCCTGCATGGTAGACAATCCATTACCTCGTGAAAGTAACGAAGAACGATTTTGTACAATTGAATGTACATTCTGGCTGTTCAGATCCGGCCAAAAATTCACTAGGGCCCAACAAAAACGATAAACGATGGTCTCTCATTGTAAGGTTACCAATGGGTATATAGCTATTTTAAAAAAGGTTGACGGGGCGAATGGCAAATGGGAATCGGCGATTGGTGATTGCACGACCGAAAGCTAAGGAAATCTGGGGTAACAAGAATTGCTTCATTTCCATTAATTAAATACCCAAGTAATGCTGGTACCATGCAGTAAAGACCTTATTGGACAAAGTGGTCGATAGGCGATATATATCTCCGCGCCGGATAGCGGTCTAATAGCGTGACCACAGTTCCTTTCGGTCGTGCAATCACCAATCGCCGATCGCCATTCGCCGTTCGCCCCGTCAACCTTTTTTGAAATAGCTATAAGCTCAATATTTTGTATACAAGTTCTTTAAGGGTCAAAGAAAAAGAAATAAATTGCGACCAAAATTTGGTGAATGCGATTCCGAGATGTAACGCCCTGTCTTTTGAGAAAGGTGACATTTTGATCAGCAAATAGCACATCGTTTTCTTAAATATCTCCCAGCAGCTTTAGCCTAGATCAGCAGTTTTGTCATAAGTTTTAAGCAATATTAACACAAATGTATCCCTTTTAATGTATGATGGTCCTTGAGTTCATAATAATTGGAGACAGCTTTAATAGCTTTAAAGCTCACTCGTACAAATGAGGTGACGTGTACTTTGCTTGGTTTATTATATGATGGACACTTCTGGTTATGTACTCCTGACTGTGTTTATCAGTTTGATTCTTTCCATTCATATCGCAGAAATAATGTGGTTTCGTTGGATGTTTACTTTGAAGAGATTGCTTATGATCTCATCGAACAAAAGAAAGCAATGTCTCCCACGGAACTATTTGGTAAGATCTTTCTTTAGTGAAAAATATTTCACGAGTTGACTCACATTATTTGCCAGCTAGCACTAGGGGACGGAGGTTGGGATTTTCCTCCTCTCTCCCCTTCATCCCTTCCTTAGCCAATCCATAGACTCCACACTGAGGTTGCCATTAGCCTTCTTTTCTCTGTCTCTTTCTTCAGTAGTACCTTCCCCCCTAACTCCCTATACGTGTGCTTGGGTTCATGATGGGCCTCCTGTGCTTGGAACCTGCTCCTCGTATGGCTTTTTCAAAGGGGGCCCAGAAAAAAAGAAGGATTTGTCTGCGGGAAGACACTACGGCAAAGTATACAGCGCATGCACAACATACACAACGACAAAATGTACAGCGCATGCGCACTATATAAAACGCTTGAATTTCTCTTTCCCAATGAAAACATTCGACAGTGAAACAAACAAAACTTTGCCGGCGAAGTTTAAGCCAAAGAATCCAAAAATTAGTCCTCAAAAATCAGCCTAAGAAAATTGTAGTATATTCTGTCTCCTGTATTTTTAAGCTCAAAACTATAATATGGAAAAATCTGATGTAAAAATGGGAAAATATTCTAAAAGTATATCTTGGATTTCCAGTGGTCAATACGCGGGCGAGCGAAAACTTGCGTAATCCCGCGAAATCTCTCGCAGGCGAAGTCGTTTTGCCTCGGAGTCCTGCGGAGGACACAACGTTACTGATGACGTTTTACATGTTTCAGGTACAATTGGTGGATATTTTGGTTTGCTTCTAGGGATGAGCGTTCTCACTATCCTGGAGTTTGTCACTTTTGGTTTCTTCTTGATTTACAAGACACTTATTGCAAAGAAAACAACTCAAGTGAACCACTTTCCGTGACCTACCATATATACGCAATGTGTACCAACGCACCTTCCATCCACAACTCAATCCCCCCGCGGTGAAACCCAGCAAAGTAACCCAGGAACCTTTCTAATTTGTTTGCTACCATTATCTTCGAGATAGACGAATGCCTACTGCTATATTGTTAGCCCGTTAGTTAAAGAAAACAACAACTGAGCTCTTCCAGGAGGCTTTTAATTTTCTGACCTTTGTTAATGTCACTAACTTGTGCTCTAAGTTGAAACATATTAAGCAAAAATAACAAATAATCTTAAAAACCATAGACGAGCAGTTCTTATTACGAGAGCTACAGACAAATGTATCATTACAAGTGTTTTTTTGTTTGTTTACTTACTTACTTTCTTGCACGCTTGCTTGCTTATTTCTTTATGTTATTTATATTACATTTATTTTTCTTTAAGGAATATAAAACGCGCGCATGTCTCTGTTCTGTGATATAAACACGATGGAAGATGTAGAGCAAGAGAAAAGCAAGCTTAGGAACACGAGGCGTAGCCGAGTGTTTCTCTTGCTTTTCGAGTGCTCTACATCTTCCAGAGTGTTTATATCACAGTACAGAGACATAAGCGATCATTTTATATTGCTTTTATAAAACATTTTTGACGTTTTTTGAGCGAGCCATGTCTCTGTCCTCTGATATAAACATGGTAGACAACCAATCAGCGCGCGCGTTATATCTCAATATTTTATAAATCGTTATAAATACTGAAACCTCAGTTTCAGTACACTTACTAAAGGTAGTAGCTTGTTTACACTGACTATAGAGGCAGTGGCTTACTGTGTACGCACACTAATGCTTAAACAGTTCATCATACTAGCTAGTACGTTAATAAGTTCATAATATAACGTGCCTTGTCAATCAAAATTTCATTACATTCTAAATATGAGCTTTGGGGCTGATAAATCATCTCAGCCGTCCCTGATGAGGTGATAAGCCCAAACTTGCTTGTTTAGGGGATTAAAACGAAAAAAATATCCCGGAAAGAAAACATGCATTTGGATAATGGTTGAGCCACATTTCTAACGTGGGGGGGAGGGGGGGGGAGAAAAAATTATTAACGTAAGTTTATTTGCGCAAGATTTCATTATTTTCTGACAAACTTGCACTTTGTGTGATCTTATTTTAATTTCATCTCTTATTTTCTTGATCAATAAAGTCCAATATGTCAGTGGATGATTTAATTCAAATAAGTTTTTGTCTTATTTTGTATTATAATTTTCTATTTACTCCTTAATAATTATTTCTTTCAGTATATAATATAAATAGAGAGAGAGAATGGTTTTCATAAGCCAATAAAATACACTTCAGCCTATTAGGCACTACTACACTCTGACTCCTTTGTTTTCTATTGTATTTATATGACTATTACTCTATCTAGTGCACTTTGTTTCAGGGGTTAACGAAAACTACTCTATACAGAGTTCCGAAACAAAAAAGCCCAGATGTTGTTCTCTCTGAATGTAATTTAATCAAAATGATTGACTTTGACTTACAGTTCTCTCAGTTCTCAAGCTGTTCTATTTTCTCATAAAATCTTAATTTGTCCTTGAATCAACATTGGCTTTTCACTCCCTGCCATGATTGCATCGAAAGGCAGAGATTATTTCTTCAGTAAATTAAACTAACCTCAAATGGAAGTGAGAAAAAAAGTAAACGAAAATGTACTGGAGGAGGAATACAACCGAGGTCCTTTGTACACGTTTCTTGACAACACAAGTCTTCACGGTGCTCGTTTTCTAAAGGAGAAGAACATCGTTGTAAGATTAACTTGGTTCGTTGCTTTGGGGCTAGCGTTTGGCTTTTGCACTTATCAAATTTATGAAGCATGTCGCTTATACTACGAAAGGCCGTTTTCCACTGCCATTTCTAAAGAACGTGTAGAAGAGCTGGAATTCCCGGCAGTTACAATTTGTAATCTCAATCCTATAAGCAAAAAGCAGTATGCAAAGGTGGTTCGAGCGACAAGAACAACAAACCAAACTGACCAAGAACTGGGGCGTGAGATTCAGTTGAGTTTATCAGTCATGCAGTCTAAAGATCCAAAGGTCAAGAACTCTATCGAGATAAAAGAGATAATACAAAAAATGAACGAGTCAGACACTCATCACAAGCGAGGAGACTCGATGAGACAAACTCTTTCAAACTACTCGCATAAAATTGAGGACATTTTAGGACTAGATTGGCTTGATCCGTGTGTGTGGAGTGGAGTCAACTGCTCGGCTGAAAATTTCACTTCATTGATTAGTTTAAAATTAGGTCAATGTTTCATTTTCAACTCTGGAAAAAACGGACATCCACGATTGAAGACCTCGATTCCTGGCGCCTCAAATGGACTGCGTCTTCGACTGAACGTAGAAGAAGAAGATCATGTCAGCAGTTCTCATTCTATTCTTGCCGGTTTTAAGATTTCTATCGATCATCAAGATAGTTATCCATTAGTGGAGGAACATGGGTTCGCTGTGCAGCCAGGGACACACACATTTGCTGCTGTACGCCAGAAAAGGGTAAGAAATAGCAGCATTTTGTCAACTCTAGCTAGCCAGCTAAAAATGATTTCATCCAGTATGAGAGATTCAATCTCTCAGTCCTAATCTTTGTCCCCCGGCCAAACTTTCTAAAATCAACGATGTTGAATTTTTGCAAAACTGCAAAACTTAATGGCCCAATTAACAAAAAAAGCAGTTTTTTCTCATCGTAAAATCAGTTCACGCAAAACACAAAAATCAATCACTCATCGCAAGAATGAAACTCCTGCAAACATTTGATGCTATACGCAGTCTGAGAACCTCTGGTTCATAGACCAAAATCGACCTTACGATTTTACTAAAGTTAACTTGAAAATTAGAATTTCGTGAATTTCGTGCAGGGTAGAACAAACCAACAAAAAACACCATGGCAACAACCTACGTAATCATTTTCCTTATATTACCGCGTTTTGTTTCAATTTTTAGATCAAAAATTTGCCCAAGCCTTACAAAACTAATTGCGGTTGTCCCGAGTTATACTTCTCCAAAGCCTACAATTCTACATACTCTGTGTATAACTGTATCGCTGAGTGTATCGCTTGGTACGTGGCGGAGGAATGTGGTTGTCAGCCACTTCTTGCAGTTCTTCGTAAGTTATTCCCTTCTCGCAGGACCGGGGGTCCCTGAGGCTTTGGGTGGGGCGATTTCGGGCCGTTTTTTCTACGATATTTCCGTAACTTTCAATTTTTACGTCTGTCTTATGGACTCCACTACGCAACAGATACCGTAAGTGGTTTTCAGGTTTTAACTCGTGGATTGCAAATCGGCTAGTTATTGGAGTGGGGCGTCTTAACCGGAAGTGTTACATTGTAAACTTCCGGTGCCAAGATAATAGTTTGACTGAAAATATTCGTGATAGTGGTGTGGGGTCTTTTACATCCCTCTCTAATCCAGGGTTAGTGTGGAGTGTAGAAATATGGGGCCCACGGTTTCGTGTAAAAATCAAAATAAAGACGTGTCGTATTGATCCGTCTGTTTGGAATTGGACCCCGACTTTCACCACAAGAGACTGCAAGAGACCATAATCACTGGCTAAGAGAGCGAAACTCATGCAGTATTGATGTCTGTGCGATGTTCGCGGCGACTAAGGCTATATTTAGTAACTTCTCCATCGCGCGCGCAAGGCTCTCAAACAATAGAATTCAAAAACCGAAAGCAAACGTTCCCATCCGCGCGCACGTCAAAAATCAAATTCTATTGTTTGAGAGCCTTGCGCGCCCGATGGCGAAGTTACTAAAAATAGCCTTAGCCGCTACGAACATCGCACAGACATATGAGTTTCGCTCTATTAGTATTATGGTCTCTTGGAGACTGACGCTCCACCAACTGCTTGTTTTCCATTTTACTTCTTTTTAGCTGGAATCGAAGTGTGCTCAATACTAGAGTCCTTTAGATGTGTGTATCCTAGGATACTATTGAGTAAGTAGCAGTAGTTAATTAACAGTCAGTAAAAATATTATGCATGGTGATTAGAAATTCTATAGAATATTTTGACAGTCTACTTTGTAGAATGCGTTTGGGGCCAGCTAATAGATCCTTTCACAGTTTCCTGCGCCACCTTTCAAGATGGCGCTGAGAACTGTGAAGTGATCTATTGACAAGAGTGGTAATTACGACTTTTAGACTAGAATGCCTGTTAGTAGGTAGGGGTGGAACGTTAGTTTGGTACATGATGGGCTTCCAGTTTTATCTTCTGAAATTTGCCTTTCCTATGTTGCGAATCGAAGAAGGGCATGCATAGGAGGGCAAGAATTTTTGACGAAGGCTGGATGGTACGATAACGAAATGACTATAATGTACGATGACTTTTTTCCTGAATAATGATACCAATATCTGATGATGCTGTCGATGATGACAACGATGACGACGATGATAACGTATGATGATAATGATGATAATAATAACAATCATAAACTGAATAATACTGATTATAATGGTACTAAATTTAGCCCGCCTACCACACAAAGTCAGCAAGTGCTCCAGCCAATGTCCTGAGCCATGTGAATACGTGAAGTACGATGTCCAACTGTCCTACAGTACAGCAGTCAGTAACGCTTTTACCAGGAACATACCACCAAATATGGAGGCCAAAGTTAAACCAGAAAACCTGGAAACGTTTAAAAACATGTCTATGAGGGAGAGACAGGAGTATTTAAGGTAAGAAGAGAGAGAGAGAGAGAGAGAGAGAGAGAGAGAGAGAGAGAGAGAGAGAGAGAGAGAGAGAGAGAGAGAGAGAGAGGAGAGAGGGAGAGAGAGAGAGAGAGAGAGAGGGAGAGAGGGAGAGAGAGAGAGAGAGAGAGAGAGAGAGAGAGAGAGAGAGAGAGAGAGAGAGAGAGAGAGAGAGAGAGAGAGAGAGAGAGAGAGAGAGAGATCTCTTTTATTTAACCTCGGTAAAATTTTCATCAATTACAAAATTGGTTTTCATGAAAACCGAGAGAGAGAGAGAGAGAGAGAGAGAGAGAGAGAATGAATGAATGAATCACTTTTATTTAGACACGGTAGTTCCTTAAGTTGGTATACTTCTTTACAAGGAAGCCGTAATATGATAATATAGAAAATCCATTCAATAAAATATTCTATGTGATATGTACATTATATGTATATTAATTTCCATTAGTAAGAAAAAAAAAATGATACTTTAAGAATTTAAAATTAATGTAATACAATTAATCATGGATTCGAATTCAAGAAAATTCAGATAAAAATATCGTGGAAAAATCTATATGAATGTCAGTTGATGTTTCTGACGTCAATCAACGGATGTTTTACCCGAAGTCAGTTTCTTTTTCAAATTTGTTTTTGATTTAGATGACTTTACGTCATTGGGAAGGGAATTCCATAATTTTGCACCTCTATATGAAAAAGACGCTTTTCCATATTCTGTTTTGGGATTAAAATTAACTATTACATTATATTCATTTCCTCGTAACCGAGATTTGAATGCGTTGATTTCTGAACATTTTGGGAAAAGGTCTCTTAAATATTTTGGCGTCTTATGATTAATTGTATCATACATTATTAAGCTTAGATGTTTTTCTCTTCTTGATTCCAAGTTATCCCAATTCAATGAATTTAATATATCTTTTGATCGAACATCATAACCTTGAAAAGTAATAATACGGGCTGCACGATTTTGTAGCTTTTGAACTCTGGTTGCCAGCCCTTTATTAAGGTTGCCCCATACTACATCACAATAGTCGAAAACTGGCTGAATAAGCGCATTATATATCAGTTTTAGGATATCAAGTGATACATAATCACGTGCCTGTTTCAGACCACTGATTGATCGACTTACTTTTGTACAAAGCTGATTGATGTGTTCGACCCACTGGAGGTTTTCATCCAAGTAAACTCCGAGATATTTGGTTGATTTAACCCTCTTAATTTCTTTATCGCCTATAGTAATTGGGATAACCCGGCCCAAGTTGCTTAGTCTGAATTCCGTACCAAAGACCATATATTCAGTTTTAGTGACATTAAGGCTCAGTTTGTTTGCTAGTAGCCAGTGTCTAATATTCATTAGATCTTTATTTATATCACACTGCAAATCGACTGTTGATACGGAAGCTGAAGTCAAAATAGTGTCATCAGCATACATATGTGGTTTAGTGTACAAAAGACACTCTGGGAGGTCATTGATATATATAAGAAATAATAAAGGACCTAAAATCGACCCTTGTGGTACACCGTAACTCAGAGGTTTCGGTTCAGATAAACTCCCTTCCACAATGCATTGCTGTTGTCTATTTGATAAGTATGAAACAAACCAGTCAAGTGCAGTACCCCTAATGCCATACAGCTCTAACTTTCTCAGTAGGATGGTATGGGAGACGGTGTCGAATGCCTTAGCAAGATCAAGAAAGACTGCTATATTAGACATATTTTTATCTATATTTAGATACCATTCGTTTGTGACATCCAACAAAGCCGTTACTGTTGAGTGAAGGGGACGGAAACCTGACTGTAGAGAGAGAGAGAGAGAGAGAGAGAGAGAGAGAGAGAGAGAGAGAGAGAGAATGAATGAATGAATGAATGAATGAATCACTTTTATTTAAACACGGTAGTTCCTTAAGTTGGTATACTTCTTTACAAGGAAGCCGTAATATGATAATATAGAAAATCCATTCAATAAAATATTCTATGTGATATGTACATTATATGTATATTAATTTCCATTAGTAAGAAAAAAAAATGATACTTTAAGAATTTAAAATTAATGTAATACAATTAATCATGGATTCGAATTCAAGAAAATTCAGATAAAAATATCGTGGAAAAATCTATATGAATGTCAGTTGATGTTTCTGACGTCAATCAACGGATGTTTTACCCGAAGTCAGTTTCTTTTTCAAATTTGTTTTTGATTTAGATGACTTTACGTCATTGGGAAGGGAATTCCATAATTTTGCACCTCTATATGAAAAAGACGCTTTTCCATATTCTGTTTTGGGATTAAAATCAACTATTACATTATATTCATTTCCTCGTAACCGAGATTTGAATGCGTTGATTTCTGAACATTTTGGGAAAAGGTCTCTTAAATATTTTGGCGTCTTATGATTAATTGTATCATACATTATTAAGCTTAGATGTTTTTCTCTTCTTGATTCCAAGAGAGAGAGAGAGAGAGAGAGAGAGAGAGAGAGAGAGAGCCTTAAGAGAAGGTCTTATTATTTAAGAAATTAAGAAACAATCTGCTATACAGATGCATTGTCGTATATGGAGTTGTACATAATCGGAACTCATCTGTCCTTTCATATCATGGAATTCCGATCCTTTAATTCAGTATTCATAGTTACACTTTTAGAGGACACGATTATCCTACAGGAATTGTAATTTTATAGAAATCAAAACCCCTAGCTACAGCTAGAGGATCAAGAGGATGTTTTGGAAATTAGTATCGAGAAGACAAGAGCAGAAAAAAAGGAGGCAGCATGGCCGAGTGGCCAGAGCGTTGGTCTCGGACGTCTCGTAATCTGGCGGTCCCAGGTTCGATTCCCCTTGCCACTAGCTGAGACTGAATTTGTTCCGATTTCGATTAGTTTAAATTCAGTTTATCGGTCATGCATTTAATAGTTATAGCGCATTTGATCATTTCGCTATCGAAAATGCGCTCTGACTAGAAGCTGACAAATTTATTTATTTTTATTAATTTTAGCCCAAAGTCGTGTCAGGAGGGGATTCGCAACCATTACATCCCTCCCCTAAATCCTTCCCTGACTCTGCAACACTGTTTGATTCTTTTCATTGATATCGCAGAAATAATGTGGTTTCGTTGGATGTTTACTTTGAAGAGATTGCTTACGATCTCCTCGAGCAAAAAGAGGCAATATCTGCTACTACACTTTTTGGTAAGATCTTTATATCGCTCTTTTTAACCTAGTAGAAATCCAGAATACCTCACACCAAGAGAGCATAAATAAGAGAGGGAAACTTGATAATGGGGCGCGCGCCGTGCTGATTCCTATCTGTGCTATTTTCAGTAACCGGATGCAGTTTGATTTTCGTCTTACCCTACTCCCGTGCGTCGAAAATTTGAACGAGTGGAATTTGGCGATTTGAGCTTCATAAAATCACACAATCGATATCAAATTTATTCCAAATTCCACGAAAATGCCATAGGATATCCTATTAGTAACATACATCAAAAAATTATAGAAAGAAATTAGTTTTCCTCATGTAAATGAGGGAACATTTTTAAATAAACGTAAGCGCACGCTCGATGACGAATGATGCGCCAGTAGCGCGCGCATTTTCGCGAAAATTTCATTCAAATTATTAGCTTTTCTTTTTTTTTCTTCTTCTTCTTCTTCTTTTTTTATCTTTTCTTTTTTTTATTTTCTATTTTTGCATTAGTGCATATTTGTAAATTATCTGTAAACTGTAAATATGAAAACTGGAATTGTAAATACTGATTATTTTTTACGTGTTTCAGGTACAATTGGTGGATATCTTGGTTTGTTTCTAGGGATGAGTGTTCTTACTATCTTGGAGTTTGTTAATTTTGTCTTCTTTTTGATTTACAAGACACTTTTTGCAGACAAAACAACTCGAGTGAACAAACTTTCCTAACCTACCATATACACGTACGGTTTGTACCAACGTTTGTATCTCATAACGCCTGTCACCTTCAACTCAGTCTCCCCGCGGTAAAAACCCAACACAGGAAACCCGGTCATCGGATAATAGGGAGGTTACGAAGTTTCCCCAAAGATACAAGGAGTAGAAGGAGCTAGTAGGAAGTAGTAGGAATTCTCACTTTCATGTATATAAATTATATGTAAAGTGGACACTTTTGTATTACGGACACGTCTTCGCCCCCTATATATATTGAACCTCTATTTTTTACTGTTCTCCTCTTTACTTTAATTTATCAGTTGTTTGTTCTTCTTTTTCTCTTCTTTTTTTTATAAAAGTATAAAATATACTTTACAAATAGGCATGTCCAAAGCATAATGTTGTTTTATCTCAAGTCATTGCTGAGATAATTATCTAAGCCTCACAATACTATTCTATTGTTTTAACCAATCATAGCTAGGGGCGGTGATGGCTAAGTGTTCACCAGGGACACAAGTGAAAAACGTCTGCGCATGCTCGTAGTCACGTCTTCGCGCTTGTGTAAACTTATAGCACGCTTTTACGCTTGCCTTCAACCAAATTAAAGGTTTTTACAAAATGTCAAAACTGAAATTTAAGGTCACTGTTCACTGCATAATAATGTCTTCATTAATGCAATGACATTTTATGTATACACCGAGAACACGAGCATTTCATTTCAAGCTAAAACTCGTTCACTTAAGAAAAAAACGTAATATGCACGCATGCGCAGACGTTTTTCAGTACTGTCGTCGTGTCCTCGATGCACTCGGTTTCACTGTTGTGCATTTTGTTAGCATGGAGGTTTAGATAATCACTTGTTGTGTATAACTATACTATTTAAGGACGGTGCCCACTATTGTCAGCGCGCACTGCGTTCTGCGCATGGCCCTTCGTAGTAAAAACATTGTAAAAACAAAGCAGTTTTGCGATATTTGGATAAATAAAACTTACTTGCTTGTAGAAAAAACATTTGACTGTTCCTGTAGTAGAATTAAATTCAGTATTGATGAATAAAACTCGCTTAAAAACCACTGTTTTGATCACAAGGACTAGATTTGCCTATTGGCCGCCATCTTGGAAATGTCCCATAATGCTTTGTAAAATCTGTCTATACTCTGTATAGAGGGCTAGGGATTTCATCGTATTTCGTGCGTTTATCGGTAAATAACTTCTTAAATCGCCTGGATACCCCTCTTTTTTCCTTTTGTAAATTATAAACCAAAGAAAAATCTAGAATTATATAAGCTTTTTATAAATTTATAATTGAAGAATGATAAAAAATATCACATATTATTTTTAGCAATCATAGACTAGAACATCCTAAAACCGAGTAAATATTTAAAAAAAACATTATTTTCTTTGTTTTCGCGGTTTTATGGTATTGCCCTACCAGAGAATTATGCTTAGAGTGTTTTAGGAAAAAAAAAGTTTGAAACTTATTTTAAGTATAGAGGATTTTTAATTTTTTTCTTTGGGTCGTCAAAAATGCATTTTCCGCAACATTTGATGACGTATAACTCATTAGAATGCGTGGTGACCCCCAATTTTTTTCTTGGATTCTAACAGCCTACAATGGGTTCTTTCACACCCATATAGATTTTAGAGAAAATAATTACTTTCACATTAGTGGGCTCCGTCCTTAATTATATTTTCGTGTTACAACTCTCCAGAGACTATTCAGTTGCCCCTTGTGGTGCTATCATTTTTTCAAGAGTATGCATAAGTATCTGCTATATCTTGATCGTTTTTGTGCATAAAATAATAATTTTATCTTATTTTGTTAAGCTATGCCACCAAGGAAGCTAGCGACAACGCAAAATGAAATTAACAATTCTTTAAAAAATTCGAGGTATACAGTATTCATTCAGTAAGATGTTTGATGATCTTGTAATTATATTCAAAAGGCGATTCTATCAGTGGGTAAATCAACCTCATTCAGATGCAAAAGTTGGCGAGCTCGAATATCAGGGCAGTCGAGGTTTATTTTTTCGTCTTTTTTCGCTTTTCTTTTACCTTTTTCTTTCGCTTTATCATTTTCTCTTACAGACTATAGAGGCTTTTCACGGTCAAAAGCTTTTCAGGTGGCCCGTACCTATTGATTTGTTTGTCAGACATAAATTTTAATCGCGTCTTTTTACATCAAAACCTTGTCCTATTTCTGAGAAATTTGCAACCATTTGTCTACAAGCCTTGAAATTTGTACCGATAATGATTTTTTTGCGAATTAGATCAAATAATTCGAGATATCAGCAAATGGCTAAATGAGAAAAATTGATCATAAATACAAAAATCTAAGGTGAATTTTTTTCCTATTTCATTAATCCAGTATAAAGGCATAGAGGACTACATACATGTATCGCGCCAATTAAATCCTTAGAAGTTGCGATACAAAATTTACGCAAAATTATGTAATCAAAACTACCGCCAAAATCTCAACAAAATTTCAAAAACAGCGAGAACCGTGTCTGCTATAAGAAAGACAAATGCCTATTGTAACTTGTGAACAAAATAATTATGCAGACATGAGAAGCTAAACGCCAATGTTATCCTCAAGCAAACTTGGAGAGTAATTTTTGTGACCACGAGGTGAACGATGCGAATTTGTATTACTTCGACTTCTAAAAATTCTGTCGAGTTCTTTCGTGAAATTTTCTAGGTATGGGATAGAACAAGATGTTAACATACCTGTTGCCAAGTGTCGTTGTCTTAATTGCTGCACTAGGTATAATTCAGTAAGCTTCAAAAGTAAGCTACTACATCGAGTCGACGTTTGAGCTGCCCTCATGGTTTGTTAATTTATTCAAAACATACATACATACATACATACATGATTGAGACTCCCTCAACAGGGCTTTTCAGCTCAATTTACAAATCCTAACTAAATCATATAAATCAAACATAAATGGATTAAGAATCCCAACTGGCAAGGAGGCAAACCAGTTGGCTATATTACAAGCATGGCCGAGAAACTGAATTTGAACTAATCGAAATCGGAACAAATTCAGTCTCAGCTAGTGGCCAGAGCGGGAATCGAACCTGGGACCGCCAGATTGCGAGACCAACGCTCTGACCACTCGGCCATGCTGCCTCCATTAACACCTTACTATCTGTTGCAAAATTCCACACGGGATTTAGACTCAGAAGCAATAGGCCCTTTGCAGCATGTTGGAATGCAGCTCAATTTGGAGGGCAAAACAAAAGAATTTCAATGTCCTGTTAGCTGGAAACCATTGTTTTTGCCCTCCAAAATGCGCTCATTTCGACGTGCTGCAAAGGGCCTATTGGATTCAGAGAACTACTGTCTTTATTCCTAAAAGTCTAGATGATCCCGTGCGGAATTTTGCAACAGATAGTAAGGTGTTGTTTTGAATATTAAATTAACAAACCATGAGGGTTTTACCTTGGCAGCTCGAGCGTCGACTCGATGTAGTTGCTTACTTTTGAAGCTTACTGAATTATACCTAGTGCTTCAAAGACAACGACACTTGGAGTTACTTGGCAACAGGTATGTTAACATCTTGTTCCATCCCATACCTAGAATATTTCACGAAACAACTCGACAGAATTTGTAGAAGTCGAAGTAATACAAATTCGCAACGTTCACCTCGTGGTCACAAAAATTACTCTCCAATTCAAGTTTGCTTGAGGATAACATTGACGTTTAGCTTCTGATGTCTCCATATTTTGTTCACAAGTTACAATAGGTATTTGTCTTTCTTATAGAAGATATGGTTCTCGCTGTTTTTGAAATTTTGTTAAGATTTTGGCGGTAGTTTTGACTACATAATTTTGCGTCGTAGCAGGCAGCGCAAATTTTGTATCGCAACTTCTAAGGATTAAATTGGCGCGATACATGTTGTATGTAGTCCTCTATGACTTTCTACTTGATTAACGAAATAGGAAAAAAATTCACCTTAGAATTTTGGATTTATGACCAATTTTTCTCATAAAGCCATTTTAAAAATCGTCTGATATCTCGAATTATTTGATCTAATTCGCAGAAAAATAATTACCAGTACAAATTTCGAGGCAAATGGCTGCGAATTTCTCAGAAATGTAAAAAGACGCGATTGAAAATAAATCAATAGGTACGGGCCACCTTAAGCTTTTAATCTCACTTTATCCTTAAAGGAAACATTATTGTAAGCAACTATAAAGTGATTATCAGCTCAAAGAAAGGTTTACCCGTCTTTGATAAGATATGCGCAAAATATTGAAACTGACTAATTTTCAAATTCTGATTTTTCCTTATCTTCCCAGCAAACTTGAAATCCTATATTCTGAATGAAGAAAATTGTTAGTTTAATGTGCTCTTTAATATAATTTTAGTAAAAAAGATTCAAAGTTTACAAATTTTCATAAAACTTTATGACTAATGAGCGCATTAGATCATATATATATGTATTTTGCGCCTTATAAATATTAAATTATTATTATTAAATTATTATGACGAAGTAATGGTACGCCATGACGGTAGGCACGAACCTGCCATCCAATATGGTCGCCTAAAAAGTAATCGGCATACATTTTTAACAGAAATTTATAGCAATTATTTAATTAACATGAAAATTAGAGAATAACACATTGACGTAAACGATTTTCCTGCTTGAGACCATCAGTTTTACTGATCAAAGTTATGAATAAAAATACAAAATACGCAAATTAGTTCTAATTTTTCGCATATGTCATCAAATCCACGAAAATAATGTTTCCAGCTGATATTCGCTTGAAAGCAGTCAACAAAAAATATTATCTTAAAGGATAAAGTGTTTTCACACTCGAAGCTTTAATTTTTTGGAGAAACATTGAAAATTGCCGTAGTCACGTGATCGTGCAAAGCCTCTATAGCTGATTTTATTGCCGCCTTAAATAATCGTCGCCTTTTTGTAACAAAAGACTAATGGATATTGTTTTTGTTTTTTTTATTTATTTGTGTTTTGTAAAAACTTTACCAACTTATTACAAATTGAAAGACCACATTCAGTTAGATGACCTAACATCGAGTAAAAATCGATAACACAATTAATTTGCATTCTACAAAAAAATACCACTTTGTTGCGTTTTGAATAACTTCTCTTTCACCGGCTGACAACAGCAATAGCAAAATGATTATATTTTTATACCGTTAAGGATAGATAACTGTTCAGTGACAAACCAGTATAGTGGATAAGGCAAAAATATGCGTTAATTTATCTGAACGGGTTTTGACTTTATTGAAGCCAATTTTTTCACCAATCTAGCAATAATAAACTTAATCACAAATCTGTATTCTAAAACAGCATGATGCATGCAGTTTTTAATATATTGACAACTAGAAAGCTGGACCCGTTTTTCTTTGTGATTTGTTATCTTTATTTATTCTTGGATTTCAGGTAGCAAATGCTAATATTCCGACATATCAACACTCGCTACCACTATATTCAATATACTTTACATACAAAGCTCAAGTCATTGTCGAATTTTGTTACCGAAAAACCGGAGAAATCAGAGAAAAAGAAAACCGTAGTAATGCAACACATCAAACAAACTCAATTCACAAATGATCTAGCCCATTCCGATCATGCAAACAAATGCCCCGGCACTACTTTAACTGATCGAATACTCTATGAAGCTCGGTAGAATGTTCATGTTTTGGAAAAGAGCTTACATTTATTTCAAAAAGCCAAAACGATTAACAGGCTATTTTCGATGAGTTGGCTATGAAAATTTTGAGGATATTCAGCAATTGAAAAGGCAATGGGTATTCTGCATAAATGAAATGTGCCTTTATTGATCACACCTTGTAACAGCTGAGTCAAACTGAATCTATCCTCAGAAAGTATTTATTAGACAATGGGACGTCTAAGTCACTAGTGATGGAGCCTAAGAAATCATTTAGATATTAGTGTATCCAAAGACATAGGCCAGTCAGTAAACTAACTTCAAATGGAGCTGAACGAGGCCAACGAAAATCGTTCTTTGAACGGCTTTCTCGATAGCACAAGCCTCCACGGTGCTCGTTTTCTAAACGAGAAGAACAAGTTTAGGAGACTAGTTTGGTTTGTTGTTTTAGTGATAGCTTTTGGATTTTGCACTCATCAAGTTTATGAAGCATTTTCCTTATTCTACGAGAGGCCGTTTTCCACTGCAATTTCTAAAGAACGAGTAAAAGAGCTGGATTTCCCGGCAGTTACAATCTGTAATCTTAATCCTATAAGCAAAAAGCAGTATGCAAAGGTGGTTCGAGCGACACAGGGAGGATGCCATATGACTGACAAAGACGTGGAGCATGAGATTCAATTGATTATGGCTATCATGCAGTCTAACAGACCAGAACTCGAGAACTCTACTGAGATAAAAAAGCTGAAACAACAACAGAACGAGTCAGACGTTTTTCTCAGGCGAGGCGACTCGATGAGACAATCTATTTCAAACTACTCGCACAGAATTGAGGACATGTTAGGACTAGACTGGTTAGAACCATGTGTGTGGAGTGGAGTCAAATGCTCGGCTGAGAATTTCACTTCAATAGTTAGTTTAAAACTAGGCCAATGTTTCACGTTCAACTCTGGTAAAGACGGACATCCGCGACTGAAAACCAAGATTCCTGGCGCTACAAGTGGACTGCGTCTTCGTCTGAACCTAGAAGAGGAAGACCATGTCAGCAGTTCGCACTCTATTATCGCAGGTTTTCAGATTTCTATCGATCATCAAGGCAGTTATCCATCAGTAGAGGAGTCTGGGATTACTCTGGCACCAGGAACACATACACGTGCTGCTATACGCCAGATAAAGGTAAGAAATAACAACATTTGATTAACTCTAGCCCCGGGACTAGATAGCTAGAAATGATTCACTCTCAGTACCAGATTAACAAGTCTTGACGAAGGAAAATGGCGTCAAGTATAATGGGCAAATTGCGTGTAATTCGAATTGATTGTACCAAATATTTTTGCTAAATATCTAAAAAAATGTAAAAAGAATTTCAAGTGTAAGTTTTCAATCTCACGAAGAGTCAGCAACTTTGCCGTTAATATAGCGGGATGTCTGCAATGCCAGGAGGGGATTTAGCTATACTAGTCGTACTACCGGATGTCCGTAATAGCGGGGTACGTGTCTGCAAGAGTTCATCAGTTCATCAGGAAATATTGGATAGACATCTATTTTCAAAGTATTTGAATATCACTCCAAAACGACAAAACAGTGATTATCAGGGTTTTTTCTAGCCATAAAGAATATACAATTTCATTCCGACACAAGATTACGGCATATATAGTTGCTCACCGACTTCAAAGCGGTGACCGATAGTGAGGGAAAATGCTATTCTTTCGATATATTAGCCACTTTCATACCGTGAAGACTGGATACGAGTCCCTTAAACTTTGATGATGGCAACACAAAACTTATGTAGTCAGAAAGAGCAAATCGAGCTGTATAATCCCGAGGTTTGATGTTAATCGGATGTACATTGAAAGAGATACAGTAGTTCAAACATGCTAGATTTTACAAAGAAATGTATGGTTGTAGGGACAAATGTCCACAAATGTCCCTACAACCATACATTTCTTTGTAAATTCTAGCATTTTTGCACGGCTGTTAGTCATTCAATATTAACCCGATTAACACCAAGCTTAGGGATTTTATATAGCTTGATGTGCTGTTTCTGAATATATGAGTTTTGCGTTACCATCATCAAAATTTGAGAGACTCGTACCCAGTCTTCACGGTATGAAAGTGGCTAATGAGATCTGGAACATCAGAACGTTAAAACTAAAACCAGTAATAAAGCATTTATACTTCTACCTAATTTGTCTATGTTAAGACACATTTCTACCTACTGCTTTTAGTCACAATTATCCCTTTGTTTACAACTCGACGAAATAAAATTTCTTGACAAAATTTCTTGACAAGACGAGTCAAAAGGAGATAGTGTCGTTAATTCCCAACGCGTGTAGTACGTCAAGTAGCTAGCGTGCCAAAGGCAAGATAAAGAATTCAACGAATGACTGCAAGATGAAACATAAAGCAACTGACTATACCACACACAAACAAACGAATTATTATCCAACCAACAAACAAGGAATTGCGATTTTTAGTTAACTTGAAAATGAGATGTCTCGACCATGGGTGCATGAAGAAGGTAAACAAAAATCGCCATGGCAACGACCTATGTAAACCTTTTTTCTAATATAATATTACCGCGTTTTGTTTCAATTTTCAGATCAAAAATCTGGCCTATCCTTACAAAACTAATTGCAGTTCTCCTGATTTAAACTTCTCCAAAGCCTACAATTCTACATATTCTGTGTATAACTGTATCTATGAGTGTCTCATTCAGTACGTGGTAAAGGAATGTGGTTGTCAGCTTATACACTGTAAATTTTAAAGAGTAGTTTTTACTCCGAAAATCGAGTAGCAAAACGGTGACAGAATGCCCCCGATTTCGGAGTTAAAATTACTCCACTGTGGAGGGAGTTAAAATAACTCCATGTGAGGAGTAAAAAAAGTACTCTGCATTTGGAGTAAAATTGACTCTTTCGGGGTGGTTATTACTCTGCATTTCGAGTAAAATCAACTCAGTACCCATATTATAGGATGATAAGAACTTCTCTCAATTTGTAGTTAAATAGGCCAGGTTTTGTGACAAAATTACCCGAAATTTGGAGTCGGGGATTGATCGATTAATATAAATTTCATTTTCAAAAACAACAAAAAGCTTTCTTACACAAAGAAACTGAAATAGAAAGTCCCCATTCTACAAAAGACTAAAAAAGTCTTTACTTGAATTCCCTTGCGTGAAAAAAAGATAGAAAAGGTCAAGGAAAATTGTCTAATCTAGAACAATTTTAGATATCAGAATCAAAAGATCGATAAGCCTGACTTTTTCTGGATTTTTCTCCAACTGATGGAAATAACAATCACGCGAACGCACGCCATCACAAACCCAACGGCAAATACTAAACGGAAAACAAATCAATCTTTAAAAATAAAGAAATTTTTATGATGATCATGAATTCCAGGTTGAAATTTTCGTTTTTGTTTCATACATTAAGTGTCAAGAAGATAGATGACATTGTTTAGTTTTTATGAAAGCGAAGTTGAGTTAACTCACCAATTCTGCAGTGTCAAAGCCTGATTCAAAAGAAAACTTTGAATCACAACCTATAAAGAGTCGTTTTTCTTCCTAAAAACAGTTGTAACAAAGAAAAAACACAAAACCTTTAACAAAACATAATTTATTTACTATATATTCTACTCTAAAGAGCGAGTTTTTAATTGACAAAGTTGTCCCAGAACACTTAATGTGAAAGCTTACGAAGGGCTTGTCAATACGATAACTTCAAAGAGCAAAAATCCAACAAAAAAGATCTCAATCGTCTAAAAAATTATACCAAAGCAATCATAGAATTTTTTTGGCAGTCTGAGATATCAGATGAAAGATAAGAAATTATTAGGAAGTACCTTATAGAGTGATTTTGTTCAACACCTCTGTCCACCATTTTGTTTCTCAAAACTGCTCTATTTTCTAACTTAGCTTTGGCGCTAGATGAAACGTTGCGTGCTGATTGGTGAAAATTCAATTTCATTGTTTTTCCGGTGTTTTCATTGGCTAAAATCAAAGTAGAGTTATTTTAACTCCCCTGTTTCCTCCAACTACTCCACTCTAAATGGAGTTGATTTTACTCCACTTTTCACAACTCCAGAACTGGAGTAAAAACAACTCTAGTTCCTGTTCAGAGGAGTAGATTTTACTCCTTCTTTGGAGTCACTTTTACTCCTTTCAAATTACTCTCCTTGGCAGAGTACTTTTTACTCTACCGTAAGAGTAAAAACAACTCTCTAAAATTTACAGTGTACACCCAATTTTTCGTAAGTTATAATTATAAATATATAATAAATAATAAACAAACAATTATACAGCGCCATTTCCGGCAGCTCAATGGCGCTTTCATATACTATAAGGACCGAGTGGAATTGTGATTTGCAGCAGTACGGTGTCAGGCCATTTTTCTGTGTGTCATTTCGCTATTCGCAGCAGTTTCATTTCCGTCACAGGGCAACCTCGTTCCCGGGCCCTTTTCCCATCGAAGGGAAAAAGGCCTGGGAACGAGGTTGCGTCACAGGGAGCACATAGTTACCAGTAGAAACAGTAACTAAAAAGGTGAAATCTGATAAACTATAACGTAACACAAGAGAGACCAAACCGCTCCTAACGCTAATTCAATTAGCTGAAAACAGAAAAACAAATAAAACGTGACACAAGAGAGAGATCAAGTTCATAAGGTATTATTTATCCGTTTATTTTAAAAGATACTGTTTCTACTGGTAGCTGTGGGCTCCCTGTGTTTCGGTATCACGATTTCTCGCTTCAAATACGTTTCACCAGTTTTTCGCTTTTATGGTTTCTTTACGGTTTTTTCCCCCCAATTTTCCACGGTTTTGGATATTGCGCAGAAAACAGCCTGCAAAATTAAACTGTTTCACCGCCAATCCCAATGCTCTATCTCTAGCAGAAATGTTATGAATAACCGATAGAAACCCAGATTTGTCGTTTTTCCCCCGTTTAAGCATGGGCCTAGTGCAATTATCAGATACATCATGCACATGTTGCTAGGTAACATGCTTACGAAACATTGAATTTTATTTGTTAACAATTTCAGTCAGTTCTCATCTACCTACGTTTTAGTCTTCTATAGATATAGACCGTTATCACGCTAACTTGACATTATAAAATATTCTATTTATCGAAAAAACGAATTCACTTTCAAATTTATCATACCGATATTAGTAAAATTGCAGAGTTTCGTAAAGATTGCCCTTAAACTGACGAAGTTATGAATTTTTGAAGCTAGCTAGATATTTTTGTGATTTTTTTTGTAAAGAAATGTATATGTTTAGCATGATAACGAGGCTCGCCGTGCATGTGATGCCCGTCCACTATACATTTCTTTGTAAAAATGCCAAGTTTTGAAAATTCATATCTCTGTCAGTTTAAGAGCAATCTCCCCAAATCATTGCAGTTTTACTAACATCAATGTGACAAATTTGATAGTGAATTCCTTTTCCTGATAAATCAAATAATTCAAAATGTAACGCTTGCGTGATATGCGTCTATCTTCCCGTGTTATTCAAACATTATTCCTTCTTGTTTTCCATCGTTTTAGCTGAAATTGAAGTCTGCTCACTATTAGAAAGCTTTGAGTGTGTGTATCCCAAGATACTAACAAGTAAGTAACTGTAAGGATTTAGAAATTTTTACGTCACACAAGTACACTATGAGATATGTTTGGAGACAAAACAAAATGGCGCCAAAGTGTGAGAGCAAAAAATGATGGGAAATGTCCATTTTTCAAAACTTTCTTTACAAGTATAACTCGAAAAAATGCGGAAAAAGTTAATTGCAGTTCTCGTAACTTTGGTTTGAACTACCAAACTAAGTAGCTTCGTCACGTGAACATTTGTTCTATTTCCAGTAACATCTTATTATTCTCTATTTTCTTCTCAAATATATTATCACTGAATCTGAATTAAACCCTTTTCTCAGCCGCATCAAAGTGAATCATTTTCGAATATTCGCCTTGCATGTATATTTTGTGGAACACAGACACTGCTAATTCTTACTTTGGTTTTCGACTTTCTGCGAACTCTGACATTCAAACATCATCGACCGCCAATTAGTGTTTTTGCTTCTTCAATCAAAAGTAAAAATCACTAATACAAAGACCTACTAATACCGGCCAAAATGATAGTATAGCTATCGTATATCGTCTAAAGATTGTACGTATTTGGTCATTTGGTAGGATTTTAGGTACTTTTAGTATAGATTTTATAAGTTTTTGTTTTGATGGGCGGAAGCAAAAACTCAAATTCCAAGGGACTGGTTGAAGATCAGAGTTCGCAGAATATCGAAAACCGCAGTAATAATGATAATGGATGTAATGACGGCGGCGACGACGGCGATGATGGCTGATATTGATGAAAATTATGATGATGATAATAATGATAATTATGTACATTTTAGCACGTCTACCAGAAAAAGTGAGTGAGTGCTCCAGCCAATGCCCTGAGCCATGTGAATACGTGCAGTACGATGTCCGATTGTCCTATTCTACAGCAGTCAGTAACTCTTTCACTAAAAGCATGCCACCAGATATGGAGGCCAGAGTTAAACCAGAAGTCCTGGAAGTTTATAAAAACATGTCTGTAAAGGAGAGACAGGAGTATTTAAGGTAATTTAAGAAGAAAGGTTTTATTGTTCCATAAGAAATATATTTGCTTCTTCTCCTCTGCATCGTCAATTTGATTTGGAGGCTGTCGTGTCAGGATGCGGGGTGCGCACCCCTGTATTCCTAACTATCCCTGACTTTACAACTGATCACTTACCATCTTATCGAGTAGTTTACCCCCCCTCCCCCCATATAGCACCGGACGTAATGGTGCTACATAGGGGGGGTGTGTGCGTGGGGGAGGGGGGAGGAGTAAACTACTTAATAGCTAATTCGGACAAGTGATGTGTGATTTGTTTATTACACAGCTGGACACCTCTGGTTATGTACTTCGGACTGTGTTTATTTGATTCTTTTCGTTGATATCGCAGAAATAATGTGGTTTCGTTGGATATTTACTTTGAAGAGATTGCTTACGATCTTATCGAGCAAAAGAAAGCAATATCTCCCACGGCACTTTTTGGTAAGATCTCTCTTTAGTGAGAAATATTTCACGTAAGTTGACAGTCTCATGATTTACCAGCACTAGGGGACAGGGGCTGGATTTTTTGCAAACTTTCTTTTCTCTTCATCCACCCTCGTCTCCCCTTCCACCTCTCTTCCCAGCCAAGCCATAAACTCCACAGGTTGCCATTAGCCTAGTTCTCTGTCTCTTCCTTATCATCTTCCCTAACTCCCTATATATGTGCTTATATTAATGATGGGCTTCCTGTGCTTGGTACCTACTTCTCCATTTTCAAAGGAACCTGAAGATGCACTAGTAGTGCGAAAGTTCGGCATTTTATAATAAATTTACGCCGAAGAAACAATTCAATTACAATAATTATTTTTGGTCCATTTCATTCGATTCAAAAAATAGCGTTAATATATATATCGCTTTACACTCAGTTAATTAGATTTGTAATGTTAAGAATGTAAATATACATGAGTAAAGAAATAATAAAGGTAAACAAACATGCTTGCTTGCTTGTTTGCTTGCAAACATTTTTTGTTCAGATTTTAAAAATACTTCTCAATATCCTTTTACGCATTTTTAATAATAGTAATTAGATTTTCAATGTTAAAACTGTAACATAAATGAAGTAAATTTTATAAATTAAAGGTAAACATAAACACAAGAATATGTTTGATAATTTGCACCGATTTATTACATAAAGACCCATGTATAGCATTGAAAAATACCACTTTGTTGCGTTTTGAATAACTTATCTTCGATCTGCGACAATAGCCTTGCATAGCGGCATCTACTGATTTTATTAGCTACCCCGTGAAAGAAAGCTGTCACTATTTAGTGACAATCAGTAGTCGATGAGAACTAAGATCTTGGAGTCAGAAGGAAGATGGCACCAGCGTAAATGGGCAGAGGCTTATTATATTTCAAGAAACAAGAACGCTATTTTTAATAGAAACTCTGGCAGAAATCTGCCTGATAATTATATTTCTCTATTAAATTGTAAATAGCAAAATTCTAGAACACACCCGGTGTGATAGCGCACGCTTGTTTGTTGTTATTTGTGAGCGCGCGAGGATAATGTTGTTTACGCCATAGTGTGCATGGATTTCTGTAACGTTTCACTGTTGATTCCATTTACCATGATGATGGGCCTTAGGCCCGAAAGCTTGGTAATAAAATTACTAATGGTTGATGTAGCAAGTTCAATGATATGACCAATTATTAGTTGACATACTGCAAACATTGATAACACAAATTGCATTTTAAGGCAAATGTGTACTGTTTAACTTTAATAACCGTCGCCTTTTTGTAACAAAAGACCAATGGATATTAGTTTTTTAATGTATTTTTTAGTTTGTAAAAACTTTATCGACTCATCACATATTAAAGGACCCATTATTAGTTGACACACTGCAAAAGTTGATAACTGCACAAATTGCATTCTAAGGAAATTAAAATGTGTGCTGTTTAATCGTCGCTTTTTTGTAACAAAAGACTAATGGATATTAGTTTTTTTTTATGTATGGTGGTAAACTGACTTTACCGATTCATCACAAAAACAAATTCTGAAAAAAATACTACTTGAATACGTTTTGAATAACTTCTCTTTGACCAACATCGGCAACAGCTAGCAGAATGATTTTATCGTTATACCGTGAAGGAAAGATTACTGTTCAGTAACAAACTAGTAGTCGATAAAGGGGTAAAAAAAGACAAACATAAACGGGTTTTGAGTTAATTGAAGCCATTTTTTTCACCATTCAAGTAATAATAACACTGCATTGCAAATTTTTGTCGAACAACCGGAGAAGACTCAATTCACAAATGATCCAGCGCTCGGACTCTACCCCGATCGAACAAATGTCCTGGGCACGTGCATCTTTGATCGAAAACTAAGTCCGTTAGAATTTTCATGTTTTGGAAAAGAGCTTACATTAATTGAAGCAAAAATGCTTTACACAATTTTAAGTTAATTGGCTATGACAATTTTGAGTATTTAAATAAAGAAAGGCAACGGGTATTCCGTATAAATGAAATGCGGCTTTAAAATTACATCTTCTGATAGTTTCAAATCAATATATCCCCCAAAAAGATTTCCAGCCCTGGGACCCCCCTATGTAACTGGTGATAGAGCTTAAGAAATCCTCTAAATATCTATCAGTGTATCCAAAGACAGTGGCCAGTCAGTAAACTAACTTCAAATGGAGCTGAACGAGGCCAACGAAAATCGTTCTTTGAACATCTTTCTGGATAGCACAAGCCTCCACGGTGCTCGTTTTCTAAACGAGAAGAACAAGTTTAGAAGACTAGTTTGGTTTGTTGTTTTGGGGATAGCTTTTGGATTTTGCGCTCGTCAAGTTTTTGAAGCATGTCGCTTATTCTACGAAAGGCCGTTTTCCACTGCCATTTCTAAAGAACGAGTAAAAGAGCTGGATTTCCCGGCAGTTACAATCTGTAATATTAATACTATAAGCAAAAGGCAGTATGCGAAGGTGGTTCGAGCGACACAAGGAAGACCCCATATGACTGACCAAGAGCTGGAGCATGAGATTCAATTGGTTATGACTATCATGCAGTCTAACAGTCCAGAGGCCGAGAACGTTTATCAGATAAAAAGATGGAAACAACAATTGAACAGGTCAGAAGTTTTTCACAAGCGAGGCGACTTGATGAGACAATCTATTTCAAACTACTCGCACAGAATTGAGGACATGTTAGGACTAGACTGGTTAGAACCGTGTGTGTGGAGTGGAGTCAAATGCTCTGCTAAGAATTTCACCTCAATGGTTAGTTTAAAGCTCGGCCAATGTTATACTTTCAACTCCGGTAAAAATGGACATCCACGACTGAAAACCTCGATTCCTGGCGCTACAAGTGGACTTCGTCTTCGACTGAACCTAGAAGAGGAAGACCATGTCAGCTATTCTCGGTCTATTACAGCAGGTTTTAAGATTTCTATCGATCATCAAGACAGTTATCCATCGGTAGAGGAGTCTGGGATTACTCTGGAACCAGGAACATATACACGTGCTGCTATACGCCAGATAAAGGTAAGAAATAACAACATTTGGTCAACTCTAGCTAGATAGAGAGAAATAATTTACCCAGAGATGACCAGACAAAAGGCAATAGTGTCATTAATTCCCAAGGCGCGTAGTACGTCTACTAGCTGGCGGTGCCAAAAGTAAGATAAAGAATTAAACGAAGAACGAAAGCAAGCTGAAACAAGCAATCGACTCTACTACATACAAACAAACAAACTATAAGCAAACCAACTAAACAAACGAGGAATTTCCATTTTTACTTAACTTGAGAATTAGCGACCATGGGTGCATGAAGAAGGCAAACAAAAATCACCATGGCAACGACCTACGTAATTATTTTAATTTCCTCGTATTACCGCATTTTGTTTCAACTTTCAGATCAAAAATCTGCCCAAGCCTTTTAAAACCAATTGCAGTTCTCCTGATTTATACTTCTCCAAAGCCTACAACTCTACATATTCTGTGCATAACTGTATCTATGAGCGTGTCGGCCTGTACGTGATTGAGGAATGTGGTTGTCAGCTTATACACCCAATTTTTCGTAAGTTTGTTTTGTTTTGTTTCGTTTTGTTTTGTTTTGTCTTTTTCTTTTCTTTTTTCTCCTCTTTCATTTTTTTTTGTCGTTTTAGCTGGAATCGAAGTGTGCTCATTATTGGAAAGCTTTTGGTGTGCGTTTCCAAAGACAATAGGTAAGTAATCGTAGGCAATACGACCTCTCTTTCGCTACGCTTAGCCGAATAGAAATCATTTCATATTTAGTAATACATTAATCACACAGTTTGGAGGAGAGCCGTCCTGCAAATTTTATCATCGTCAAGATACTAGGCCAAATAACAAACTGCCCTCTTGAAAACGCGTTCAATGAGCGAAAATGAGCTTTTCTCACCTCTTGCATGACTTTTTTATCCAACAGCACCAAAAGTATAATATTTGAAATGAGCACATCAAAGTAAGTAAAATTTGAAATTTTGAGTTAGTTTCGATGAATAGCACCAAAGTTATGGGAAGTTTGTGCTTTTTGTATGGAAACGTTCGGTGGAGGACAATCATTTTTTGTCAATGAATTGGTTATGTATAAGTGATTTGAAATAAAATATAGAGCTCGTCAGACTGTTAAGACCTTTGAAAATTTTGCTTAACTTGGCCTAGTATATTGATGATAATGATAATACCATGACTTTTGTCGAGCATACATATTTAGTATATTTGCGGCCCTTATAGCGTCATTTGCACATGTGGGTAGTACAACAATATATCAGAAAGATGAAGCTACAATGATACTTTTAAAAATGATTGGTAAGCATATCAAGAAATGTGTTGAGATTTTCGGGCTTCCTGTTGTAAACAAACCACGGTTCCCTGTTTCTACACTTTTCCAGTCCCTTCTCGGCCAAAATCAAGATGGCTGACTTGGTTAGCACGTATTCACTCTAATGGCGACTCTCGAATGGCTCACTGTATTTTTTAAGAAAATCGCTTTTTCGCAATGAAAATTTATCTCAACTTCCAAATATGGTAAGTACAAATTTCCTTATATGGAAGAAGGAGCTCGCGCGAAAACAGCATATTTTTATAAGAAATTTCTGAATGTGACATGTAGCCGCCTTCAAAGTGATCAAGATGTGTCATTTTTATTTGAATTACATGTATATTTTGTCGTATAAAGACAAAAACTCATAAAGAAATTGATAAGTTTGGTAGTTCAAACAAAACCATAAAGTGTGTAATTGTAACATGAAACACATCATATTGTCAATCATCTTAACAATGGCTTAGAAACCTCGCAATTCGATAAACAGGAGGCCCAATAGTAAAACCACAGGAAGCCCGCGCGAACGACATCAAATATTTGATATGATGGCGAAAAGTTGTCTCGGGTACCCTAAAATCTTTAAGGAGGTGCTAGCCAATTGAAAAGTATAATTTTTTATAAAATAATACTAAGATAATTATAACAAAGGCGATGCTAATCCTTGATAATGGATAATGTTGACGGTGACGATGATGATGATGATGATGATGACTGATATTGATGAAAATTATGATGATAGGGATCATATAATAATGATGATAATAATGTACATTTTAGCACGTCTACCAGACAAAGTGAAAGAGTGCACCAGCCAATGTCCTGAGCCATGTGAATACGTGAAGTACGATGTCCAACTGACATACGCTCAAGCAGTCAGTAACGCTTTTATTAAAAACATACCACTAGATATGGCGGCCAAAGCTAAACGAGAAGACCTGGAAGCGTTTAGAAAAATGTCTTTAAAGGAAATACAGGAGTTTGTAAGGTAATTTAAAAAGAAAGACCTTATTATCAATTCCTTTAGAAGTACATCTGCTTCTTTTTGCATCGTTAGTCGATTGATTTAATTTGTGGGTTTTCATCTCAGTAGGAGGTGCGCGCCCCCTTTATTCCTCCTCTAAATCCTTCCCTGACTCTGCAACACTGTTTGATTCTTTTCATTGATATCACAGAAATAATGTGGTTTCGTTGGATGTTTACTTTGAAGAGATTGCTTACGATCTCATCGAACAAAAGGAAGCAATATCTCCCACGGCACTATTTGGTAAGATCTCTCTTTAGTGAGAAATATTTCACGTAAGTTGACAGTCTCATGATATACCAGCACTAGGGGACAGGGGCTGGATTTTTTGGCAAACTTTCTTTTCTCTTCATCCACCCTCGTCTCCCCTTCCACCTCTCCTTAGCCAATCCATAAGCTCCACAGGTTGCCATTAGCCTAGTTCTCTGTCTCTTTCTTATCATCTTCCCTAACTCCCTGTACGTGTGCTTATATTAATGATGGGCTTCCTGTGCTTGGTGCCTACTCCACCATTTTCGAAGGAACCCAGAGAAAAAGCATTTGTTTACCGAGGAGGTTTCGTACGTACTGATGACGTTTTACGTATTTCAGGTACAATTGGCGGATATCTTGGTTTGTTTCTAGGGATGAGCCTTCTCACTTTCCTGGAGTTTGTTGATTTTATCTTTCTCTTAATTTGGAAGAAACTTTCTGCAAAGAAGATAACTCGAGTAAACCACTTTCCCTGACCTACTGCAGTTTGCATGTACCAACGTACCTGTCACCCTCAACTCAATTTCGATTCCCCACGGTAAAAACCCGGCACAGGCAACCCATCCTTAGATGAAACCCCGAAAGTGAGGCTGCGAAGTTTCCCATATAAACTGAATTTGACGAACTGTCATATGGCTTTAGAATGTCAATGTATGTCTTCAATATAACTACTATTAGCGCATTTGATCATATTTACATGCTAATTTTCGCTTTATAAGTAATGAATATTATTATTATTATTATTATTATTATTATTATTATTATTATTATTATTATTATTATTATTATTATTATTATTATTATTATTATTATTATTATTATTATTATCATGTAGTTAAATAAGCCTTTCTAGAGGCCATTTTCCCCTCACTTGGAGAGGGTGAAACTATCAAAACACTTGCTAGTCTCAAGAAATAACAACTTGTAAAAAACAATATTCTCATTAAGTGAATTCATTCAGAAAGAGAAAGTTCATTCACTTTGGATCAGCCCAGATAACACCTTTCTTACAATACTCTCGCTCTCAAAGAGCACTGTCTTCAGCATCTGTGAACTAATGTAGGACACTCTGTCTCTGCAATTAATTATTTTGGATATTTGATGTTCCAATTGTGCCATACCACCTCCAAGACAACCCAAGATAACTGGCATAATGTTAACCACATATCCCGGTCTTCTCTCACGCAGCTCAAAGGCTAGCTGCTGGTATTTCTGTAACTTTTCCCTGTACTTTTCTGATACATTCTTTTCACTTGGGCAAGCCATATATATCAATGATCCAAATTTTCTTGGCGTTCTGATCCTCAATTGTAACATCTGGTCTTCTTGCTGTAGTTGTCTTACGCATATTATATTCAAGGTCCCAACATAACTTGTAATTATTATTATTATTATTATGTAGTTAAATAAGCCTTTCTAGAGGCCATTTATTATTATTATTATTATTATTATTATTATTATTATTATTATTATTATTATTATTATTATTATTATTATTATTATTATTATTATTATTATTATTATGCAGTTTATTAACGTCTATGTGCACTAATTACAAGGACACATAGGACGCGAAGCGTAACCTATGTGTCTTAGAGATACAAAGAAACTTCAATGAAAGAAAATAAATAAATAAATAAAGTTTAAGAAATATTCCAATAAAAATATGCTGATAAAGGCCTATACTTTAAATGCTCTGGCAATGTTCAATGAGATGGGAAATAAAATAATGCTTCGAAATATAAAATAATATTATTGCAACTACATTAAATTCATTCATATTCCATCAAGTCAATGCTTTAAATGTTCTCAAAAAATAATATTATTACAACTACATTAGATGCATTCATAGTTCATCAAGTCAATACTTTAAATGTTCTGGCAATGTTCAGTGAGCTGGAAATGATACTCCTCTGCATCTTCTTTAGGACCTTTGATGCTTCCTCCCCAACGATACCAATGATATCTCTCTCGACTGCCTCGCTCCATCCTCCAAGCACATCAATGATGACATTAGTCTGTTCAATCTTGTATTCTGGATACCTTTGTTTTAACTCCCACCGCAACGGGCCATACTTTAACGTCTTCTCTTCGTCCTTCTTTCCTCTATTGTCGATCCATGGGCAGCTCATTTCTATCAGCAAAACCTTCTTCTTCACATGATCAACAATCCGGGCATCGACTCTATTTGATCTCACTTCGTGATGTTCAGCGTACACAGGGATGTCCCAAAACGCTTCTGCCTTGCTCGATTCATAGTGTGGCTTTGGTGGCAGTGGAGAGTACCACGGTGGAACATCTTCGAGTAACTTTAGGTCATGTAACACTTCATAGAATAGAACTTTCAGAGCAGCGTTGTGCCTCTCTAGGTATTTATTCTGAGCAAGTGCTGAGCAACCTGCTAACACGTGTGCAATTGTCTCCGGTGCTTTATTACATAACCTGCACATCACATCATCTTCCAGGGTAACACGAGTCTTGTGTTTAGAGTAAATCTTGGTGGGCAAGAGTTGTTCATACAGCTCAAACATTCCCGCTGCTGTATACGTTGGACAAGCTGGCCACTCATTAAGCCAAGCAAAACAACTCTTAACTTTTAGTTCCTGGTCCTCGTGTCTTGCGCTCAGGAACTTTCCTTGCCATTTCTCATCTCTCACAGTCTCCAGCAACTTATCTTCGCATGCCTCCCTGATTACTGATTTGATTTTCTTCTCGGGGACCTCCTCGCCATTTTCTGAGTAACATTTTGCAACAGGGCAGTCAAGAGAAAGGTTGAGACCTATCTCTGTGGCAAACTTGACAGAATCTTTAAGAATAGACTGGTATTTAAGCTTAACTGATCGTTCCTCAAACTCTTTGACGAGTTGGATGCTTGCATCGGGATTATTGCATAACTTTAAGGCCGCCTTGATCTTTATATTCTTATATTCTTGCTCCACTGATCGCAGACCTCTTCCTCCTCTGTCCCTTGACAAATACAGCAGAGCTGTGGAGCCAGCAGGGTGCTTCCCACCACCATTAACAATTATTTGTCTTGCTTGTCTGTCAATGCTCTTCAAATCATTTATCGGCCACTTTAAAGTCCACATCAGATATCCCATCACAGGGAAAGCATATTGATTTGATGCTGTGACTTTATTATGATCTGATAATGGACTAGACCAAATTACTGCCAGTCTTTGTAGATAAGACTTGGATGCAATTTCTAAAGCCAGTTGTTCTTCTTGCATCAGGCTCTCCAAGACCCCTAGAAACTTGTACTCTTCACCATCTTTCAGGGACGCTATCAAAGATGACTCATCTAGCTTCACTCCTTCACTATTTAGGCATTCTCCCCTTTTGACGTGGATGACAGCACACTTCTTAGAATTCCATTCCGGCTAATCCAATGTCACACATCGCTGATCTTATTCACTTTAAGATACTACTAAGCTTACTCTCAGAAGCTGCAAATACTTTCAAATCATCGATATACAACAAGTGTGTAATGCTCGTACTAATGGGCTTGGAAAGGCGATATCCCTCCGTAGCTCTGAGTTTCCACGCAACTGGGTTGATGCACAACGTAAACAACCTTGAACAAAAACTGAATCACCCTGGGGTAGCCCTCTATTGAAGCGAATCGAGCTTGACTTCTCAAAGCCTTGAGCCGTTTTAGCCACTATCCTTGTATTCCAGCACATACACAGGTTGTGTATCGATTTACATAACCATTTGGGAAACTTGTGCATATGCATCATCTCCACCAACCAACTATGATCGACACTATCATAGGCCTTTTTTACGTCGACCCATGCCATACTCAGATTTCTCTTATTTCTGTGGCAATCTTTAGTAACCATTTGATCAATTAGGAGATTATCCACAGTACCACTACATCCAGGCTTTGCACCCCTCTGTTGCTCCTCCATTAGGCCATGGGTACACAGGTGTTGATCCATCGGCTGCAGCAGGCATGAAGTGAACCATTTATAGATTGTGTTCGTTGTGTTCGTGTTTGTGTTCGTTATTATTATTATTATTATTATTATTATTATTATTATTATTATTATTATTATTATTATTATTATTATTATTATTATTATTACTACTACTACTACTACTACTACTACTAATAGACTATCCCATGAAGACGATTGATCTGACAGTAGATTCTCAAACTGTACCAACCACTCTTGAGTATCAAGCATCCTTGTGGATCTGTACATAGTTCCTATTTATTACACCCACTTTCAAAATTACACGACCTAGTGGCGATGGCTTGTCTGGCAATCAAATTGTAACGAACGAGAATTTGTAAAATTTTAGCTTTCTAAATTCAGAAACAAAACAAACTTGAATTTATTGACAGAACATTTAGTATTTTCTGACTTTTGATGTAAATTAAAGCTTGCTTCAGGGAGAACAAATAGTCGGAGATTTGATTGACGGTAGTCAAAACACCGAAAAAGCCATTCAAGTGTCATCTGCAAAGGTCGCGTAATTTTGAAAATAGGTGTGAAGTTGACTGTGTTTGTTCCTTCGATTTCAAGCCAAAGGTGTTCCAATTCGGGATATCTTGATTCGATATCTTTTCTCCTCTTGTATTTCACGTTTTCTTTGATGTACACCCCCACACCTCCGCCTTTAATTTTATCTCTGTTTCTGAAGTCATTTGCATATCCAGGAATAGCAACATGATCATTTAATAATTGCCCTATCGCATAATGACGTCACACCAAAACATTTTATTGTTTTCACGCTAAGGATTATGGTCGCCAGAGGGGATCAGAGTGATTGCATATCAAATAAAATGCAGATGAGCAATCACGGATACATGATGTATATCAAAACTCGATACATTGAAGTTCTACTTCGACTGAAGAGTATCAATAGGTCCCAATTACCACTGTTTCTGAGCATCTATCCCCAATGTAAACAAACTGTGACGTCATTATGCGATAGGGCAATTGAGGGTTCTCTTTAAGTCATGTCTCACTTATCGTAACCAAATCAAATCCATATCTTTGAACTACTAGGAGTAATTCGGTAATTCGTCGAAGGTAGAAGTCATACTTTGCGTGTTTAGGAGCATAAATGAGTTTTTAACTCGTGGATTGCAAAACCAAGATAATTACAGCTTAGCCAAGGTTACACCCGCAAAGTTGTAAACTTACAATCATGTTGTTACTCAATAAAGGTGTCAATAATCATAATAAATCTAGGAGTGAATGAAGGTGATGGAATAGAACATTCTAGCATGAAAGAGAAAATCAGAAAGGAATACTATAGACGAATACGTTTGGTGCTAAAATCAGAACTGAATGCCACTAACAAAATAAATGCAATCAACACGCTTGCAGTCCTAGTTGTCTCGTACAGCTTCAATATCATTAATTGGAAATTAGAAGAACTAAGAAGACTAGATCGCAAAACTCGAAAACTGCTGACAACAGCAAAAATGCACCATCCTAAAGCAGATGTTGATAGACATCTACTGATTTTATCAGCTACCCCGTGAAAGAAAGCTGTCACTATTTAGTGACAATCAGTAGTCGATGAGAAAGTATAACTGAAACTAACCCTCTACTTACATGTTTGCTTTGCTTTGCTTTACTTTGCCTTGCTTTGCTTTGCTTTGCTTTGCTTTGCTTTGCTTTAATTTGCTTTGCTTTAATTTGCTTTGCTTTAATTTGCTTTGCTTTAATTTGCTTTGCTTTGTGTTTTTTTTTTGTATATTATATTGTTATCTTTTAGAGGAATAGCACTTTTCGCACTTTTTAGTTAATTCCTCTGCATATCAAGACTGAATTTCTAATAAATATGTGCTGTTTTCGGGCGACCGGTACCTCTTATAAGGATGTGGCGAGTTAGATTTATCGTTAAATAGTAGAGCGCGCAAAGAGTTTTATAGCGCGCGCTCAAATCACGTTTTGTAAATCAAATCTTTGATGATGAATATTTACAGTTAGTTTGAGTGTTAGTTCAAGAAGAAAACCTTACAGTCTCAATTATGTCTATTTGATAACTTCAAGTCAACGAAATTGGTGTTTAAATAAATAAATAATAATAATAATAATAATAAAATAATAATACAAGAAAGAGAACGGAAAAAGCTGTAGATTTGCCGGTTTGCTTCATGCAACCGATCTCTATTTCAGTAGTTGTTGTTTACAAGTGATTTACTTCTACAGTAATCAGGTATAGGATTGTCTAATTAAGTTGTTGGTTTAGCATGAATCACTTAGTAGTTTGAATAGTGTGTTTACACTAGTTATTTTAGGTTGGTCACATATCAACCTGAAGTTTCCGCTAGTTTTGTTGTAGTTGACTTATGCATGAAATCCTTAAAGTGCCCCTAACCCTTAAATTGAAATTCTGAGAATCGTTTCTTCATGAATGGAAATGTTTAATGGTGAAATATCTCCGGATAAAATCATCTCCTTTCGGAGCATTAAGCATTTGAAGTCGGAAAATGCAAATGAGGTGACGTAAAAAAAGGAATTTGCATGATTTTGTCTCCAATTTGAAACAAGTGTGTTTGAGTTGGGTGGCAAAAACATTCACCAAACTTTGTACTTTAGCAATGAATATGTTTTGCAAATCAAAAAATGGTATAAAATTCATCTCTAGTGGTTTTGTATATTTAAGTAGTCCTTTTTCTACGTCATCTCATTTGCATTTTCAGATTTCAAATGCTTAATTCTCAGAAAGGAGATGATTTTATCCTGAAATATTTAACCATAAGGCTTTTCCATTAATGAAGAAACGATTATCAAAATTTCAATTTTGGGGTTAGGGGCACTTTATCTTTGTATAACAACGTAGGATAGTAATTAATTAGTTATTATTGATTACTTATCGTAGTTCTCGCGGTTCGTTTGGGTTAACGTTTGTGCCAAGTGGAATAAACCGTAGTCAAAGTGAAGTGTTGGATTGGTTTACTTGGTCACAAGGAAATTGGTCCATAGAAGGAAAATTTGTACTTAATATATTTGAAGATCATAAATTTTCATCACAAAAAGCGATTTTCTTTGAAAATTCCATCAAAATTTACAGCCATTTGAGTGAAAACTTGCTAACCAAGACAGCCATCTTGATTTTGACCGAAAAAGGACTGGGACAGTGTAGAAACAGGGACCCGCGATTTGTTTACCACAGGAAGCCCGAAATAGCGCCGTTTTCTTGATATGGCAATGTTGGCTTATGAGGACTTTAAGAAAGGTTGCCTTTTTGCAACAAAGGACTAATGGTAGGTTTTTAATGTTTGTTTTGTTAAAACTGTACCGACTCATCACAAATTAAAAGGCCTGTTGCTTAGTTGACACACTACAAAAGTTGATAACACAAATTGCATCCTAAGACAACTATGCAGTCGTAATTAATCGTTAATAATCGTCGCCTTTTAGCAACAAAAGATTATTGGATATCAGGTTTTTTTTGGTGCTGTTGTTGTTGTTTTTTATGTACGTTTTGTAAAAACTGCGCTGAGCTATCATAAATTGAAAGCTCCATTATTAGCTAACCCAGCGGAAAAAGTGATGACACAAATTGCATTTTAAGTCAAATGTGTTATGTTAAACTCCGGGGGGAACAACCTAGTCCTAATATATATACCTTTGTCGAAAAAAGGTACCCCTCTAGTAAACCTTTTAGCTTTTTTACACCTTTGCTGTTAACGGTTATTTCTTTATTTTGGAAAATTATTTCTAAGGCCGCCATGTGTACATGAGCGTTTGACTTGAATGGTAGTTTTCGTAACCCTTTTTATATTAGGACCCTTTTCGCTACCCAAAGTCGCAAATTCGCTATCCTTTTCTATACCTCTGGCCTCAAAATGCAAATAAAGCAAATATATGGGAGTGCCCCCCCCCCCCCCCCCCCCCATTCTCTGGGTTAAACTTTAATAATCGTCGCTTTTTCGAACAAAAGGCTAATGGTATTAGTTTAATTTTTAGCGTGTGTTTTGTAAAAACGTGACCGACTCATCACAAATTGAACGACCAATTGTTAGTTGACATACTACAAACATTGATAACACAAATTGCATTTTAAGGCAAATGTGTACTGTTTAACTTTAATAACCGTAGCTTTTTTGTAACAAAAACATTAGTTTTTCAACGTATTTTTTTGTAAAAACTTTATCGACTCATCACAAATTAAAGGACCCATTATTAGTTGACACACTGCAAAAGGTGATAACTGCACAAATTGCATTCTAAGGAAATTAAAACGTGTACTGTTTAATCGTCGCTTTTTTGTAACAAAAGACTAATGGATATTAGGTTTTTTGATGTATGGTGGTAAACTGACTTTACCGACTCATCACAAATTAACGCCGGCCAAAAACAAATTGCATTCTGAAAATAATTACCACTTGAATACGTTTTGACCGACATCAGCAATAGCTAACAGAATGATTATATCGTTATACAGTGAAGGAAAGATAACTGTTCAGTACCAAACTAGTAGTTGATAAAGGGGTTAAAAAAGACAAACATAAACGGGTTTTGAGTTTATTGAAGCCATTTTTTTCACCACTCAAGTAATAATAACACTTCATTGCAAATTATATTCAACAACACCATGATGCATTTTTTCAATGACACTGAACTACAAAAGCTGATCCGTTTTTCTTTGTGATTTATCTTTATTCATCCTCGGATTTCAGGGACCATTTGCATGTTGATATTCCTGAGATATCTCTACACTCGCCACCACTATATGTTAAAGTTTATTTTTGTCGAACAACCGGAGAAATTAGAGAATTTAACTCTTGACATAACTGACACATTAAGCAGACTCAATTCACAAATGATCCAGCGCTCGAACTCTACCCCGATCGAACAAATGCCCTGGGCATATACACGCATCTTTGATCGAACACTAAAGTTCGTTAGAATTTTCATGTTTTGGTAAAGAGCTTACATTAATTGAAGCAAAAATGCTTTACACTATTTTCGATGAGTTAATTGGCTATGGCAATAGGTATTCCGTATAAATGAAATGCGGCTTTAAAATTACATCCTCTGATAGTTTCAAATCAATATATCCTCCAAAACGATTTCCAGCCGTGGGACCCCCCTATGTAACTGATGATAGAGCTTAAGAAATCCTCTAAATATTAATCAGTGTATCCAAAGGCAGTAGCCATTCAGTATACTAACTTCAAATGGAGCTGAACGAGGCCAACGAAAATCGTTCTTTGAACGGCTTTCTCGATAGCACAAGCCTCCACGGTGCTCGTTTTCTAAACGAGAAGAACAAGTTTAGGAAATTAGTTTGGTGCGTCGTTGTGGGGATAGCTTTTGGATTTTGCGCTTATCAAGTTTTTCAAGCATGTCGCTTATTCTACGAGAGGCCGTTTTCCACTGCCATTTCTAAAGAACGAGTAAAAGAGCTGGATTTCCCGGCAGTTACAATCTGTAATCTCAATCCTATAAGCAAAAAGCAGTATACAAAGGTGGTTCGAGCGACACAGGGAAGACCCCATATGACTGACCAAGATCTGGAGCGTGAGATTCAATTGCTTATGACTATCATGCAGTCTAACAGTCCAGAGGCCGAGAACGCTTATGGGATAAAAAGACTGAAACAACAATTGAACAGGTCAGAAGTTTTTCACAAGCGAGGCGACTCGATGAGACAATCTATTTCAAACTACTCGCACAGAATTGAGGACATATTAGGACTAGACTGGTTAGAACCATGTGTGTGGAGTGGAGTCAAATGTTCGGCTGAGAATTTCACTTCAATAGTTAGCTTAAATCTCGGCCAATGTTATATTTTCAACTCCGGTAAAAATGGACATCCACGACTGAAAACCTCGATTCCTGGCGCTACAAGTGGACTTCGTCTTCGACTGAACCTACAAGAGGAAGATCATGTCAGCTATTCTCAGTCTATTACAGCAGGTTTTAAGATTTCTATCGATCATCAAGATAGTTATCCATCGGTAGAGGAGTCTGGGATTACTCTGGCACCAGGAACACATACACGTGCTGCTATACGCCAGATAAAGGTAAGAAATAACAACATTTGGTCAACTCTAGCTAGCTATAGCTAGAAATAATTTACCCAGACCTGACCTGGCAAAAGGCAATAATGTCATTGCCAAGGAGCGTAGTACGTCTACCAGCAGGCGGTGCCAAAAGTAAGATAAAGAATTAAACGAAGAACGACTGCAAGCTGAAACAAGCAATCGACTCTACTACATACAAACGAACAAACTATAAGTAAACCAAACAAACAAACAACTGAGGAATTTCCATTTTTAGTTAAACTTTAAAATGAGAATTCGCGACCATGGGTGCATGAAGAAGGCAAACAAAAATCACCATGGCAACGACCTACGTAATTATTTTTAATTTCCTCGTACTTACCGCATTTTGTTTCAACATTCAGATCAAAAATCTGCCCAAGCCTTTCAAAACTCATTGCAGCTCTCCTGCTTTAAACTTCTCCAAAGCCTACAACTCTACATATTCTGTGTATAACTGTATCTATGAGTGTGTCGGCCTGTACGTGGTAGAGGAATGTGGATGCCAGCTTATACACCCAATTTTTCGTAAGTGTGGTTGGGTTGGATTGGGTCGTCTTTTTCTTTTCTTTTTTTTCTTCTTTCATTAATTAATTATTGTTTGTTTGTTTTTTCTTTCAGCTGGAATCGAAGTGTGCTCATTATTGGAAAGCTTTGGGTGTGCGTTTCCAAAGACAATAGGTAAGTAACCGTAGGCAGTAGACCTCTCTTTCGCTACGCTCAGCCGAATAGAAATCATTTCATATTTAGTAATACATTAATCACACAGTTTGGAGGAGAGCCGTCCTGCAAATTCTATCATCGTCAATATACTAGGCCAAATAACAAACTGCCCTCTTGAAAACGCGTTCAACAAGCGAAAATGAGCTTTTCTCACCTCTTGCATGACTTTTTTATCATACCAAAAGTATAATATTTGAAAAGAGCACATCAAAGTTAGCACCAAACGGTTATGGGCGGCCGAAGTTTGTGCTTTTTGTATGGAAACGTTCGGTGGAGGACAACCATTTTTTGTCAATGAATTGTTATGTATAAGTAATTTGAAATAAAATATAGAGCTCGTCAGACTGTTTGGGACCTTTGAAAATTTTGCTTAACTTGGCCTAGTATATTGATAATAACGATAATACCATGACTTTTGTCGAGCATCGTCAGTTTATTTGCGGCCCTTATAGCGTCATTTGTACATGTGGGGTAGTACAACAATCAGAAAGATGAAGCTACAATGATACTTAAATGATTGGTAAATGATTTAACTAAAGCTAAAACTCACATATCAAGAAATGTGCTGAGAATTTCGGGCTTTCTGTCGTAAACAAACAGCGGGTCTCTCCAGTCCCTTTTCGGCCAAAATCAAGATGGCTGACTTGGTTAGCACAGGTTAGCATGTTTTCACTCGAATGGCTGTAATTTTTGAAGAAAATCTATTTTTAGGCAATGAAAATTAATTTATCCCAACTTCCAAATATGGTAAGTACAAATTACCTTATATGGAAGAAGGAGCTCGCACGAAAACAGCACAATTTTATAAAAAATTTCTTGATGCGACATGTATTCGCCTTCAAAGTATGTCATTTTTCTCCAGACGCATAATGTGTTGGTGGTATCTTTATTTATACACGCTTGCCCCGACAACTAAAGCTGATTTCCACAAGGGGCGTGTAGATAAAAATACATCATAATAACAATAAAAATACATCAAAATAACAACAATATATAAACATCTAATTAACTAATATATCTAATATCTAATATCTATAATGCGTATAACACATGCTTAATGCCTTACGGTATACTATATTACTATATACAAAATATAAAAACTAAGTTATACTAAATTATACTAGGGCGTGTGAGGTGATCTGAGCTTTGAATAATTCGAGTGAATTACAATTTCGCATATTTTCAGGCAGAGAGTTCCACACTTTTGCTCCACTATATGAAAAACTCTTCTTTCCAAACTCAGTTCTAGGACGAGGTAATTGCAGGGAAGTACTGGCACCTCTTAAGCTATAATTAGTTATGTCTTGCTTTCGTGTAAATAGATCAACAAGACAATTTGGTGCCATTCGGTTAAAAATTTTAAACATATGCTTGGCTTTTGTTTTAACCCTTTGATTTTCAAGAGGCTCCCAACCAAGAGCTTGCAATGCCTCTAGATGGGGAGTTTCGTTGCTCATATGTAAAATAATTCTAGCTGTCCTATTCTGAAGAATTTGTAAGCGCTTAGAAAGACCTTCCCCAAGCGTATCCCAAACCTCACTGCAGTAATTAAAATGAGGTTGAATTATGGCGTTATGAACAGAAATCAGAGTTTCCCTATCTACAAAGTCTCTAATTCTTCTTAAGGCTCCAATGCCGGAACTTATTTTCTTTGCTATAGCGTCAATATGTTTTTCCCAAGACAAGAATTGGTCAATTTCAACACCAAGAACTTTACTATGAAAAACTTGCTTCAGTGGATTTTGACCAATTCGTATGTCCGGTTGGGCATTAAGAGTTCGAATATTGTAATGTGAAGCAATTAGAAGAAATTCTGTTTTTGCAACATTGAGACTTAATTTGTTTGCCAACAACCAGTTTTTTACATTCTCCAAATCTCTATTCACAGCCACCTCAATAAGCTCAATCGATTCATCTGCTACTGTTAGATTAGTGTCATCAGCAAAAAGGCGAGGTATGGCTTGCGTTAGACACTCAGGTAAATCGTTTATATATAAGAGAAAGAAGAGGGGGCCGAGAATAGAGCCCTGGGGAATTCCGCAGCTAATGAGTCTCTCAGTAGACAACACTCCATTTAGCTGGCATATTTGCTTCCGACCAGATAAGTAGCATTTGATTAGTTTCAAGGCATTTCCAGTTAAACCATAGAGTTCCATTTTACGAAGAAGAATTCCATGATTAACTGTGTCAAACGCCTTTTTTAGATCTAGGAAAACAACTAAATTAAATAATTGACGGTCCATGTTTAAATACCAGTTATTTGTACAGTCAAGTAAAGCAGAGGCTGTGGAGTGTTGTTTACGAAAGCCAAATTGGCGCTCAAAAAGTATGTTGTTACTCAACAGATACTCATATAATTGGTCATACAGAAATCTCTCCATTACTTTACTTATGGCTGGAAGAATAGAAATCGGTCTGTAATTATCGGGTAAATTACGAGGGCCCTTCTTGTATATTGGCTGAACCCTAGCCAATTTCCATTCATCCGGAAAGCAGCATGAAGAGATTGCATAATTCATAATATACGAAATCGATGGTGCAATAACTTTAGCGGATTTTATTTGCATTACATGTATATTTTGTCGAATAAAGATAAAAACTCATGAAGGAATTGATACGTTTGGTAGTTCAAACAAAACCATAAAGTGTGTAATTAACTTGCGCTACTTTAGAACGAAATGAGGGTACATGAAAACCATAAAAAGCTATACACTTTTTATATATCTGCTATACCTAACTTTGCTGCCAGTTTTTTTAAAACTATGCCTATGCATTTGTGTGATGAAAAAGCTTCTAAGGTTTATAAGTAAAGTATATTCCACAATAAAAGGGGTTGAGGCTCCACAATCCACAATCAAGGCTGTTGTATTCAACAGCTAAACATCAAATTCACTTGGCCCTGTTTACATAACAAAAATTTCAACTCTATTTTATATTTGGGCAGGCATTACCTTATTTGGAAGCCGCGTAGATCCATTTTTGTTGATTTTCTGTCATTTAGTCTTTAACGGTCGAAAATTTCATAAAACGTACAGATATTATTGTAAGCATGAAACACATCATACTGTCCACGATTGTCCACCATCTTGACAATGGCTTAGAAACCTCACATTTCGATAAACAGGAGGCCCAATAGTAAAACCACAGGAAGCCCGCGCGAACGACACCAAATGTTTCTCGGGTACCCTAAGCCTTTTTAAGGAGGTGCCAGCCAATTGAAAAGTATGATTACTTTATCAGACGATAATAAAATAATTATAATAAAGGCGATACTAATCCTTGATAATGGATAATGATGACGGCGGCGACGACGATGATGATGATGACTGATATTGATGAAAATTATGATGATAGGGATCATAATAATGATGATAATAATGTACATTTTAGCACGTCTACCAGACAAAGTGAGAGAGTGCTCCAGCCAATGTCCTGAGCCATGTGAATACGTGAAGTACGACGTCCAACTGTCCTACGCTCAAGCAGTCAGTAACGCTTTTATTAAGAACATACCACTAGATATGAGGGCCAAAGCTACACCAGAAGACCTGAAAAAATTTGGAAAAATGCCTGTAAAGGAAATGCAGGAGTTTGTAAGGTGATTTAAAAAGGAAGGCCTTATTATCAATTCCTTTAGAAGTACATCTGCTTCTTTTTACATCGTTAGTTGATCGATTTAATGTTTGGGTCTCCGGAGAGGATTCGCACCCCCTGCATCCCTCCCCTAAATCCTTCCCTGACTTGGCAACACTGTTTGATTCTTTTCATTGATATCGCAGAAATAATGTGGTTTCGTTGGATGTTTACTTTGAAGAGATTGCTTACGATCTTGTCGAACAAAAGAAGGCAATAACTCCCACGGAACTATTTGGTAAGATCTCTCTTTAGTGAGAAATATTTCACGTAAGTTGACTCATGATTTACCAGCACTAGGGGACAGAGACTGGAATTTTTTGCAAATTTTCTCTTTTCTTTATCCACCTCGTCTCGATCCCCTTCCACCTCTCTCCCCAGTCTCTCCTTCGTATCATCTTCCTAACTCCGTATACGTGTGCTTATATCAATATATAATGATGGGCTTCCTGTGCTTGGTGCCTACTCCTCCATTTCCAAAGGAACCCAGAGAAAAAGCATTTGTTTGCCGAGGAGGTTTCGTACGTACTGATGACGTTTTACGTATTTCAGGTACAATTGGCGGATATCTTGGTTTGTTCTTAGGGATGAGCCTTCTCACTTTCCTGGAGTTTGTTGATTTTGTCTTTCTCTTAATTTGGAAGAAACTTTCTGCAAAGAAGATAACTCGAGTGAACCACTTTCCCTGACCTACTGCAGTTTGGATGTACCAACGCACCTGTCACCCTCAACTCAATTTCCCCACGGTAAAAACCCGGCATCCTTAGATGAAACCCCGAAAGTGAGGCTGCGAAGTTTCCCGCATATAAACCGAATTTGACGAACTGTCATATGGCTTTAGCATGTCAATGTATGTCTGCAATATAACTACTAATAGACCATCCCATGAAGACAATAGATCTGACAGTAGATTCTCAAACTGTAGCAACACTTGAGTATATCAAGCATCCTTGTGCCGGATACATAGTTCCTATTGAAGATCACTGTGTTTGTTCATTCGATTTTCAGCCAAAGGTGTTCCAATTCGGGATATCTTGTTTAGATATCTTTTCTCCTCTTGTATTTCACGTTTTCTTTGATGTACACCCCCACACCTCCGCCTTTAATTTTGTTCATTTGCATATCCAGGAAAGCAACATGATCATTTAATAATTGAGGGTTCTCTTTAAGCCGTGCCTCACTTATCATAACCAAATCAAATCCATATCTTTGAACTACTAGGAGTAATTCGGTAATTCGTCGAAGGTAGAAGTCGTACTTTGCGTGTTTAGGAGCATAAATGAGTTTTTAACTCGTGGATTGCAAAACCAAGAGTTATTGTGATAAGCTCGATAAGTTTCGTTTTATGCACAAGCAATGGCAAGGTAGCATGATAGATTCAATATCCTTTAGTCGAAGTTTTCATTAAAGCCCGACCTACATGAATACCTTAATTACTCGGGCTACCTGTGGTAGCTCGAGTCGAGGTTTACCTCTAATTTTCGGTGCATGTATCTATCTATCTATCAGCGTCGCAAATCGGCAAATTACCCAGAAGCCTTTGGGTACACTGTCATGAAAACGAGGTTGACCACGGCTTCCTGTGGTCGAGAATTGTCGCGAGGGATTGATAGCAATTGAACAAAACGGCGGACGCTATCAATCGGAATTTATCGAACTATTGGCTTCTAATCTCAAGATATTTGCTTTTAATCGTTAATATCGAATCAGTACTTTGTTTTAATTAATAATATTTCACCAATCAGTTAGACATAGTTTTGCTTATTTGGGCCTGAATGTAATTTAGGCAAAGTTAAAACCGAGTACTTCCGGCCAGCTGTTTCCCTTGGGGTTCGTTTTGGGGGGGGGGGGCATTGGCTCAGGATTCTTGCAGAGTCTGTAGTTCGGGCAGCTGTGCCACCAGTGCATCGAGAAATTTCCCTCCCACCCACCTCTTCATCACCCGGGTAAGTATAGGCTAGGGTAAGTATTTCCACCACTAAGGTGTGACGGGTGCCACGTGGGCGGTGGACTGTGGCCGGGTTGCCATGGTCACTTCCGAGAGCGGGCTGGTTAGGCGAGACCTGCCTTCACGTTGGCACTCAGCCCAAACTTATCACTACGATGAGTTTTAAATAAACTTTAGTTATACACGGTGTCTACAGTCATCTATAAAAAATAAATGCTCTTCCTGATAGCCGTGTTAAAACCCCCGTAAAAACGAACTAATCAACTAACAAATTGTTATAGCTACATTATCTAGAAATAACTAGAAAGACTAGGAGATTCTCGCCTTTACGTAATAATAAGGTGACTAGAGTGTATTCAATAATTAAGCCAGGAAACGGGAATTAGTAAATAGTGCAAAATTACACCAAATAAACAATGGAAAACAAATGATTTTGTATTATTTACTTATAAATATTTAGTGCAATCTGTATTTTGTACAATGTCATGATTATATTGAATGCACTTTACTGTCAATCATGCTCAATGTTAGCAATCGATCAAAATATAGTGATGGATAATCATGGAAATGATAGTAATGTTTATGAGACCTTATATTAGTAACAATATTGAAGAATGATTTTAGAATGTACAAAATGATATTTTCAATCAATGAAAAGTGGTACTTAACCACAAATTTGTACAAGCTTTGTGCAACATGTCATGTTCACAGAAACAAGATAAAGTGGATGAATTGAAGATGTTACTTAGCCTCCTCCGCAGGCAACTGTTCGCTTTTTTGCTGGGCCTCCTGTGTTAAAAGACGCGTAGTGGCCTGGACGCTTTTCGTCCCCAGTCTTTTTTCTTCTCAGAATTTCGCACAGGAAACCCAAAAGGTTGCCTGCGGAGGAGGCTAGATGTTACTGTATATAGTAGTATCAGGTTGGTGTGCACAGAGGAGCAATACAGTAAAAAACCCGCGTGTAAGAACCTAAGGAGTTAAGAACCTTCTTGCAGAAATTTGCATTTTTAATACCCCAAAATATAAGAACCTGTTTAGCCAAACAAATTCCAACAGGTTCTTATATGTGGGGTTTAACTATTTAATTTATATACAGTAAAAACCCGCGTGTAAGAACCTAGGGATTTAAGAACCTTCTGGCAGAAATTTGCATTTTTAATACCCCAAAACATAAGAACCTGTTTAGCCAAACAAATTCCAACAGGTTCTTATATTTTGGGATTTAACTATTTAAGAGAGGGGGTCCCTAATTTTCGAAGTTTGAGTTGAAAACGCCAAAACGTCGAAACTCTGTTAATCACATCAGGATATAGGTCTAGGGCAACTATTATCAAAAATAATATTTTGAGTTTCAAGTTCTTATTTTTGGGGGGTAAGCGAAGGCACATTTCGATTTGGGGCCTCTTGAGCCGCTTTTAGAGCACTTTTGACCAGTTCACTTCAAAGGTTGCATAAAATTCAACAACTAAACTCATGAAAATACGAAATGATATCCTGAACAACTAGATAACAAACATTCTTTTCAGAAGCCAACCGAATGATTTGGTTCAAAATTGAATATTTAACAGATTTTTGAACTTAGCGCTATTCCAATCAAATTTTTGAAACCTAAAAATTGCTCAAATTTATTGGATGATATCGCCACTGGTACATGGCCTACCGTGGAAATATTTTGGTGAGCTGATAGAAACACTACTCCCCTTCATAAATATCAAATAAAATTTTGGGGCCATTCAAATAATAATATTTTAGAGCGTGAACACTGACCTGCCCTAAATGCCAAAAATCATGCAATTTGCATATTCTTTGGTCACGCGACGATCACACGATCACTCAATTCAAATTCAAAAACATAGAAAATCTCCAAAATGAAATCAACTCCAAAACAAACCATTGCTATCTTTCTCTTAGCAAAATAAAGGAAGTATTCCAGAGGAAAAAACATGGAATATCTATGTTTTTGAATTTGAATTGAGTTTTGCAAACGTGTTGGTTTCGGCGATGATCAAAGATGGACGTGAGATAAACAGAAGAATTACTTCTGAAAATCAAAACAGATCGTATTTTAGTTGATTTCATTTTGGAGATTTTCTATGTTTTTGAATTTGAATTGAGTGATCGTGTGATCGTCGCGTGACCAAAGAATATGCAAATTGCATGATTTTTGGCATTTAGGGCAGGTCAGTGTTCACGCTCTAAAATATTATTATTTGAATGGCCCCAAAATTTTATTTGATATTTATGAAGGGGAGTAGTGTTTCTATCAGCTCACCAAAATATTTCCACGGTAGGCCATGTACCAGTGGCGATATCATCCAATAAATTTGAGCAATTTTTAGGTTTCAAAAATTTGATTGGAATAGCGCTAAGTTCAAAAATCTGTTAAATATTCAATTTTGAACCAAATCATTCGGTTGGCTTCTGAAAAGAATGTTTGTTATCTAGTTGTTCAGGATATCATTTCGTATTTTCATGAGTTTAGTTGTTGAATTTTATGCAACCTTTGAAGTGAACTGGTCAAAAGTGCTCTAAAAGCGGCTCAAGAGGCCCCAAATCGAAATGTGCCTTCGCTTACCCCCCAAAAATAAGAACTTGAAACTCAAAATATTATTTTTGATAATAGTTGCCCTAGACCTATATCCTGATGTGATTAACAGAGTTTCGACGTTTTGGCGTTTTCAACTCAAACTTCGAAAATTAGGGACCCCCTCTCTTAATTTATATACAGTAAAAACCCGCGTGTAAGAACCTAGGGATTTAAGAACCTTCTGGCAGAAATTTGCATTTTTAATACCCCAAAATATAAGAACTGTTTAGCCAAACAAATTCCAACATTTTCTTATATGTGGGGTTTAACTATTGAATTTATACTATTTTTTACCAAAAACCAAATTTCTATCAATTCAATTTGTTTCTGTTACAGCAGTATTTCCATATTGACAGTTCCTGATGGAAATATACATTTTTATATACAGTACTATATCACTCATCAATTAATGTTGTTGGACTTTTGGCAACATGCGGAGTACATTAATAAATATTTATAATGAAGAACAGACCAGATTTTATACTATTTTCTGATAATCAACAACAATGTATACTCTGTCGAAATAGGCCATTTGCATGATGCCGTCATTTGACTACAGCTACCAGAATGCTTTGCCCACTTTCTTTTGTAAATTAATTAGTACCAATTGTTTAAATATCCTCAAGAGGGAAAACAAATCTGAATAAGAAAGAAAATTCGTAAAGCATTCTGGTAGCTGTAGTCAAATGACGCCATCATGCAAATCGGCTATTAAAAACCTAATTAAGAACCTACTTAGCCTAAACTGTCAATTAGTACCCCATAATACAAGAACCTGTTTTGCCAAACTCTTAAAAAAGTAGGTTCTTACACGCGGGTTTTTACTGCATATGGTAACAGTAACGAGCATACATTGTATTACGTTACAATTCGATCGAGTATTGAACTTCAAATAAAGCATCAGCAACTGCATGCAGACTACTGCTATAATCATTGATCTGCTTCATATTGAAAACATGGTAATACATGTATTGAAAAGTTGTTTTAAGAAACTGAAATGTACTGTACTGAAATGATTTCATAGAAAGGTAATTGTGGCACTTCTAGAATCTACCAATGTGTTAACAGCAATATCAAAATCATTTTAACTTGCAGAAGTTTTGTTTCCATAAACCAAAGTAAAAAGTACAGAATACTGAGAAATTTTGTTTGAGCTATAATGTATTATCTATATATAGATCATATTGGGTCATTTGGTAGATATTTACCAAAATAAAGCAGACTGTATACTGTATATGTCTGGCATGATAAAACGACCAGCACTATATTAATAACCACCAAACAGGTGGTACAATTGTCTACAAAATACTTTCTCCCTGGCCAATATAATTTGTGTTCTACTCTGGGAGTACCTGTCATGCATTTTTGCCATCAAAACACACTGATAAATCAAACTGGTTTCCATCAACTTCTGTTCTCCATTTCTCCCCAAGTATTACACACAGGTAGCCCGAGTGAACGCCTATTAGGCGTCTAGTCTTTTTATGGCCTACACTCCTAAATCTTGGTACGCGCGGGGCCGGTTATTTTGAGTACGGCACACCTATAAGGCCAACAAATTTTCTTTTCACACGATGACAATTTCGGGTGCCAAAAATAAAGGAACCCTCGTGCCCTTGAATAGGAGTGTCGTGTCATAAAATGGTTGTCGCTAAATCGGCTTAAATTTGCATAATGAACTCTGCATAACACTTGCACCTTTCTAAGAAGATCAGTTGGTAGTCGTCCCGAAGGCGTCCCTGTTGACTTCCTTACCTTTAATATTTTAATTTTCGGGAAAAGTATGTCTTAAATATACCTTTGACGACAAAAGGTACCCCTTTAGTATACCTTTTAGCTTTTTTATGCCTTTGCTGTTAACGGTTATTTCTTTATTTTGGAAAACTATTTCTAAGGCCGCTATATGTACATACTTCTTTGGCTAGAATGGTAATTTCTGCAATCCTTTTTATACTAGGACCCTTTTCGATACCCAAAGTCGCAAATTCCCTACTTTTGTATATCTCTGGCCTCAAAAAGTAAATAAAGCAAATATATGGGAGTGCCGGCCCCCCTCTCCGGGTTAAACTTTAATAATCGTCGCTTTTTTGTAACAAAATGCTAATGGTATTAGTTTTTTAGCGTGTGTTTTGGAAAAACGTGACCGACTCATCACAAATTAAACGACCAATTGTTAGTTGACATACTGCAAACATTGATAACACAAATTGCATTTTAAGGCAAATGTGTACTATTCAAAGTCCATTTGAATTGGTAGTATGGTCCCTGGAGATTGCATATAAATGAGAACAATTCTCGTAATTAATGCAGTTCATTCGAGTTGCGACGAAGAACGGTTGGCGACCCACCCACCCACCCACTTTAGCGAGTAAGTCAGGTTCAAAGTTGCCAGATAATCTTTGCTGGCACTTCGCCTGGCTTTGGTTGGTTCCAGGCCAGAGCGATTCCCCATACCTCATTATCATACTCATGAATAATTACAATACACAGGGAAGAATATTACACTGTTTAACTTTAATAACCGTCGCCTTTTTGTAACAAAAGACCAATGGATATTAGTTTTTTAACGTATTTTTTTGTAAAAACTTTATCGACTCATTACAAATTAAAGGACCCATTATTAGTTGACACACTGCAAAAGTTGATAACTGCACAAATTGCATTCTAAGGAAATTAAAATGTGTGCTGTTTAATCGTCGCTTTTTTGTAACAAAAGACTAATGGATATAAGGGTTTTTTATGTATGGTGGTAAACTGACTTTACGTACCGACTCATTACAAATTAACGCCGAGCAAAAACAAATTGCATTCTGAAAAAATTACCACTTGAATACGTTTTGAATAACTTCTCTTTGACCAACATCGGCAACAGCTAGTAGAATGATTTTATCGTTATACAGTGAACGAAAGATGACTGTTCAGTAACAAACCAGTACGGTTGATAAAGGGGTAAAAAAAGACAAACATAAACGGGTTTTGAGTTTATTGAAGCCATTTTTTTCACCACTCAAGTAATAATAACACTTCATTGCAAATTATATTCAACAACACCATGATGCATTTTTTCAATGACACTGAACTACAAAAGCTGATCCGTTTTTCTTTGTGATTTATCTTTATTCATCCTCGGATTTCAGGGACCATTTGCATGTTGATATTCCTGAGATATCTCTACACTCGCCACCACTATATGTTAAAGTTGATTTTTGTCGAACAACCGGAGAAATTAGAGAAATTAACTCTTGACATAACTGACACATTAAGCAGACTCAATTCACAAATGATCCAGCGCTCGGACTCTACCCCGATCGAACAAATGCCCTGGGCATATACACGCATCTTTGATCGAACACTAAAGTTCGTTAGAATTTTCATGTTTTGGAAAAGAGCTTATATTAATTTCTAAAAGCAAAAATGCTTTACACAATTTTCGAGTTAATTGGCTCTGTCTAGTGACAATTTTGAGCATTTTACAACGGGTATTCCGTATAAATAAAATGCGCCTTTAAAATTACATCTTCTGATAGTTCCAAATCAATATTGATAATATATCCTCCAAAAAGATTTCCAGCCCTGGGACCCCCCTATGTAACTGATGATAGAGCTTAAGAAAACCTCTAAATATTAATCAGTGTATCCAAAGACAGTGGCAAGTCAGTATACCAACTTCAAATGGAGCTGAACGAGGCCAACGAAAATCGTTCTTTGAACGTCTTTCTCGATAGCACAAGCCTCCACGGTGCTCGTTTTCTAAACGAGAAGAACAAGTTTAGGAGATTAGTTTGGTGCGTCGTTGTGGGGATAGCTTTTGGATTTTGCGCTCGTCAAGTTTTTCAAGCATGTCACTTATTCTACAAAAGGCCGTTTTCCACTGCCATTTCTAAAGAACGAGTAAAAGAGCTGGAATTCCCGGCAGTTACAATCTGTAATCTTAATCCTTTAAGCAAAAGGCAGTATGCGAAGATGGTTCGAGCGACACAGGGAAGACCCCATATGACTGACAAAGACCTGGAGCATGAGATTCAATTGATTATGACTATCATGCAGTCTAACAGTCCAGAGGCCGAGAACGTTTATGGGATAAAAACACTGAAACAACAATATAACAGGTAAGAAGTTACAAGTAAGCGAGGGGACTCGATGAGACGATATCTTTCAAGCCTCTCGCACCGAATTGAGGACATGTTGGGAGTAGCTTGGTTGGAACCGTGTGTGTGGAGTGGAGTCAAATGCTCTGCTGAGAATTTCACTTCCTTTATCACTTTAAAACTAGGCCAATGTTTCACGTTCAACTCTGGTAAAGACGGACATCCACGACTGAAGACCTCGATTCCTGGCGCTACAAGTGGACTGCGTCTTCGTCTGAACCTAGAAGAGGAAGATCGTGTCAACAATTTTCAGTCTATTACAGCAGGTTTTAAGATTTCTATCGATCATCAAGGCAGTTATCCATCAGAGGAGTCTGGATTTACTCTGGAACCAGGAACACATACACGTGCTGCTATACGTCAGATAAAGGTAAGAAATAACAGCATTTGGTCAACTCTAGCTAGGTAGATAGAAATAATTTACCCAGACATGACCAGACAAAAGGCAATGGTGTCATTCCCAAGGCGCGTAGTATGTCTACTAGCTGGCGGTGCCAAAAGTAAGATAAAGATTTAAACGAAGAACGACTGCAAGCTGAAGCAATCGACTCTACTACATACAAACAAACAAACTATTAATAAGCAAACCAACCAAACAAACAAGGAATTTCCATTTTTAGTTAACTTTAAAATGAGAATTAGCGACCATGGGTGCATGAAAAAGGCAAACACAAATCACCATGGCAACGACCTACGTAATTATTTTAATTTCCTCGTACTTACCGCATTTTGTTTCAACTTTCAGTTCAAAAATCTGCCCAAGCCTTTCAAAACTCATTGCAGTTCTCCTGATTTATACTTCTCCAAAGCCTACAATTCTACATATTCTGTGTATAGCTGTATCTATGAGTGTGTCGGCCTGTACGTGATTGAGGAATGTGGTTGTCAGCTTATACACCCAATTTTTCGTAAGTTTTGTTTTGTTTAGTTTTGTTTTGTTTTGTTGTGTTGTGTTGTGTTGTGTTGTGTTGTGTTGTGTTGTGTTGTGTTGTGTTGTGTTGTGTTTTGTTTTGTTCTGTTTTGTTTTGCTTTGTTTTTTCTCCTCTCTCGTTATTATTATTATTATTATTATTTTCGTTTTAGCTGGAATCGAAGTGTGCTCAATAATGGAAAGCTTTGGGTGTGCGTTTCCAAAGACAGTAGGTAAGTAATCGTAGGCAGTAGACCTCTCTTTCGCTACGCTCAGCCGAATAGAAATCATTTCATATTTAGTAATACATTAATCACAGTTTGGAGGAGAGCCGTCCTGCGAATTTTATCATCGTCAATATACTAGGCCAAATAACAACAACAACAAAAACGAAAAACGCGTTCAACGATTGAAGATGAGCTTTTCTCACCCCTTGCATGACTTTTTTATCCAACAGCACCAAAATTATAATATTTGAAAAGAGCACATCAAAGTTAGTAAAAATTGAAATTTTGAGTTAGTTTCGATGAATAGCACCAAAGTTATGGGCGGCCGAAGTTTGTGCTTTTTGTATGGAAACGTTCGGTGGAGGACAATCATTTATGTGGCTAGAAGCCTAGTTGTGGCTAGAAGCCTAGTATAGGCTCTAGCCACTATGTCATCGTGCTGTAAGTGAATAACCACCACAGGAACTCCACGCTCGGCAAAACTTCGGCAAAAGTCGACACTCGGTAAACTTCGGGACCAATTAGCAGCTTGGACTGATCTTCAGCACTGACAAAGAAAAAGACTCGGAACCAATCATCTTTCGAATATTTGCTCTCGGGAAATCCTGTTTCGTAAGCTGCCTCATAGCATGGAAAAATTACTGCGCCATTTTTATTTGGTTATTGGATTTCTAGAGGTGTGTGAATGACTTTTGCAATAGTATTTATTGCAGCTTTCATTTGGAGTCTCTAAAGAGTACAATGAAAGTTGTTTCTAGTTTTAATATCAACTATTACTATATAGGCCGACGTTTTAAGCTCGTTTTAGCCACAATTCAGAGTTAGTTGCCAGAGCGAAGCGACTACAAGAAATGGAAAACAATACTCGCTGATTCCATACAAGGAACGAAGATTGCTGATAAACAATCTATTTACGAAAACAAAAGCAAACTGAGCCTCCTCGGAGGATATGCGAACCTCTTTATAAGAGGATAATTGAGCCCGTTTTTAACGGGATTATGAAAGTCCTTGGTTCGGGGAAGCGAAATACAACTGCGAAATGAGGAGATAGGGTCAAGTGACCAGGTACTACATTATTGCTTATTTAATAGTGTAACTGGTATGGGACACTTGTCTCTCGCTTGCCTCTCTCTGTACTACATTTACACCATGATGATAACTGTAGGGAAGTAGTTGTGGGAGGCATTTATTTACTGGACGTTATCTATTTCAAAGCACACTAAAAACATACTTATTAAAGAAAATTGCACTAATGGTAAGGATGTTTCGGCTATCAAATATTAGTAATAAAGTCTTTAAACTTTAATTTTGCCACCAGACATATGTAAATACTGCAATGTCTGGAAAAGAGATTAAAATTGCAGCACCATTCATTTGTGTCTTACCAATATCAAGAGAGATGCAGCAAGTATATACCTCAATGAAACAACCTATGGAGAAGTTCTAGCAGTTGAGATTACTTAGTACCTCGCATGTTGCAAATACAATACAAAAATTGATTCCAATTCAAAAATAGTGGAATGCAATTCATGTCATGTGAAACAAAAAGTAACTGCATGTAAAACTAAATCTATGCATGCATTCTTTTTAAACAAAAGATGAAACTCTAAGGGGGTGTTTACATGGCACTAGGTTCATACTAGCAGGTGAATCATCCTACCTGCTATACATTTACTGCATTCTGTTTAGTAGGATAATCCTAGTACCCGAAGTGAAGACATAAATTTCCATGTAAACAGAATGCAGTAAATGTATAGCAGGTAAGATGATTCGCCTGCTAGAATGATCCTAGTGCTAGCATGATCCTAGTGCCATGTAAACACCCCCTAACTATCACATTATTTCAGTCTATATTACAAGACATTTTCCAGCAGTTGGGTTGAACCATTGATTTAAATTTAAAAATAAAAGACATGGAGATAACAGAATCATTATTATCGTTGCCAGAAAAGATAAGAATTAGCTTGAACACCAAAACAAAAATTTTCACTAATATACAAATCAAGTTACATCAACGCACTAGAACAATACACCGATCCCGGCTTTGCTTGAATGGCTACTAAACAATGGATGGTTTTCCCAATGGAATAGTAAATGTCCGAGCAACAAAACTCGAATTCGAAGATGTTTTAGACATTATCACACGATTTCGTGATGTTCCTTTAGAATACACTCAGTCTCAGGCAGACCTTTACAAATTTCAGCAATCGGGTGTCTGTATCAGGTTGTACATCAAAAAACATGTTAGCTTGTCCGACGTAGCAACAGTAACTACGGAGGCAGAACAATGGATGCGGGATCGGTGTATTCTCCCACAAAATTATTTATGCCATTTGATTTTCAGTTGCAACCCTTCAATTGTAATATCTTTCAACTTGTAAATGTATGTTCATTTATTGTTCAGAGAAAAAACGTTACCATGTTCTCGTTCTTATTAAACTGTACATATACGTTCAAATTTGTTGATTAATAGGCCATATGCACTAACAGGTCACGTGACACCATCTCCCCCAAATCAAGGGCACCGTCAAAATGAACTCCAAAAATAGAAAGAGCGCTTCGATATTAGTAAAAGTGCAAAGTTTCAGATTATAAGATGAATAAGAGAAAAAACGACAGTAAATTTAAGATTGGATATTTTCTTAAGATTCGTTCGAAAAAACGCGTTGGATGGCACGAGCTTGCCATCCAACGCGTTTTTCCGAACGAATCTTAAGAAAATATCCAATCTTAAATTTACTGTCATTTCTCCTGTATTACACCTTATGAGCTGAAACTTTGTATTTTTACTAATATCGAGGTGCGCTTTCTATTTTTGGAGTTCATTTTGATGGTGCTGCTTGATTTAGGGGAGATAGGGTCACGTGACCTGTTAGTGCATATGGCCTATTCTCCATACATGTACACTACTAAATAGATTTTAACGTTTATACAATTTTCATAAATATATAGCCAATTTCAAGGGAGACATTCATGTGACAATGCATTTTATATTAGATAATGCATTTATCAATGTTAAGGCCGAGAGGGGGAGGGGATCAGGCATATGTGGGGCCAAAATTACGTAAAGATGGTATTTGAAGAGAGACTGTGAATCCATCCATTGAACCCCATTGCAAAGGCCTCGAGAATCTAAAACTCTAATATCCTTAATTCAGGGCCAGCTATTCGCTTTATTCACGAGGCGCCATCTTAAATTTGCATTGTTTGACGTCTTTGTTTCTAACATGGAAGCAAGTTCAATCGTGGTAAATTACCACGCTTGACCTCGTTTCTATGTAAGAAACAAAGACATCTGGTTCAAGATGGTGTCTCCGTGATTAAAGAAAATACAATGGCTCTAGCCACATGCGCATATTGTGCGCCTATTCAGTTTATCAATGAATTGGTTATGTATAAGTAATTTGAAATAAAATATAGAGCTGGTCAGACTTTTTAGGACCTTTGAAAATTTTGCTTAACTTGGCCTAGTATATTGATAATATAAACGATAATAGCATGACTTTTGTCGAGCATATTCAGTTTATTTGCGGCCCTTATAGCGTCATTTGTACATGTGGGGTAGTACAACAATCAGAAAGATGAAGCTGCAATTAAATGATTGGTAAATGATTTAACTAAACGGCTAAAACTCCCATATCAAGAAATGTGTTGCGGTTTTCGGGCTTCCTGTGGTAAACAAACCGTGGGTCCCTGTTTCTACACTTTTCCAGTCCCTTTTCGGCCAAAATCAAGATGGCTGACTTCATGTTTTCACTCGATCGAATGGCTGTAATTTTTGAAGAAAATCGCTCTTTTTGCAGTGAAAATTTATCCCAACTTCCAAATATGGTAAGTACAAATTTCTTTATATGGAAGAAGGAGCTTGCGCGAAATGAAACCACATCCTTTATAAGAAATTTCTGAATGTGACATGTAGCTGCCTTCAAACTGTTCAAAGTGTGTCATTTTTATTTGCATTACATGTATATTTTGTCGAATAAAGATAAAAACTCATGAAAAAATTGATAAGTTTGGTAGTTCAAACAAAACCATGAAGTATGTAATTAACTTTTGCTACTTTAGAACGAAATGAGGGTAGATAATATTTTAAAAAACAGTATACACTTTTTCTGCTACCTAACTTTGCCGCCAGTTTGCCGTTTTAGCTCAAAACTATATCTATGCATTTGTGTGATGAAAAAGCTTCTAAGGTCTATAAGTAAAGTATATTCCACAATCAAGGCTGTTGAGGTGATTGTATTCAACAGCTAAACATCAACAATCAAGATTGACTCCGACTTTGGCCCCGTTTACATATCAAACATTTCCCCAAAAGGTGTCAGTTCGCACCGCATTTGGGCAGGCATGTTTGTAAGCATGAAGTCCACCATCTTGACTATGGCTTAGAAACCTTGCATTCCGATAAACAGGAGGCCCAATAGTAAAACGACAGGAAGCCCACGCGAACGACACCAAATGTTTCTCGGGTGCCCTAAGCCTTTTTAAGGAGGTGCCAGCCAATTGAGAAGTATGATTAATCAGACGATAATAAAATATTCATAACAAAGGCGATACTAATCCTTGATAATGGATAATGATGACGTTGACGACGATGATGATGATGATGACTGATATTGATGAAAATTATGATGATAGGGATCATAATAATGATGATAATAATGTACATTTTAGCACGTCTACCAGACAAAGTGAGAGAGTGCTCCAGCCAATGTCCTGAGCCATGTGAATACGTGAAGTACGATGTCCAACTGTCCTACGCTCAAGCAGTCAGTAACTCTTTTATTAAGAACGTACCACTAGATATGAGGGCCAAACTTAAACCAGAAGACCTGGAAATGTTTATAAATATGTCTTTAAAGGAAATACAGGAGTTTGTAAGGTAATTTAAAAAGAAAGGCCTTATTATCAGTTCCTTTAGAAGTACATCTGCTTCTTTTTACATCGTTAGTTGATCGATTTAATTTTTGGGTCTCCGGAGAGGGTTCGCACCCCCTGCATCCCTCTAAATCCTTCCCTGACTTTGTAACACTGTTTGATTCTTTTCATTGATATCACAGAAATAATTTGGTTTCGTTGGATGTTTACTTTGAAGAGATTGCTTACGATCTTATCGAACAAAAGGAAGCAATATCTCCCACGGCACTATTTGGTAAGATCTCTTTTTAGTGAGAAATATTTCGCATAAGTTAACTCATGATTTACCAGCACTAAGGGACAGATACTGGAATTTTTTACAAATTTTCTCCTTTTTTTATCCACCTCGTCTCGATCCCCTTCCACCTCTCTCCCCAACCAAGCCGTAAGTTCCACAGGTTGCCATTAGTCTTCTGTCTCTCCTTCGTATCATCTTCCCTAACTTCCTATACGTGTGCTTATATTAATGATGGGCTTCCTGTGCTTGATGCCTACTCCTCCATTTTCAAAGAAACCCAGAGAAAAAGCATTTGTTTACCGAGGAGGTTTCGTACGTACTGATGACGTTTTACGTATTTCAGGTACAATTGGCGGATATCTTGGTTTGTTCCTAGGGATGAGCCTTCTCACTTTCCTGGAGTTTGTTGATTTTGTCTTTCTCTTAATTTGGAAGAAACTTTCTGCAAAGAAGATAACTCGAGTGAAACACTTTCCCTGACCTACTGCAGTTTGCATGTACCAACGCATATGGCTATAATTGATATTCGTAATTAAGCTGAATAAGGAAGCTGGATGAGTTTCGTTTTATGCACAACAAATGGCAAGATAGCATTATAGATTCAATATCCTTTAGTCGAAGTTGTCAATTAAAGCCCCACCTACATGATAACCTTAGTCTTTTTATGGCCAACGCCCCTAAATCTTGGCACGCGCGGGACGCGGATTTAAGCGTGATTTAAATTCCCGATTCCCGCTTGTATTTTGACTTGCATCCCGAATCCCGCCTCCCTAAACAGATCCCGCATCCAGCCAAACCTGTGGACCCTCGTGTCCATCTTAGAAAGAGTCCACTGTATTTTAATCTCCAAATAAAGATACGAATAAATAGATTGAAAAAGATATCAAAAATTATAACTAAATATGAAGAGACCATAATGCTAGTATTATGGTCGTCTTTTGAACCGTACCTATAACATGTAAATTCAAATGTAAATTAAAAACGTGAAAGATATTTTCTGTTAGTGCATTTCGTGAGTCGTGACGTTATCTTCGGTCGCTATCTTCGTGATGTCCGGTACGTGTTCGTCCGTGCTTAAATCCTACTAATTCCTCATGTTCACGCGAGATAGAGTAAATACACTTTCCGATAAAAATAGGTCTTAATCAGGATTAATAACAATCAAGAAAATATGATTTAGGTCTTAATCAGGATTTTTAACCCCGCTACACTTAATAGCCGCGTAAAGTATTCAAATATGCACGAATTGTGTAAGACCTTACCATTCTGACGTACCATACGTGCACTTCAAGAATCTTTTTAAGTAGTTTTTTTGTCTATCACGTCTCACCGAAAGATAACAAACGTGGTTACGTGATAAAGTGTCGAAAATATGTGTCGGTTTTAGAAACCAATTAACAATTGTTATTTCACTGGCAAAAATGAAGATACGTCAATACACTGCGAGTCCCAGGATCCATAAACACTGTTGCTACGTCGGACAAACCAAAAATTTTATCGAGATGGTGCTTCGAAATAATTGTTGATTACAAAAATGTGTGTACACTTCAGTAGGTTTATATTATGTATCCCTGGAAAAATAAAATAAGATACTCCTGAAGTCGAGAGGTTTGTAATTTTGTTTGTCCCGTCCTACATATTCCTTTGCAAAAAATGTTGTGCTCTGATTGGTGGAGATACTGTTGGCGGGACTCTGACACACAACCTGTCAACGTGATAAAATGAGAAATTTTGTAGCTTGTCGTTTACGGGACCTTGAACTTTATTATTATTTTAATGTGTACTCAGATACAGAATTATGTCTTCAGACAATTATCTTTTGATGGCGTAAAACGCTCCCCATTTGTGATCGCCAGCATCACAATTCACTAACTTTAAGCTCCAACCATCAACGAGATTATCATAATCATTCTGGCATAACTCCTAAACAAACAGAAAAATTAATTATTAACGACAGCCGCCGAATATTGCACGTTTTAGACAATTTCTTCGCGTACCGGAAGTCACCGCGGCAACATGCACCACGCATGCGTGCCTCCCCAGTCCTCCTCAATGTTGGCCTCAATGAAAACACTCGGCAGTCAAACAAACAAAACTTTGCTGGCGAAACTCAAGCCACAACCAGCCAAACTAACATCCCAAAAAATTGAGGTTAAGGACTTTGTAGTATGTTCTATTGTCTGTCTTTTTCTTCTAGTACTTTTCTGTTTTCTCCCCTGCTCAAACTTAAGTTTAAAGATATATATGATATGAAAAAATCTAAAAATGTTGCTTGGGATTCTCGTGATCGATTCCAAGACGCGGTGCGTAAGCCCGCGAAAACTCGCGCATGCGCAGTTGTTTTTCCGCGGTGTCGTATCGGACACAGTTGATGTATATGTAACCATTCTCGGGGGCCCCAGGGCGTATGTGACGTTATAATTAAGCGGTAAATTAAGAAAGACGGCGTAGAACGCTCCCCATTTGTGGTCGCCAGCATCACAATTCACTGAACATCCCGTCTTCCCTCCCCCTGACGCCCTGGGTTTCCACCGAGGATGATACGTAGCTCAAGACAAACTCATAGACAAACAATAGACTCCACGTGAGAACAATACAATAAAACTATAAGTCCAAACTTAGCTTATAATTATCTTAAATTAAATTATAAAAAGGAGTCTTTTTTGCTTAGGTTAGTTTTCTAGTCTACACTAGAGGAACCTTTTACTTTTTTTGTAAGAACACTCCGTTTCAGCATGGAAAGCAAATACGTAGAATAAAAGATTCGTTTTCAGGTTTATCTTGACTGCAAGTGTGGATGCAGCATCAGACACCGCACAACCATCATCGTGACGAAAGCGTTTTCAAAAAGGCTTCATTTCCGATTCGCTGTCCAATGTAAAACGCTTCGCTTTCAAATTTGAACGTTTTGAAAGTGAAAACGCCATTTTAGTGGACGGAAAGCCTTATCGCAGCAAAAAAGATGCAATTATTTTGTTGTTATTAGGCCTTCAACCCAAACTAAAACTGCGATCTATTTTTGTCTTGGAAAACTCCGCAACAGTGACAACAAGGGACTTACTTTAGAATTGATAAATTTATCTTTGATACTTTTGAGTTTTTTCAGTTCTCTCTTCATGGTGGACTTTAGCATCTCTGTTTTATCTTCAGCTTTCACATCAACAAAGCCAACCTTTTCAAGTAGCTGCGTCAGGCAAAGAAAAAATGAAAAAACAGTGTAAGGCGGAGTGTTATTGGTTGAGCCCAAAGATGGGAACCGAACCCAAGATCTTCCAATTATCTAGATTGTTGCTCTACTACTGAGCTACTGGAAATTCGTATATATCTGAGGGCTGAGTGTGATGATGTACTGAAATCCATCAGTAATGATAAGTCAAAGAAACACCATCTATCATCTAACAGAGCAATGTTCATTTCGCTGTAGTATATCCTTGAAAACATGAAGTCGACCAAGATTTTGAACCTGCTAAACGATTACATCTTTAAGGCTTGTGCCAACACTCCCAACACCAAACAACGTTATTGGCTCCAACATTATTGATAGTTGGTGGATCAGCTGTTTGTACGGACCGGCCAACATTGCTTTGGTGATAAGAGAACAATACAAAACATACCTTTTCATAAGCTTTCACAGTAATTATGTGATAATGTCGTCGTTTAAGATAAGCTTTGAATCCATCAGATAGGTCTTGATCACCATGGCAATAGTCAGAAGTAAACAGTTTACCACCAGGTTTCAGCCATTTCTTTCAGATTATAAAAAGGACGGTGAAACAAATGATAGGTGTAGGATATTGTCAAATAAGCAAACAACCGCTTAATGACACCTTACCAATCACTTACTGTCACTTCGCCAATAACCTACTGACACCTTACCAATCACTTACTGACACCTTACCAACCTCTTACTGAAACCTTACTAGCCACTTACTGACACCTTACCAACCACTTATTGACACCTTACCAACCAACCACTTACTGAAACCTTACCAACCACTTATTGACACCTTACCAACCAACCACTTACTGAAACCTTACCAGCCACTTACTGACACCTTACCAACCACTTACTGACACCTTACCAACCACTTACTGACACCTCACCAACCAAGAGACCATAATACTAAGAGAGCGAAGCTCAGTATTGATGTCTGTGCCATGTTCGTGAGTAGTATACAAATGAGAGTTCTGGGTCCGGTGCAAGGCGGCGCCCGCCGGTGCAGGGGAAGTCACGCCCCCAATAGAGGGGAGGTCACGTTCCGGTGCTAAGGGAGTCACACAACAGCGACCAAGGGAGTCACGCGCCGGCGATCCGCTTGCAGGATCGAAAACTCCATTGCGCAGCAACCAAACAAATATTTCGGAGCAGAAAAACAAAAAGAAATTCTTTTCGGTGCGTCCGAGTAAAGTGCGACCGAGGAACAAACGTAATACTGAGAAAACTCCGTTGCGCAGCAACCGAACAACGTTTTCGGAATTTCAAACAAAAGAACGAATTGGTAGTGCCACGCTTAAGGGTCTATTGTGTTCGATTCAACCAACTGCAAAAACAATATGGTTGACTATCATGTTGAAAGAAATTCTGGGTTTGATTTGAAAAATTTGGAACGTTATAAAATCTTCAAAATACCAAAAAAAACCGATACATTTTTAAAATACTTGAGAAATAAAGACACCACCGAATGCGCACCTTTGAAACATAGTGTTTTGAAAGAAACATAATTACCGAACAAAATGACCGCGAGGGATGTGTGTGTCTTTGAAACACAGTGTTTTGATTAACATAATTACCGAACAAAATGACCGCGAGGGATGTGTGTGCCTTTGACACACAGTGTTTTGAAAGAAACATAAATACCAAACAAAATGCTCGCGAGGGATGTGCGCGCCTTTGAAACACAGTTTTTTTTTTTTTGAAAGAAACATAAATACCAAACAAAATGCACAGCGAGGGATGTGCGCGCCTTTGAAACACAGTGTTTTGAAAGAAAACCTATAAATACCGAACGAAATGCACACTCATAGTGCCCACAAACCTACGAAGAGTCGTCACCCCCCCCCCCCCCCCCTCACGCCCCCGAAAGAGGGGAGGTCACGTTCCGGTGTCAGGGGAGTCACACAACAGCGACCAGGGAGTCACGCGCCGGCGATCCGCTTGCAGGATTGAAAACTCCATTGCGTAGCAACCAAACAAATATTTCGGAGCAACTAACCAACGAAATTCTTTCCGGTGCGACCGAGGAACAAACGTAATACTGAGAACTCCGTTGCGCAGCAACCGAGCAACGTTTTCGGAATTTCAAACAAAAGAACGAATTGGTAGTGCCACGCTTAAGGGTCTATTGTGTTCGATTCAGCCACCCGCAAAAGTATTGTTTACCATCAGGCCGATTCTTGCATAATTGGCTAAAGAATTTGGGTCGTTATAAAATCTTCAAACGACCGAAGAACGTCCTAAAAACGGTACAAAAATTTCAGTTCAGCGAAGAGCTAGGCCACTCACTTTTGAGTCTTAGAGAGAACTACAAGGGAAGTCAAGATGAGCTGTCCTGAAGAGAGTTTCTTGTCTCAACAACACAAGGAATCAAATCGAATGCTTGCTCGTTATGTATGTCAGTCGTTAAAGCAAGAAAATGTAGGACTAGTAGATGAGGAAACAGTCTATCAAATCTTAATAAATGGAGCTGATGATGAAGATCAAACTTTGGACTATAGAGACACTGTTGGATTTATAGAAGCCTATCGATATCTTCACAGACTGGCTTCGGACGTCTTGGAAATTGGATTATTAGAGAACAATATCATATGCGAAGTTCACAAAATACTGATGGAACATCGTAGTCATTTATGTACCGTAGGGCAATACAGCGTGAAAGAAAGGTTGACAGAATTTGAAGGAAAAATACACTATTATACGAGATTTTGTGACATTGACCAAACCATGCAGATGATAATCGATGAATTTAACCGCCGGCTGGATGAGATCCACCGTAAAAGTCTACGCACAACAGATAGATTAGATTCTTTGGAAAGTTTAATTCACTTAACGTCATGGCTCGTCTACAAATTTTTGCAAATACACCCCTTTGGCGATGGCAATGGAAGGATGGTCCGACTTTTGTACACTTACATCATGGAAGCCTTTGGCCTTCCCTTTCCAGCCCCTTTATTTTGGTATACTAAAGAAGAGCTGCAAACAAAGGACGGTTACAAAGAATACATTACATGGTGTAAACTTTTATCAAATATCCGCCTAACCCTTGATTTTAAGGAATTAGAGCTTGATATGTTGCGTGCTTTAGGCGAATGTTGTAAGGAATGCAAACAGTTGTCGAAAAATAATAAAAAGTAGAAATATACGGAAGACTAACAGAATATATTTTGTTATACAATGACCAATCAGAAAAAGACTAGTACCTTTGTCATAGGAAGATAGACTCTCTTTTCAAAGCAGCTAAAGACAAATATTTTTGTAACATTTGTGTGCCGAGAACATATATGGTCTTCCTGATTTTGTCAATCTTTACACTTTTGTTTTTAAATGTTTGTTTGAAAAATAAAGACGAAAGTTCGAAGATCATTTTTTGTTGATTCTTATATAACATTCTTTGAAAGTATAACATAACTCTGGAGGTTCCTCTAGTAACCATGGAAACCATCCTTCGAGCTGATCCACAGGTATCCCATGTAGTGTAGATTTTAGTATTTTAGTTAGATTCTAGTATTCTGGTATAGATTCTAGTATTCTAACTAGATTCTAGCATTCTAATACCTTCTACCAGATTCTAGTATTCTAGCTAGATTCTAGTATTCTAACTAGATTTTAATATAGTCTAGTGTAGATTCTACTAGATTCTAGCTAGATACTAGATTTTGATATAGTCTAGTGTAGATTCTACTAGATTCTAGCTAGATTCTAGATTCTACTAGATATTAGATTCTACTAGATACTAGATTCTAGCTAGACACTAGATTCTACTAGACACTAGATTCTACTAAATTTTAATATAGTCTAGTGTAGATTCTACTAGGTTCTACTAGATTTTAATATAGTCTAGTGTAGATTCTAGTATTCTGGTATAGATTCTAGTATTCTAGATTAGATTCTAGTAGGGGAGATAGCCTGATAGCTGTCGATAGCCTGATAGCCTGCTATTTAATAGCCTGATAGCCTGCTATTGATAGCTATTAGTCTATTGATAGCCTGCTATCGATAGACGAATAAATATGCGAAGACGTAAAGACTGCAGGAGGAAGACATAAAGACTGCGGGAGGAAGGTGTAAAGGCTGTCGGAGGTTCCCTTCGGGCGGCTTTGCCGCCGCGGGGACCTCCGACAGGCTTTACACCTTCCTCCCGCAGTCTTTATGTCTTCCTCCTGCAGTCTTTACGTCTTCGCATATTTATTCGTCTATCGATAGCAGGCTATCAATAGACTAATAGCTATCAATAGCAGGCTATCAGGCTATTAAATAGCAGGCTATCAGGCTATCGACAGCTATCAGGCTATCTCCCCTACTAGAATCTAATCTAGAATACTAGAATCTATACCAGAATACTAGAATCTACACTAGACTATATTAAAATCTAGTAGAACCTAGTAGAATCTACACTAGACTATATTAAAATTTAGTAGAATCTAGTGTCTAGTAGAATCTAGTGTCTAGCTAGAATCTAGTATCTAGTAGAATCTAATATCTAGTAGAATCTAGAATCTAGCTAGAATCTAGTAGAATCTACACTAGACTATATCAAAATCTAGTATCTAGCTAGAATCTAGTAGAATCTACACTAGACTATATTAAAATCTAGTTAGAATACTAGAATCTAGCTAGAATACTAGAATCTGGTAGAAGGTATTAGAATGCTAGAATCTAGTTAGAATACTAGAATCTATACCAGAATACTAGAATCTAACTAAAATACTAAAATCTACACTACATGGGATACCTGTGGATCAGCTCGAAGGATGGTTTCCATGGTTACTAGAGGAACCTCCAGAGTTATGTTATACTTTCAAAGAATGTTATATAAGAATCAACAAAAAATGATCTTCGAACTTTCGTCTTTATTTTTCAAACAAACATTTAAAAACAAAAGTGTAAAGATTGACAAAATCAGGAAGACCATATATGTTCTCGGCACACAAATGTTACAAAAATATTTGTCTTTAGCTGCTTTGAAAAGAGAGTCTATCTTCCTATGACAAAGGTACTAGTCTTTTTCTGATTGGTCATTGTATAACAAAATATATTCTGTTAGTCTTCCGTATATTTCTACTTTTTATTATTTTTCGACAACTGTTTGCATTCCTTACAACATTCGCCTAAAGCACGCAACATATCAAGCTCTAATTCCTTAAAATCAAGGGTTAGGCGGATATTTGATAAAAGTTTACACCATGTAATGTATTCTTTGTAACCGTCCTTTGTTTGCAGCTCTTCTTTAGTATACCAAAATAAAGGGGCTGGAAAGGGAAGGCCAAAGGCTTCCATGATGTAAGTGTACAAAAGTCGGACCATCCTTCCATTGCCATCGCCAAAGGGGTGTATTTGCAAAAATTTGTAGACGAGCCATGACGTTAAGTGAATTAAACTTTCCAAAGAATCTAATCTATCTGTTGTGCGTAGACTTTTACGGTGGATCTCATCCAGCCGGCGGTTAAATTCATCGATTATCATCTGCATGGTTTGGTCAATGTCACAAAATCTCGTATAATAGTGTATTTTTCCTTCAAATTCTGTCAACCTTTCTTTCACGCTGTATTGCCCTACGGTACATAAATGACTACGATGTTCCATCAGTATTTTGTGAACTTCGCATATGATATTGTTCTCTAATAATCCAATTTCCAAGACGTCCGAAGCCAGTCTGTGAAGATATCGATAGGCTTCTATAAATCCAACAGTGTCTCTATAGTCCAAAGTTTGATCTTCATCATCAGCTCCATTTATTAAGATTTGATAGACTGTTTCCTCATCTACTAGTCCTACATTTTCTTGCTTTAACGACTGACATACATAACGAGCAAGCATTCGATTTGATTCCTTGTGTTGTTGAGACAAGAAACTCTCTTCAGGACAGCTCATCTTGACTTCCCTTGTAGTTCTCTCTAAGACTCAAAAGTGAGTGGCCTAGCTCTTCGCTGAACTGAAATTTTTGTACCGTTTTTAGGACGTTCTTCGGTCGTTTGAAGATTTTATAACGACCCAAATTCTTTAGCCAATTATGCAAGAATCGGCCTGATGGTAAACAATACTTTTGCGGGTGGCTGAATCGAACACAATAGACCCTTAAGCGTGGCACTACCAATTCGTTCTTTTGTTTGAAATTCCGAAAACGTTGCTCGGTTGCTGCGCAACGGAGTTCTCAGTATTACGTTTGTTCCTCGGTCGCACCGGAAAGAATTTCGTTGGTTAGTTGCTCCGAAATATTTGTTTGGTTGCTACGCAATGGAGTTTTCAATCCTGCAAGCGGATCGCCGGCGCGTGACTCCCTGGTCGCTGTTGTGTGACTCCCCTGACACCGGAACGTGACCTCCCCTCTTTCGGGGGCGTGAGGGGGGGGGGGGGTGACGACTCTTCGTAGGTTTGTGGGCACTATGAGTGTGCATTTCGTTCGGTATTTATAGGTTTTCTTTCAAAACACTGTGTTTCAAAGGCGCGCACATCCCTCGCTGTGCATTTTGTTTGGTATTTATGTTTCTTTCAAAAAAAAAAAAAAACTGTGTTTCAAAGGCGCGCACATCCCTCGCGAGCATTTTGTTTGGTATTTATGTTTCTTTCAAAACACTGTGTGTCAAAGGCACACACATCCCTCGCGGTCATTTTGTTCGGTAATTATGTTAATCAAAACACTGTGTTTCAAAGACACACACATCCCTCGCGGTCATTTTGTTCGGTAATTATGTTTCTTTCAAAACACTATGTTTCAAAGGTGCGCATTCGGTGGTGTCTTTATTTCTCAAGTATTTTAAAAATGTATCGGGTTTTTTTGGTATTTTGAAGATTTTATAACGTTCCAAATTTTTCAAATCAAACCCAGAATTTCTTTCAACATGATAGTCAACCATATTGTTTTTGCAGTTGGTTGAATCGAACACAATAGACCCTTAAGCGTGGCACTACCAATTCGTTCTTTTGTTTGAAATTCCGAAAACGTTGTTCGGTTGCTGCGCAACGGAGTTTTCTCAGTATTACGTTTGTTCCTCGGTCGCACTTTACTCAGACGCACCGAAAAGAATTTCTTTTTGTTTTTCTGCTCCGAAATATTTGTTTGGTTGCTGCGCAATGGAGTTTTCGATCCTGCAAGCGGATCGCCGGCGCGTGACTCCCTTGGTCGCTGTTGTGTGACTCCCTTAGCACCGGAACGTGACCTCCCCTCTATTGGGGGCGTGACTTCCCCTGCACCGGCGGGCGCCGCCTTGCACCGGACCCAGAACTCTCATTTGTATACTACTTTCGTGGCGGCTAAGGCTATTTTTAGTAACTTCGCCATCGCGCGCGCAAGGCTCTTAAACAATAGAATTCAAACGGTCCCGTCCGCGCGCACGTCAAAAATCAAATTCTATTGGTTGAGGGACTTGCGCGCGCGATGGCGAAGTTACTAAAAATAGCCTTAGCCGCCACGAACATGGCACAGACATCAATACTGAGCTTCGCTCTCTTAGTATTATGGTCTCTTGCACCAACCACTTACTGACACGTCACCAACCACTTACTGATACCTTACCAATCACTTACTGACACCTTACCAACCACTTATTGACACCTCACCAACCACTTACTGACACCTCACCAACCACTTACTGACACCTTACCAACCACTTACTGATACCTTACCAATCACTTATTGACACCTCACCAACCACTTACTGACACCTTACCAACCACTTACTGACACCTTACCAACCACTTACTGATACCTTACCAATCACTTACTGACACCTTACCAACCACTTACTGATACCTTACCGACCACTTACTGATACCTTACCAACCACTTACTGACACCTTACCAACCACTTACTGACACCTTACCAACCACTTACTGACACCTTACCAAACACTTACGGCATGGTTATAAAACTGAATTACCTATATAATAGTTACAAATGCAATTTTCACTTACATGGAACTTAGTAAAAAGATTCTCCTTTTCTTCAATATGCATAATTGCATCTCTGCTGTAGATAACATCAAAAGAAGCTGGCTCGTACTCAGCAGTAGTGATATCAACAACTGCGAACTTCACCTAATTAGTGTAAAATCAAAGCCTTACCTATCAAAATAAGTATCCTCTCCCCATTGTACAGAATTTTTGAATATTAACGAACGACTTTGAATGAAATTGGTTGTGTATAGTGGTTATAGCTGAAACTTCGAGGCGGAGTCTCCTTGTATAAAATTTGGTCGAATACCACTTGACCACTCCCCCTGGTCTGGCCAAGCTTACTTGTCAAACAATAAACAACATTATCACTACCTTGTCAGCACATTGCTCTTCCACAGCTCGCTTTTGTCCAAATTTTATCATGACTGCAGACAGATCAACTGCAAGAACATCCACACCAAAGTTCTGCAAAGTTTTTTTTTGCCACAATGGATTTTGAAAAAAGGAAGAACAAAATATGATTATCCAGCTTTTCAACGAGGCAACTTGACAAGGAACAAATGAGATTTTTTCGTCGTCGACTCCAGCAAGTTTTCCTTGCCAGGCAAACTTCTTAAATTGAACTTGTTAGCGTATATAACGAAATATAAGCGATTGTTTTGTCGCATAAATGGAGAATTCGTATATAACGAAATTTAAGCGATTGTTATGTAATTTTAGTTATATTTTATCATTATTACATATGCATTTATTAGCATAAAATATTTTGTTATATATATATGTATTTAATAGCATATTATGCTATTATATATATTCCCCATTGCCCATAATGTACGTATACTTTGATCTTGGAATGCAATTTACAACAAAATCAAGGAGAGGCTTTTTGTGGCTACTGGCTTATGAAGCCACTATGTCATTGAGTGCGTATGTAAGTAAGAAAGAAAGAAAGTGTGTAAGTCAATGACTTTTGGCATTTTCCAATCTGTTTTCGAGTAATCGATCGATCGATTGATTGATTGATTGAATGAGTGATTGATTGATTGATTGAATGATTGATTGATGGGTTTCATCCATTCCTTTGGGAATTCAGAAGACAATAGAGCGGTAGCCATGTTGGATGAACAAACATTAGTGACGCTATTGTTGAAGTTCATCCAAGATGGCTGCCGTGACGTCACATGCAACCCAAGAATTGATTGATTGATTGATTGATTAAAAATTACTGTTTATATCGCATTGATTTTGTCCACCAGTACCCACATGCATACACTCTGTGAGTGCTTATATTTAAAATAGATCAGACATACCTTGCACATGTAGAACGCGCTACCCCCAATACCACAGCCCACATCAAGAACTTGCTCTCCTGGCTTAAGGTCCAACATCCCTATGAATTCCTTTAAAGAAAAGAAAGAAAGAAAGAAAGAATGAATGAATGAATGAATGAATGAATGAATGAATGAATGAATGAGTGAATGAATGAATGAATGAATGAATGAATGAACGAACGAACGAAAGATAGAAAGAAAGAAAGAAAGAAAGAAAGAAAGAAAGAAACAAACAAACAAACAAACAAACAAACAAACAAAGAACGGCAAATAGAAAGAAAAAAGGAAGAAAAAAGAAAGAACCAAACAAGAAAGAACGAACGAACGAACGAGAGGGAGATGGAAAAGGGATAAATATAATTATTATAATTCAAAACAAGGCCACTATGGCAAATATCGGTGATTTTTTTGAGCCGTTAGACAAGGTTAGACTTGGATATCATAATTCAATAAATTGTCACTTATCTGTTTTGTTGTATCCTGGCTTGACTTCCTTAATTTTTCATCGATTAGCTGTGTATTAACACTACAAAATCTGCCGTGAGCAACGGTTCACTAGTACATAACGAACTACCGCATCCTACAATCCTGGACTAATTAGTTTGGGACAGGATGGATTTTGAGCACCCCTAACCCTACCAACGCCCTCTCCCCTCCCCCCTCCCCCTCCGCTCAATGTTGTCTTTCAGTTGGGACTGGGAAACACGGGTACATGTCCTGGTAACTGCAACATTGTTTGGAGGGGGAGGGGGGAGGAAAAAGCCGAGAATCAACGATATTATATATTCGATGATGAAAAATACGATTTTGTACTTGAATGTCCCAGACATTCTGACCAGAATTGTAGCTACCACGTGACCCGTTACTAAGTGGTACGCGTCGATTGATAAATTAATAAGTTAATCCAAATCCCCTAATTCTTGGTTATGTAGGGGATTTGGATTAACTTATTTACTTATTAACCGACGCGTACCGCTTACGTAACGGGTCACGCGGTAGCTAGCATGCAGTAGTTCGTTACGTACGATTGAACCGTTGGTCACGGCAGATTTTGTAGTGTTTATACACAGCTAATCGATGAAAAAATAAGCAAGTCAAGCCAGGATACAACAAAACAGATAAGTGACAATTTATTAACTTATGATATCGAAGTCTAACGGCTCAAAAATTAAAACCACCGATATTTGCCATAGTGCCCTTGTCTCAACCGAATCGTAAATATGTCTGAGAGAGAGAGAGAGATCAAAAATCCATATTAGATGAGCTCACGAGTCAGAGGAGTCAATTTCAGGTTTAAATATTCGAGCCACAAAGGATTGATCCCCATCAACACATCTTGCAGGGCCACCTTAATATTGTTTTTTTTCAAACTGGCGTTATTAGAGTGCATTTCATATGTCTGTGAAATACGATCAGTTATTTGTGCCTATTTAGTCGCTATTTAGTTGCTATTTAGTCACTAGCATTGAACCAGAACTTTCTTATAATAGCAATACACTGGAGACATCAAATACACAAGAGAATTGAGTCAAATGACTTTGCATAATAGCTTTTAATTACTTTATTACTTCAAATGAACCTTGTTTCTTTCATTGAAACAGACTTTCTACACCGATCCGTGTATTACTATTATAAGAAAGTTCTGGTTCAATGCTAGTGACTAAATAGCAACTAAATAGCAACTAAATAGGCACAAATAACTTGATCTTATTTCACAGACATATGAAATGCACTCTAATATGCGAATTCAAAGCCATATAGCCATTCTAGAGTATCGTTTACCTTTGTGGTTTCCAGCCCTCCGGTGCTCACGAATCCTCTACCATATATCTTCTCCAAACGATGAATTTCAGACTCGGTATAAAGACTAACATTCCAAAATGTTTCCTCGTCGAGTTCAGCCATGTTTATTTTTTCCTAAGTGTTTCACTTCACTTCACTTTTAGTTAATGACATGTGCTACCTTTAAAAAAATGAGTACAGCGGTCAGCGGTTTACATGTTAGATTTTATGTGAGCTAAAAAAACAGATTCTTCTTTATAAGTCATATCAGTAACAGACTGTGAAAGATTATTCCAGTCAATAATTGTACGGGGAATAAAACTATATTTAAAAATGTTTGTCCAAAATAAAATTGGAACACTATGCATGTGACCTGTTTTACGGCTGGGCTTGACAACAGATTCAAAGGGAAGAAGAGATTTATTCCTCAATCCTTTATGTAGAAGACACAAACTGTTTCAAACTGTGTTGATTTTTTTATCGTTATTCCTTTTGAATGTTTCACAAGTCCATATCAAAGTATGATGTTGTCTGGTGCCTCAGGACGTTGTTGTTACGTTGTTAGTTCGGGATTTTTTAGTTCATGGCCTTTGACTGCGTTCTAATGTTAATCAATTTGTGATTATTGCTGCGAGCGAAGCGAGCAGCGACACTAATCTTGTCATGCGCGGGATGTTTATAGAGCTAAGCTCTGAACTCGATTATTTAGTAAGTGGATATGGTGAACGATGATTTGCGATGTCATCAAAATATGCTTGGAATGATCGCTGACCACGCGATTGGAGTCTTTGTTTTCTAGCTAGTTGTTATTCCCCCCCGGGGGGGGGGGGGGTACTCCCATATATTTACTATACGGGGATGATCCGCTGAACAGGGTATGATTTTTCGAGTTCCCTGTCATAAACAGGGTATCCTTTTTGCAATTTTTTGAGCTTCTTGTCATTTTCAGGTTAGCAGCTTTCTCATCAACCTTAGTCGTTAGCTAGCCACAACGGCAACGATCTGTCTAGAAGCTTTATTTCGTTGTTCGTTGTTCGATCACGATCGCAACAAACTCGTTATGAAACTCATTTACATTACAGACAAATAAGTACATTACATTCTGCAATTATTATGCTTTGTCATAAACAGGGTATGGTATTTTGAGTTTTTCTGTCATAAACAGGGTAACCGTTTTAGGATCCCAGCGGAACATCCCCACCCAAATCCTGGTCAATATATTTCAGTGAATAAAATGTACTTGTACATTTCTAAAACTTGTGTTGTCGTAGTCAGTTAGTTTTATAATCATTGCCAACGCTAGCCGTTTGTGATTGTTTGAAAAATTGCTTTAATTTACTCAAAGTGCTAAATATTTTGAACTGTGTGTGTCCGACACTGAACCTGGAGAATTATGTTCTGTAGTTCAATACTGAAGGTCAACTAGCAGTGTTCGTCACACAACGCACAGGAGATTTGATATATCAGACAAAGCGGTGTACTTTCGTGAGTTTTAGGGGAACAGTTCTGCTAACGTGGATACACCAGCTGTTTTCTGTTCGCAGCATTTCACTTTCTATTAGAAACGGCTAGTAGTTAGTCAACCTATTCTTAAGTCAGCTAGAACGATATCAAAGGACCATAAAGATTGATATAACGTGCGCGCATGTACATCACGATTTACTGACAATTTCAGTTTGCAAAAACAAAAAAAGAGTGAGTAATCTTCAGTGAACTTTGAATGGTAAACCTACGTAGCACCACATGGGTTTCCAGACCTTAACAGTTTGGGTTTCCTGTGGTCTTCGATTCAAAGCAATGTAGCGATTTTCAAGTAAAAACATCTCACGAAACATGCATCAATTCACTTGAAAAAAAAAGCCTTGCTAGTCTCCAGAATGGATAAATTTGTGTGAGAGATCTGCTAGAACCTCTTTAAATCGGTAACACTGTGAGCTGCTTTGGGCACGGTTCACCGCATGCATATACAATTAATGCAATACAATACTATTTTGAGTGACTTGAGTTTTTTCTAGTGATCGTAGATGTCCTACTAACAGTGTTAGTTTGCTTCTGCAGTGTATTCAAATTGAATAATAAAAAGTTTCTCTATAGGAAGTTTCGCGGCTACTTGAGGTGTGGTAATACGAGCAACAAAATCGTGCAACTTGTCGCGCAACGTTGAAATGCACGTTGTATAGAGCGATTTTGCTCATATTATTTAAAATGCCCCGTGCGCAACTTGTCACGCAAAAAAAAAACCGTTGCAGGTTACAAAAATTTGTTGCACAAAGTCGAACCACTTTCCACTTTTTGCAAAAAGTGACCGCAACCTGAAAAATTGGTTTTTATTGCGCGATAATTTGCGCGAGGGGCAGTAATACGAGTAATCGCTCTACAACTTGCAATGCAATAATGTTGCGCGACAAGTTGCATCACCATGATTTTGTTGCTCGCATTACCCCTCCTTTAGTTCAGCATATTTGGAGAGGAATAACAATTTTACCTATGATTGACCAAGAATACCCTAAAAGTACCAATTCTAGCAAGTTCAAAATTTAGCGATTACGGGGAACTCACTATAATTCACTAAAATAATTATGTTGTCACTAAAAATAGTAACCTTGAGGTATTCATGTCCCTCTAGTTTATAAAAGACTTCTCAGAGGAGTGCTCCACACTGTTGCATACATGCTGCTGCATAAAACTATTACAAGTTCCATGAACAAAAACATTAAACTTCCATAATAGATATGTGTTGGAGCACTAGGCTTCATATTCTACATATACATGTAACTTTATACTGCACTGCAGGTTCATTTAAACTTAAGTGGTGGAGCACTAGGCTTCATATTCTATATATGCATGTAACTTTATACTGCACTGCAGGTTCATTTAGACTTAAGTGGTGGAGCACTAGGCTTCATATTCTATATAAACATGTAACTTTATACTGCACTGCAGGTTCATTTAAACTTAAGTGGTGGAGCACTAGCCTTCATATTCTACATATACATGTAACTTTATACTGCACTGCAGGTTCATTTAAACTTAAGTGGTGGAGCACTAGCCTTCATATTCTACATATACATGTAACTTTATACTGCACTGCAGGTTCATTTAAACTTAAGTGGTGGAGCACTAGGCTTCATATTCTATATAAACATGTAACTTTATACTGCACTGCAGGTTCATTTAGACTTAAGTGGTGGAGCACTAGGCTTCATATTCTATATATGCATGTAACTTTATACTGCACTGCAGGTTCATTTTAGACTTAAGTGGTGGAGCACTAGGCTTCATATTCTATATAAACATGTAACTTTATACTGCACTGCAGGTTCATTTAGACGTGTGGTGGAGCACTAGGCTTCATATTCTATATATACATGTAACTTTATACTGCACTGCAGGTTCATTTAGACGTGTGGTGGAGCACTAGGCTTCATATTCTATATATACATGTAACTTTATACTGCACTGCAGGTTCATTTAGACTTGTGGTGGAGCACTAGGCTTCATATTCTATATAAACATGTAACTTTATACTGCACTGCAAGTTCCATTAGACGTGTGGTGGAGCACTAGGCTTCATATTCTACATATACAAGTAGCTTTATGCTGCACACCAAGTTCCATTAGACTTGTGGTGGAGCACTAGGCTTCATATTCTATATATGCATGTAACTTTATACTGCACTGCTGCACTGCTCCACCACAAGTGGATGATACGACATCAGAAATTGTCCAAAAAGGTGAAATCAGTGCTGCACAATTTTTTGCAGATAAAGTAGCTGAGTGGTCACGGAATAACAGAGTCCAGTTAAATACAGACAAATGTAAAGAGCTCAGGATTTCATTTGCAAGAAAGAAACAAGTATTTGAACCAGTTAAAGTTGATGGGAAAGACCTAGAAGTTGTAACAAGTGCAACGTTATTAGGTGTAACCATCTCAAGTAACTTATATACGAAGTAATAAAGAAAGCATCAAAAAGGTTATACTTCTTGGTTCTACTAAAAAGGGCCAAGGTACCCTGTGAAGATCTGAGGCTGTTCTACACTACATGTATAAGATCGGTATTGGACTATGCTGTGCCTGTGTTCTACTACTCGCTACCAAAGTACTTGATTCACGAACTGGAACGTATTCAGAAGAGGGCGGTAGCAATCATGTGCCCCACTCTTAACTATAAGGAGGCGCTTACTGACACAAATTTAATTTTGCTAAATGAACATCATGGAAACTTGTGTCATGCTCTTTTTAATGACATTCTGAATGATGAGAGCCACAGACTGCACCATTTACTCCCGCCATTACATAAACCAACCAGATATACTTTAAGACATTCAAGAACTTTTGATGTGCCTAATGTAAAGACAAATAGAGCTAAGAACACTTTTATTCTATCTTCAAGCCTTAACATGAATACACTTTAGTCAATTCCATATTTCTATATTGTAAATAATTCCAAATTTTAGATTTTATCAATGTATTTAATACGCAATTCAGCCTTCTGGCTGCAAGGTATTTCTCAATAAAGCATTCATTCACTGCAAGTTCCATTAAACGTGTGATGGAGCACTAGGCTTCATATTCTATATATACAAGTAACTTTATGTTGCACACCAAGTTCATTTAGACGTGTGGTGGAGCACTAGGCTTCATATTCTATATATGCATGTAACTTTATACTGCACTGCAAGTTCCATTAAACGTGTGATGGAGCACTAGGCTTCATATTCTATATATACATGTAACTTTATACTGCACACCAACTTCCATTAGACCTGTGGTGGAGCACTAGGCTTGGTATCGTATGATGTCACTGGATATGGAGCAGCAGTCTGATTCTCACTCCCTTGTGGTAACGGATATGGTGGATTAGGTTGAGTGCCTTGGAATTGTGGATTGTAAGGCTCATTTGATTGAGTTGGGTATACAGGTGGTCCTGGATATGGTGGAGGAGGAGTTTCTGGAACATCAGCTGCAGGATATCCACTTGTAGATGGGGGACATCCAGCTTGGGATTGTGGAATGCTACTGCCAGGCAGTGAATAGCCACCACCAGCTGGAGGCTGATAGCTACCTTGTAGCTGTTGTGGATAGCTTCCTTGCAGTTGTTGAGGGTAGGTACTGCCAGGTGGATAAACTGCAGTGGGTGGATAACCCCCTGCTTTTGGTGGATAGCTGACTAGAGGCTGTTGTGGGTAGCTCCCAGCAGGAGGTGGATAGCTGCCACCAAGTTGAGGTGGGTAACTGCCAGCTGGTGGAGGTGCAACTTGTTGCAAAGGGTACTGGGGTGTGGCTGGTGGTGGTGGGTGGGTTGATGTAGTTGTCGTTTGTGCAGATACTGCAGCAGCAGCAGGGGTTTGTACATAACCTGTATTACCTCTACGTTGACTAATGCATATACAACATACTATAAGCCCAATGAAAATCACAACACCAAAAATTATGCCAACTATCAGGCCCACATCTGCGATACAAAAAGAAAGAGAAACCATTACTTGTTTTTTATTCTCAGTATTTAGAGGTAATGGCTGTTACTTTAAAATTACAATAGCCACCCTGGAGAAAGGTTTAAAGATTTGAAAGTGGCCATTGTGGAGAGGTAGACAGAGGAAACCAGACAGAGGTTTAGAATTTTAGAGTAAATTCATGGGGAAGTGTCAGTCACTTACTGCTTGAACTTTCAACTTCAATGAATTTTGCTTGAAACCCAGCTCCTGAACTTGAACTAAAGTAGTTGTCACTGTTTGTCTTGAATCGGATCCATAGTTTTTGGCCAGTAGATGTCACTGTTGTTGATGAATAGCTTGTGCTGCAAAGTTGCTTCAGCTGAGTGCTATATGAAGATGAGCCATCTCGTATTGTCAAGCTGTCTTGAGTAGTTGAGCATGTAGAGTAATAATTTTGTATTTTCACATCCGTTAGAGTGAGTTTAACTCTCTTTGAGCTGGATGAGGCAGAGATAACCCACGTACACTGGATGTTGCTTGGGTACTTGTTGGGGTAATAGGGACTGTCGATGTATTTATTACTACTGGATGCTTTTAATTGGATGTTATTGTTGGTGTAATAAGAGTTGAATGCTGAACAACTAGAATAGTCTTCAGCTGCAAATTGATGCTTTGGATTAGTATAAGAGGCACTGTTATTATCATTATTATATCAGTGGCGGATCCAGGGGGGTCCATGGGTTCCACGGAACCCCCCTTGAAGGTTTTAAGCTTTTTTTTCAAACATCGACCCAACAATAGAGTATTATACACAGCTGGATTTAAGAAACGGAACCCCCCTTGGAAAAATCCTGGATCCGCCACTGTAGATACATAAGAACGTATTAACTGGTGATATTGGAACAAGCACTTGTATAATAAATTAATCTTAAGGCCCGGTAATACGAGCAACAAAATCGTGCAACTTGTCGCGCAACATTGTTGCGTTGCAAGTTGCAGAGCAAATGTTGCTCGTATTACCACCCCGCGCGCAACAAATTTTCTTTGTTGCACGAAGTAGAAGCAATGTCTACTTTTTGCAACAAAGAAAATTTGTTGCGCGCGGGGTGGTAATACGAGCAACATTTGCTCTGCAACTTGCAACGCAACAATGTTGCGCGACAAGTTGCACGATTTTGTTGCTCGTATTACCGGGCCTTTAGCCTCCTGCAAGACATAATTTTCCCAAAACAAATGCTACAGAATTCGGTATTTGTTATCAATCTCCAGATCTGCATAGTCCAGACCCAGGCCTCTTTTTACCCCGCTCCACTTCAGTAAAACAGAGTCCAGAAGAACTTGCATGCGCATGCGTTACATGAACCAACCAGACACTGTAGAATTTTGGTGTGACCTGGTTAAAAAGCTATCGTTGAAATTTACCTGAACCAAATCAGCTCTATGGGGCTCATTTTGAAAACGAATTAATCAAAGCAGTTAAGTATGCCTTCACTTGTACGAAGCACACGTTTTTACCCAAATTGGAGCAAATCCAAGACCTGTGTGACTTGTCAAAAGGCCTTGGTTCATGTAACGCATGCGCATGCAAGTTCTTCTGGACTCTGTTTTACCGAAGCGTAGCGGGGTAAAAAGGGCCTGGGTCTGGACTAGGAAGGGCAAGCCATTAAGACAGACCTTGAGGATGTTTCCCCCCTTCCCAGATTTCATGATCACTTTCATGGGCTGTTGCTCCCATTTCAGATCCATCCCAGTGGATCAAATAAAATGAACAATTGGATCCCATTCACCTAATTCTTAATCAGTGATCTGTAGAAACAATGGCTAGTTTGAATATATCACCATTGTTTTGTCTTTACAACTCCAGTTCTACAATCACTGCCAGAATTTCTGGCATGATTTCGGTGGGATGCATGTGCACATTGATGAGATTTGGCTTCCCCCATGCCCCCTGTACAATGTTGCTGTGAAAACCCCAACACCTACTACTCGGTGACCTTCTAGCTACCAGCAATATTGTAGAGGGGTCCACTAAATAAATATGGCTGCAAAGTGTATAATTATGCACAAAAATTCCACAAATTCACATTGTGCCAACTAATTTTAGCAAAGGTTGTAGTTCTGTAATGAATATAGGTTTTTTTAAATCCATTTGAGAAGTGAAATCACTTACGTGGAGCTTTAACAGCTTTGTATTCAATTTTGAATCCTGACTTCAAATAAAAAGTTGATGAAGAGCTAGAAAATGAAAGATACATATACTTTCCACTTGATACAACATTTGCTGGCAAATAGTTCCCACAGTACTGTCCAAGGACCTTGCTGTTGTCAACAGAGTTTGAGTCATAAATGTCTAGTCTATGATACTGGTAAATGCTTGATGAGCATAACCCTGAGCTGCTACCATAAGTGGTGAAATGAGTAAACTTGAGCTGTACCACGTAGCCATCACTCGGGGCTGTAACACGCCACTGGCAAGATGTTGATGGAGGGTATTTGTATGGATAGTTTGGAGTTGTTATTACCTTTGTACCACTTGTATCGGCAGTCAGAGCTAAGGAACCACAGTCTAAAGGATGACAAATTAAAACAACTTTTAAATGTGCAATAAGATAAGTCAACTCTGATCTTTCATTGAATGATAACAATTAAGGATTCTGTAATTTTCCTCAAAGTTTATTCCTGGAGGGAGGGGAGAGAGAAATGGATGAACTAGGCAGCATTCCCATTTAAATTTGCTGAGTGAAATACTCACAAACTTTATCAACAGCACTGGCTTCCACTCTGAAGCCTTTTCGGGTGCCAAATGAATAATAATTTAATTTGGTTGAAAACTTCATGTACATATATCTGTCACTTGAAATCAGTGTTGGTGGTACAGACTTCCCACAGTATTTTCCATAGCTACTTGAACTATATTCAAAAGAGCTGTCATAAACTTCTAGGTAATCTGCATTTGGAGAGCTACAATCTTCAGATCCATAAGTTTCAAAACTGGTGAAGTTGATTTTAACTTTGTAGCCATAAGGAGCTCTAATAAGCCACTTGCAAACTGTATTTAAAGGGTAGTTTGAAGGGTAGTTTGGGCTTTTTATTATCTTTGTAGATAGTGAGGTTAATTCCACTATGGAGGACCCACAGCTGGCTAAAAGAAGAAAATTAAGTTAAAAAATAAAGTGAAACATTACCACATTGAGCTTGACAAATAGATCCTTAACTATGTATAGCCTCGGACTAGCTGTGTTCAATGTATGTAACACCCCATGAAAACATAGACCCCATGAAAACATAGGGGTCCATCACAATTACAGACCCTTTCACAGTTACACCACCCCAACAAATTTGGCACCAGCCCAAAATGTGCATTTTGACTTACTATCAATCAAATTTGTAATGGCCAGGATTTGTAAAATCTCAGCTTTCTACACTCAGAAACAAAACAAACTTGAATTTCTTCACACAATATTCAAATTGTTTAGACTTTTGATGTCAATGAGAATGAATAGTCAGAGATTTAATTGATAGTAGTCAAAACACTGAAAAAGCCTTTCAAGTCCTGTCTGACCTGCAGAGGTCGTGCAATTAAGGCACTATAAGGAAATCAAAAGGAGTGCACATAACAAATATACTTAAACTTACCTAATTTAGGATCAATGATAAACTTAATTCAAGAAACACCAGTTTTATCGGGTAAGTTAATTGAAGTACCCATTTTTCCTTCTATTCACAATGGAATACGGGATGGCTAAATTGCAGTGCACAAAGGCTTTGCTTTTACATTCTTTCCTTTCCTTGATGCACCACAAATTCACTCAATCCTCATCAACCAGAGCACAAATACAGAGAAATGACTGGGTAGGAATCTGCACCCATAAAGTTATCAGGTCTTTTGAGAAATGGTCCCTTTAACAGTGTTTAGTTTAGTTTCAGCTAGTATGGAGGTCTTACATGGAATACCAACCCTAGCCTCACTCACAACCAACTTTTTGGGCTTCCTGTGTAAGGAGAATGAATATGCACCCTAACAGTCCCCATCTGATTTTTCAAAGACTGGAAGTCCTCGGAAACCCAGGAGTAATATTCTGTTGCTCGTTTCTTGCTACCAGAAACGAGCAACAGAATGTTACTCCTGGGTTCCCGAGGATGAGTCCTGTGGGGTTTACTTAAGTAATGGTTGTGGATTTGACATTTCATCAAATGCACAAGGCTGAGGATATTAATGACACAACCTTCAGGGTCGTCAAAAAGATCTTAAGTAGCTGGAAATAGAAGTAAAGTAGATGGCACTGAGTGGCAATTTCTTAATTGTATCATTTTGGCTGTTCTTGTTGTTATTGATGATGATGATGATGTTGTTGTTGTTGTTGTTGTTGTTGTTGTTGTTGTTGCATAATCAAGCAACTTTCAGCTGGCAAAAACTCTAAAGTAGCTGGCAATGTTACTGGTTGTTAATAAGTGTATTCTATTTGGGATTCCTGTGTAATAGAAAGTTAGTTCATGTTCACAGCCAACATGGCTCACTTTGTTGTATATACAATGCTTGGACGAAACCCGAAACAATGGTCACTTAACACTTTTTAACACCCTTGTTTCTTTCATCATGTCCAAGAGTTCTAGTCTATATTCATGTATTTATTAACTTACCACCACGGGTTGGTGTTAGGATGCTCAATAGTGCTTCAAAGAAGAAAAAAGAATATTCAGAAAATTTCTTTACATTGTGTAGTTCCAGAAAATATCCATATTCACACCACGAAGGGAATTTGTAAATCGACCCCCCCCCCCCCCACCACCCCACCCTCTGGAATTTCCAATTTTCTTCCATGTGAACTGTGTAATTTTGTTCTTTCTCTGATATACCGAGAAAGATTCCAGTGCAGCACCACTGGGTAAGTGAGAGATAGACGTGTCAGAGCTTCGAGAATATGAACAACTTGTTTACTGAATAAATTGACTCTGGTTATTAAAAAGAACTAAATCACCTAAATTATTTGCAACAGTTGTCAAAGACCCGTAAAGAAAAGTCTAGGCTAGGGTGGTTGATTTGAACATCGATACAAAGTATTATAAGATCAATGGTGCATCGATATAACCAGCAGCAATGAAGAAGGCTGCATGGTGCATTGACTACTCCCTCATACGCTCCACTGAATACTGTAAAGGTCTTTTTGATTGAAAATTTATAGATTATATCGATCTTTGTTCGAACGACGATTCGAAAATCACAATGAATGCTCAAGAACTTACCAAAAGCAGCAAATGTAGCGGAAAACCCCATCACATCTCGGAAGACATCCACAAATGGCCGCCACCTTACAGAAGTGATAATTCCCAGAATAATACGCCTGTTGGGATTCCTGCATACCCATCTCAACGACCACAGGAAGCCCAAACAATACATCTTTAAGCAATGCTTATGTGAGTTCTGCCAAACGAATTTTAAAGGGAGGCAAAGCGCTCTATTATGTACGGTGGCCGAGAAGGGACACTTAAAGTCGTAAATCGAAAACCCGAAATTACAAATTCAAAAGTAAATCGAAAAGTCAAAATGCAATAGTAGTCCATTATCGAATCAACAATCGCCAAAAGACAAACTCACCATTGTTCTGCCTACAAAAAAGGCTGAAATCACTTTGACTTAGAACACTTTCGCTTTGCTCACACTTAGAACACTTTCGCTTTGCTCACTTTGACTTTAAAGCACTTTCAATGTTTACTCACTTTGACTTAAGGCACTTTCGCTTTCTTCACTTTGACTTGGAACACTTTCGTTTTGCTCACTTTGACTTAAAGCACTTTCAATTTGCTCATTTTCAATTGAAGCACTTTCGCTTTGCTCACTTTGACTTGGAACACTTTCGCTTTGCTCACTTTGACTTGAAGCACTTTCGCTTTGCTCACTTTGACTTGAAGCACTTTCGATTTGCTCACTTTGACTTGAAGCACTTTCGCTTTGCTCACTTTGACTTGAAGCACTTTCGATTTGCTCATTTGGAATTGAAGCACTTTCGCTTTGCTCACTTTGACCTGGAACACTTTCGCTTTGCTCACTTTGACTTTCTTCTAGCGGCCGAGACACCCGTCCCGTACGTTGTAACCCAGTAACTACTGAAAGTTGTAACGTGTTTGTAACCAGATTTTACTGACCTTTGTAAACGACGATACAACTAGTACCTAGTCTCCTTTGGGTTTCGAACATGGAACGCCTGTACATGTACGCATTCCTTGAAGTTATTCGTAGCCTATCGTGGTAAACAATTATAAAAGTTATTAAGTCGAATACGCGTACGATCGACACCTGAAATTTCTTGAATAATTTTAGACACATTTTCAAAACTGATTAATGAATTTCTAAGACTGGTGACACAAGATCATGGTTTTTGTCCTGTTCCGGATAGGTACGAAGTTTTTATCTGGAATTATAAACATCGAACGATGTTATAAGTAGCTACAGGGTCCGGTTTTAAAAAGGCTGAATGGAATAATCACTTCATGACACGTTTTTCACTGTGTTGTAAATAGACAAATCACTGACAGTGACTGAATTACGCGGAGACAATGCGTTACACCTAACAAATCACAGTAACTACTGACTTACAAGACAATGTGTCACACCTAACAAATCACAGTAACTACTGACTTACAAGACAATGCGTTACACCTAACAAATCACAGTAACTACTGACTTACAAGACAATGCGTTACACCTAACAAATCACAATAACTACTGACTTACAAGACAATGCGTCAAACCTAACAAATCACAGTAACTACTGATTTACAAGACAATGTGTCACACCTAACAAATCACAGTAACTACTGACTTACAAGACAATTCGTCAAACCTAACAAATCACAGTAACTACTGACTTACAAGACAATGTGTCACACCTAACAAATCACAGTAACTACTGACTTACAAGACAATGCGTTACACCTAACAAATCACAGTAACTACTGACTTACAAGACAATGCGTCAAACCTAACAAATCACAGTAACTACTGACTTACAAGACAATGCGTTACACCTAACAAATCACAGTAACTACTGACTTACAAGACAATGCGTCAAACCTAACAAATCACAGTAACTACTGACTTACAAGACAATGCGTTACACCTAACAAATCACAGTAACTACTGACTTACAAGACAATGCGTTACACCTAACAAATCGCAGTAACTACTGACTTACAAGACAATGCGTTACACCTAACAAATCATAGTAACTACTGACTTACAATGCAAGACAATGCATGTATGTACGACACTTAACAAATTCGCGCCGTGTGACATGGCCTCAAGTCTTAACAGCGCGCGTACGTGAAAAACATCATAATAGATGATTGACTTGATGGCGCACACTTTAAGGCAGAAACTCCCAAGGAACCACGAGAATGGTGACCCCCTCTTTTTATATCAAGTTTTAATGTTCATGTATACTTCTATTTCAAAAACGTTGAATACTGTATTCTACATACTGAATACTGCATTCTGCATACTGCACATTCTGTATACTGAAATGTGCATTAAAAGACCAAAATACTTTATGTTTATTCAGTTATGTTTTGGAGTAGTGAAAATCCTACATAACGGCTTCAATTAAGGTAAATTAGTAACAAAATGACAATGGAAACGGTCAACAATGAATGCAGAATTCAGTATGCAGAATTCAGTATTCAACGCTTTTTTGAATTAATATAGCTGTAGTTTTTAAAAAATGTCACTGAGTTCATTTCAATTACATTGCCTTAAGAAAGAGATTGTATGTTGTTCTGGTCATTGTGTGGTTTAACAGATAGAGTGGTTTTCATAAACCTGCGAAAGAAAATGTCTTTCTTGGAGTGTAAAGTGAGATTCAACAAAATATATAACAGTACATAAGAGTGTAATGAGGTTAAATGCGCAACATTCGCAACACTGATTTTGTACTGTGTAAGTGTATTTTGTTTACGGGTTTATGAAAACCACTCTAAAAAATTAAAAGATCTAAGAAAAAATACCTGCTACTTGAAAAATGGGTTACAGCTACAGTAACTAATGGTTTACAAAAATTCAGTAATTATTGAATTCTCAAAATCAATTTACAATCTCAGTTACTACTGGTTTACAAAACTCTATTTACAATTACAGTAATTACTGAATTTTAAAATCATTTTACAATCTCAGTTACTACTGGTTTACAAAACTCTATTTACAATTCCAGTAGTTACTGAGTTACAAAAGTCAGTTTACAATGACAGTAACTACTGGGTTACAGCATCGACACTTTTACAATTACAGTAATTGCTGGTTTACAAATTTGATTACAAACTCAGTAGTTACTGAGTTACAAGTTTGCACGGCTCACTGAATTCTCAAGTGAATCACTATAGTCGCTTATTAGTCTTTCGCGTTGAGTTACTGAGTTGGCATTTCTAAGATGTGCTGCTTACAACAAAATGAAAGGCATCATGTCCTACTACTTTTTCAATGTTTTCAAAAGATAAAACAGTGCTTGGAATAACAAAACTCGACATTTTGCTAAGGCTTTTCATAATTTTACGAACGAAACGACAGTTTTTAACCTTGATGGTTTATTCACACACGTTTCGGCGTTCTTACGCCATCATCAGTGTGATAGTCCAGTGGGTTTGAATGCTTAAATATATGTTGAAAGCACGTACGTGCTATATTGTACAAAACCATGTAAGCAAAAGGTTATAAAGTTTTGCATGTGTCACTAGTTGTTGGTTCATTACGGGATTTTGCCATTTTATGTCCATGGGTTCTCTTTACCTGATTTGGTATTTTGTACTAGGCCATGTTCAAAATGATGACAGAAGCACTCTGTTGAGCCTGCGAATACCATACGTATGCACTTTTATGACGGAATAGATAGCGATCACACAAACGTTTTTACGCTTTTAACAAACTGTATTTCAAAATCAGTAAATATATCAACATTAACGTCGCAGTTGCAGGCGTGACAGTGCTTCCTTTTTTAACCAGCAGAGTCGTTTTCGTATGAGTGGGAAACTTACTGTACCGTATCGTAACTGTACCAGTATCATAGTTTCTATAAAAACATTCGAAATTCCTGCTGTAACCGTATCGTATCGTAACCGTACAGTGATCCCACTCATACGAAAACCACTCTATTCTTCTCACTCGGGATGTTGTACTGCATGCCGGGCTGCATGCCCCTTGGAACTTGTAAATTATAGTGTTTTAAAATCGAAACTGGGTGTATTTCATCTGCATATTAAGATGCAAACACAACCGTAAACTCAGTTCAGTTAAACTGGACTTGCATTGTACATATAAGGATTTAGCTCAAAATCAGTTTTAAAGAAGTCCGACTTAAAGAGTTGATAGGCGGACGCTTTTCGGCCTTTGGCAGGAACCGTTGCCAGGACTTTATTAGTAGAGCCAGCTCTACTCCTTGCATGCTTGGCCCCGTCTCTTTTTTTTCGTTTCCTTGTAAGTCAGTACTGATCATGAGTTACTATGATTTGTCAGGTGTATAAACACAATGTCTTGTAAGTCAGTAGTTACTGTGATTTGTTAGGTGTAACGCATTGTCTTGTAAGTCAGTAGTTACTGTGATTTGTTAGGTGTAATGCATTGTCTTGTAAGTCAGTAGTTACTGTGATTTGTTAGGTGTGACGCATTGTCTTGTAAGTCAGTAGTTACTGTGATTTGTTAGGTGTGACACATTGTCTTCTAAGTCAGTAAATACTGTGATTTGTTAGGTGTGACGAATTGTCTTGTAAGTCAGTAGTTACTGTGATTTGTTAGGTGTGACACATTGTCTTGTAAGTCAGTAGTTACTGTGATTTGTTAGGTGTAACGCATTGTCTTGTAAGTCAGTAGTTACTGTGATTTGTTAGGTGTGACACATTGTCTTGTAAGTCAGTAGTTACTGTGATTTGTTAGGTGTGACGCATTGTCTTGTAAGTCAGTAAATACTGTGATTTGTTAGGTGTGACGAATTGTCTTGTAAGTCAGTAGTTACTGTGATTTGTTAGGTGTGACACATTGTCTTGTAAGTCAGTAGTTACTGTGATTTGTTAGGTGTAACGCATTGTCTTGTAAGTCAGTAGTTACTGTGATTTGTTAGGTGTGACGCATTGTCTTGTAAGTCAGTAGTTACTGTGATTTGTTAGGTGTGACACATTGTCTTGTAAGTCAGTAGTTACTGTGATTTGTTAGGTGTGACACATTGTCTTGTAAGTCAGTAGTTACTGTGATTTGTTAGGTGTAACGCATTGTCTCCGCGTAATTCAGTCACTGTCAGTGATTTGTCTATTTACAACACAGTGAAAAACGTGTCATGAAGTGATTATTCCATTCAGCCTTTTTAAAACCGGACCCTGTAGCTACTTATAACATCGTTCGATGTTTATAATTCCAGATAAAAACTTCGTACCTATCCGGAACAGGACAAAAACCATGATCTTGTGTCACCAGTCTTAGAAATTCATTAATCAGTTTTGAAAATGTGTCTAAAATTATTCAAGAAATTTCAGGTGTCGATCGTACGCGTATTCGACTTAATAACTTTTATAATTGTTTACCACGATAGGCTACGAATAACTTCAAGGAATGCGTACATGTACAGGCGTTCCATGTTCGAAACCCAAAGGAGACTAGGTACTAGTTGTATCGTCGTTTACAAAGGTCAGTAAAATCTGGTTACAAACACGTTACAACTTTCAGTAGTTACTGGGTTACAATGTACGGGACGGGTGGCCGAGAAGGGTCAAAAGAATACCGCCGCCAGGCGTTCCTGGTTTTGAGACAGGAAACCCGAAAATATATAAGTAATGAATTCCCGCGCGAGTTCCCTGTCATCAGTCGATCAATTGCTGTGTACCGAATGGTTGATCAGATGGTTGATCACTTAGTGTCTCCGCGGAGGGAGTTTCTGGGGACGCGACAGTGTGTCATATGAGAAACAGGTTATCTTTTTTGAAATTTTTTGAGCTTCTTGTCATTTTCAGGGGACAACTTTCTCTTCCACCTTTAGAGAAAGTGGTTAGCTAGCCACAACGCCAACGATCAGTGTAGAAGCCTTGTTTTAATATCGGTGTTCCAAAAAATAAATTTTTCAATCTCCTGCGCGCCTTTTCATATATTATGCTAGGCTTGCTAGGCAAAGAAATTGGCTATTTGTCGGACGCATGCACATACACGTACATGTACATAGATTATGCTAGACACACGGACACAGGAGTTAGCTGCAGGCGTCCCACGTTTTTCCACAGGAAACCCAGCAAATGGCATTAGTCCTTGCCCGTTGTTGCAGTACAATTACAAGTGTTTTTTAGCTAAACATATCCTAGAAAGTGAACTAAGAATTTCATTTAGCAAGCCCTATATTAGATTGCCTTACGTAAACATATAAAGCATACGATTAATGCACACTCCACAGGCAACCCAACTTCATGGCTATTCTGAGAACCTTGGGTTGCCTGTGTACACTCGTACCAAGGAGCTGCAAGATGGCGGATAATGTCGATGGTAAGTAGCATGTGGTTTGGATGAGGCAGCCTGCGTTGCGTAGCCAGGCTCAAATCATCAAATTTCTGAATTGGGATATATCCGTACCCCCTTGTTGAGACATAGATTTTTGAAAGCCCATGAAGAATTCCATATTTTCATGTCAAACCCTAAAGAATTTGTGTCAAAGGCTCCCTATGGAGAACTCTATAGCAACTTTTATGATCGCATTCAAATGGATGCTATAGGTTTGAATCAATTTTGAAAATATGAAAGAAATAGCCTACCTAACAGTACATAATGCTGATTTTAATGCAAAGCTGTATGGAGTAAACAGGTCCAATTAAGTCCTCAACAGGGTGTACAGTTGAAGAAATGGCATAACCCATTAAAGCTTTAATGCTGCAGTGCAAACCTTTGTTCAAACCTATTGTTCTGTCTTAGCTTCGTTCTATTGTATAACTTGTTTTTTGCTATTGAATTACATTAATGCTGTGATGAGTACACGGGGGGGGGGGGGGGGGCATTTTTAAATTGAGCATTTTGAAACTATGAAAATCACTGAGTGCTCACCATTGTTTAACATTCTTAGAAACTGAAATGAAAAAATTCATTGAAAAGCTTGTAATGGAGAATAAACCAGTTGAAATGATAAGAAGATACCTGAAGAAGAAATTCAATATTGATTGGTCGTAAGTATATCTTTGTTACATCTTTATTTAATATAATAACATTGTTTAAAGGTACTGCCATGATTGGAGTATATTCTTTTCAAAGAACTCATGATGATTATGGCAATGTTTTTGTAAAGAGCATTGTACCAGCATGGTCCTGATACAGTACAGTATTCCTTGCACAGTCATACAGAATGTAAAGAATCTACTCTAGATGGCCATGTGGGAATGTGGCCTATTTAGCTGCATGGTGGCTATAGGGGAGGGGTAAAGGGCAAAGAAAAAGAACCAGACAAAATAGACACTTGTTGCTTTCATTTGTATAGTCAATTTAGACACAATAGACATCTATTTACTGTCTAGTGTGACATGTATTTGTGTTTGTGTCTATCGACTATAAAAAAACAACATGCTTGTGTGTATGGATTTTAGGCACTGGACAGTAAACAGATGTCCATTATGTACACATAGACACAATAAGCCAGTTCGGAGTTTAAGAATCGTTTCTTATGCGCATGCGATTTTATCCCGAATTTCTCACCTTCTTTTGTTTGATTAAAAACAAAAGAAGGTTTAAACAAAAGAAGGTGAGAAATTCGGGATAAAATCGCATGCGCACTGAAAACGATTCTTAAACTCCGAACTGGCTTATACAGACAATATACACTTGTATCATTTTTTAAAGCCAATACATACAAATTGTGTTTAGAGTAGTCTTTGAAGAGTGAGGTCACATGCCAAAATAGTTTGACAAATATATTGTATGTGCCACAGAATTAAGAACCCTGAATATTTTTCAAACTTGGATGTTTTAGAAAGAAAAAAGTTCAGCGATTTCAACGTAAACATGGACTTCGTCGTTACAACAAAAGTCTCCTTCCAAAGGATGTTATGGCAGCCATATTGGTAGGTAGTTTTATCATCATGCTAAGTAAAGAAGGCTCTGTAATATAGAGAGCAAACATCCTGTGGAGAAATTATTGGGGAACCATAAGAGATCTGTATGAGCATGTACTTCCTAACATGGAACATCTTGAATGGAGGATGGTCGAATATCAATTCTTTTTCAAGAACAACCAACAAACTGATATTTTAAACTGTCAATTTGAGAATCTTAACTTTTTTCTCTTTTTTTGGATTATCATTACAGAGAGAGGCCAATGGTAGTGGCAAATTGCTTGGGTACAGAATGATGTGGACTCGACTTAGAAGACGAGGCATTCTAGTAACAAGGTTTAGATTTTAAATATCTTCAATGTGATAAACTACTGTATTATTGTTCAAAATTCATTATCATATTCTTGTTCATTGAAGAGATCAAGTTGCTGATTGCATGGGAATTCTTGGGTTACAGAACAAAACCCCAATCCAGAGACGAAAGCACTTCCCAAATTATTTTTCTAAGGTGAGAGCTCGCACCTTTTTCTTCACTATTCTATGAAATGTTCAGGAGCCATTCAGTTCATCTACATTGATCTCTTCTCAAGTCTCTATCTGACTAATTAGTCTATGGCTGTGAGATTTGCTCAAATCGTACTTCTGATTGATCGTATGGGTTGCCTCCAACCAAATACATTTTGATCCCAATAGACTAACCTCTCGCTAGGTAAATTACTTGTGTGTTTCAGTGTAGTTAATGGTATGCATATTGATTCAAGGGCCCAAACGACACTTGGCATATAGATGGAAACGACAAATTATCAAACTGGGGATTTTACACTCATGGGGCAATCGATGGGTTTAGCCGGAGAGTTTTATGGCTAGAAGTTTTCGTATCTAATAAAGATCCCTGGCTAACTGCAAAATTTTTTATGCAACCTTGTGTCACAGCCACGAAAAGAACCTTACTGAGCCTCGCTTCTAGAATTTTCTATCCTCTGGGGTTATTATCTCCTTTCACTGTTAGAGTTAAGGTGTTGTTCCAATAACTCTGGCGCAGAGGTCTAGATTGGGATGACCCACTAGATGACGATATTCAAAGAGAATGATCCTCGTGGCAATCAGAGTTGTCAAAGATTAGTAACGTTACCATCCCTCGCTGCTTTGGGGAAGGTATTAGTCAAAACTCACGAGTAGAACTTCATGGATTTGGAGACGCATCACCCAAGGCTTACGGAGCAGCGATCTACATTCGTATAACAGATGAAAATGGACACACCACTACACAACTTGTAATGTCCAAGTCAAGAGTAGCTCCAATAAAAACAGTGTCATTGCCTCGACTCGAGTCATTAGCAGCAGTTGTAAATGCAAGGCTTATAACATATGTTGCAGAGACATTGAAAGTCAAACCAAATCGTATTGTATGCTACACCGACAGCATGGTAGTACTTTACTGGATCAGATGACAGAGTACCTCATGGAAACCATTCGTAGCAAATCATGTAGTGGAAATACAAGGACTTTGTGATCCTGAATGCTGGAGGTACTGCCCAAGCAAAGAAAAATTCAGCAGATCTGTTAACTACGAGGAATGTCCTGTACAGATATGGCCACAAACAAGTTATGGTGGTATGGTCCTTCATGGTTGTGCCTAAGCACTGAATTTCATCCCTCGGAGTTAAAGGGTACGAGTCAAGAGATGCCGGAAGAGTGTGGTAAAGAAAGACGTTCCAGTTCATAGCTATACATCTGTAGTATCAAACCTGTAATTGATATGAATCGTCGTGAAACATGGTTAAAGTTGAAGCGGATTACAGCATACGTCCTAAAGGCAGTGTATCTATTCAAGACAAAGTCCAGGAGCTCAGAGACTGAACCAAAACTTGAAGAACTTAAGACGTCCGAGCAACAGTGTTACAGGTGGATTCAACAGGAGGTCTACCAAGAAGAATATGCTTTATTGAAAGCTGGAAGCACTCTTCCCAACAATAGTCGCATACTAAAGTTAGATCCCTACTATGACAGTGAAGATCAGCTTATAAAAGTTGGTGGACGATTACAGTTTGCAGAGGATATGTCAGAGAATGTGAAGCATCCAACAATATTACCACATGGTCACCCTGTGGTAGAGAAGATTATACTAGACATTCACAAACAATTGCTACATGCTGGACCAGAAACAGTATTGTCTGTCTTAAGACAAAACATTTGGCTTACTCAAGGAAGACGTAAAGTTAAGCGAGTCATCAGAAGATGTGTCACTTGTCAAAAGCAGAAGGTTTAAATCTTGTGTACAGAAAATGGGACCCTTACCAGCTGAGAGAGTAAATCCGTCCCTCCCTTTTTCTCACATTGGTATCGACTTCGCAGGCCCTCTTTATATCAAAGAGGATCCGCTACACGAAAGGCCTACATTTGTATCTTCACTTGTGCGTCGTCCCGCATGGTTCACATTGAACTTACCAACAGTTTAAAGACGGATGAATTTCTTCAAGCCTTTTCTCGAATGACAAGTCGCAGAGGCCTTTGTGCCACAATCTGGTCTGACAACGCGAAGACCTTTAAAGCTGCAAGTAAGGAAGTCAAGAAATTGTACAAGGGCACTAAAGTTGACTATAAACTCTCAACCAACATTTTAGACGAAGACAGAATACAAGCAGAAATGTTAGCCAGAGGCATTCAGTGGAAGTTTATTACAGAGCGATCTCCATGGCGTGGTGGATGGTGGGAACGAATGGTCAGAGCAGTTAAGGAACCACTTCGAAAGATTCTTGGTAAGGCCCTCCTAACGTTCTCAGAGCTGAACACTTTACTTATCAAGATAGAAGGCGTAGTCAACTCTCGACCGTTAACTGCAGTCAGTGATGACCCAAGAGATCCAGTGCCCATCACACCAGCCCATCTTGCCATAGGAAGACAACTTTACAGTGTACCCGATGTAAGAGAAGATGACTTGAAGGAATCTAGTAACAGAGCTATTGCGAGATATTTGTATTTAACTAGACTGCTGAATCAATATTGGGGGCGTTGGCAGAAAGAGTATGTCTATCAACTAAATGTAAGAAGCAAATGGTTCAAAGAAGAAGTCCCAATTCATGTAGGAGACATTGTCATGGTCTCAGAGGACAATGTTTCTCGTGTCAAGTGGCTGCTGGCCAAGGTAGAAGAGGTACACCCAGGAAAGGATGGTCTTGTCCGTACAGCTACTGTCCGAACACAGCGAGGCCTCTTCAACAGACCAGTGCAGCGATTGCATAAGTTGGAAGTTGACTTAAATCCTCATCATGAGGACAAAAAAGGGGACTTTTTCCCAAATGGTGGGGAAACATCTGTTAATGCTAAAGAAGTTCCTAAGCCCTGCAGTGTGAACAGATCTGAGATTGTCCCCCAGAGTGGAGGACAAGGTGGGGAAGATGTTTCAGCCCAATATGGGATTAGATTCGTAAAGATATCTAATGTTGTACTAATGCCTGGCTATTCCCCACCCAAGGAAACATTTCTGCCAGTCTAATTCTCTTATACTGTTGCTAAGTAAGTGATCTAATATCCATCTAATACTCCAGTAAAACGTTGCGTTGGAATGGCCTTCACTGTCGTCAGTTCCGAAACACAGACAAAAGGCAATAGTGTCATTCCCAAGGCGCGTAGTACGTCTGCTACTAGCTGGCGGTGCCAAAAGTAAGATAAAGAATTAAATGACTGCAAAGCTGAAGCAAGCAATCGACTCTCCTACATACAAACAAACAAACAAACTATAAGCCAACCAAACAAACAAGGAATTTCCATTTTTAGTCAACTTTAAAATGAGAATTAGCGACCATGGGTGCATGAAGAAGGCAAACAAAAATCACCATGGCAACGACCTACGTAATTATTTTCCTCGTATTACCGCATTTTGTTTCAACTTTCAGATCAAAAATCTGGCCAAGCCTTATAAAACTAATTGCAGATCTCCTGATTTATACTTCTCCAAAGCCAACAACTCCACATATTCTGTGTATAACTGTATCTATGAGTGTGTCGGCCTGTACGTGATTGAGGAATGTGGTTGTCAGCTTATACGCCCAATTTTTCGTAAGTTTGCTATGTTTTATTTTGTTTTTTTGTTTTTTTGTTTTGTCTTTTTTCTCCTCTTTCATTATTGTTGGTTTTTTTTTCGTTTTAGCTGGAATCGAAGTGTGCTCAGTATTGGAAAGCTTTGGGTGTGCGTATCCAAAGACAGTAGGTAAGTAATCGTAGGAAATAGACCTCTCTTTCCGCGCTACGCTCCACCGAATAGAAATCATTTCATATTTAGTAATACATTAATCACTCAGTTTGGAGGAGAGCCGTCCTGCAAATTTTATCATCGTCAATATACTAGGTCATAAACAAACTGCCCGCGTTCAACGATTGAAGATGAGCGTTTCTCACCTCTTGCATGACTTTTTTATCTACTAAACAGCACCAAAAGTATAATATTTGAAAAGAGCACATCAAAGTTAGTAAAAATTGAAATTTTTGAGGTAGTTTCGATGAATAGCACCAAAGTTATGGGCGGCCGAAGTTTGTGCTTTTTGTATAGAAACGTTCGGTGGAGGACAATCATTTTTTGTCAATGAATTGGTTATGTATAAGTAATTTGAAATAAAATACAGAGCTGGTCAGACTGTTTAGGACCTTTGAAAATTTTGCTTAACTTGGCCTAGTATATTGATGATAATGATAATACCATGACTTTTGTCGAGCATATTCAGTTTATTTGCGGCCCTTATAGCGTCATTTGCACATGTGGGGTAGTACAACAATCAGAAAGATGAAGCTACAATTAAATGATTGGTAAATGATTTAACCAAACGGCTAAAACTCACATATCAAGAAATGTGTTGCGATTTTCGGGCTTCCTGTCGTAAACAAACCGCGGGTCCCCAATCTCGAGCCCAGAGTTTTGCCGGCTTCTGGTCAGCGGACGCGACCCCGGCCAAAGCTCTGGGGGAATCGATTTGTTTTCCCCAGATGTCTGGGGATCCGGTCAAGAAATGGCGCCAAAATAATTGAAAAGTTCACTGACTGAGAGCTAGAAATTTCAAAGGTGTTTCGTGGATATTTAGTGACTTTTGCGAAGAAATATCACTTCTTAAGTAAATTTGCTATTGCATTGTCGATGAAGAAAGTGCCAATGGTTTATCAATATCAAGTTCAAAGCTGGAAAAGGCGAAAAACGGGTGAGCGAAATCGACGGAAAAACAGCAAAGCCGACTCAGCTCATTGACCCAGGATCACTACACTGTTTGTAAGTACACGTTTATCGATTTACTTTGCTATTTTCAGTGTCTAAAATATCTTGTAGTTTTCTCAAGAGTTTTAAGGTAACTTTTTCTATTTTTGTTGGCATTTTTCATTTCAGGTGTCGGCAAGTGTCGGCTTCAGTAGTGGAGACGAAGGACGCCTCAATTTGCTTTCTTCTCTTATTTGGTTAGCCTGAGTCTGAGTCTGCAAAGAAGGCTACCGTTTGGTCCGTTGACGTAGCTTTGATGTATCAGATTTTTCATCCTTTTTCAACCTAAAGCATAGCAGCGGTAAGTTCTTGTTTTGTATTTTTCCTTAATCTAATCAAAGCCGGCTGGACTGCTTGGCAAATTCCATCGACTCAAAAAGTTTGGTCTAAGTTGGCCATGAAAACTCATAACAAATACAGACGAAAAGGTATTCATCGATTCCAGTTCAAATATGCCTTCGCCTGTAGCTAGGCTTTTATGCCAAACTGAAATTGACTGCACTCAGACATAAATTCTTTCTGCTTACAGAATAGGCTTAGTGAATAATAATTCAAGCTGGAACAGCTATTTCAATTTTCTACTGATTGTTCAGAAATAGTCATCGCTACAAAAAAGAAAGAAAACTATGTGGAATTTGTACAAAGCGAAAGGAAAAACCAACTAGGCAGAGATATCCAGTTAATTGTTGTATGTAACTTGTACAAAATATCTTCATAATATTTTGCTGTTGTGCCATGTTTAGTTTTATTGTTTATAATTTAAAAATGAAGTAAAATGAAGTGAAATAAAATCAAATAAAATTAAATTAAATGTTGTGGGAGTCCTGTGTTACCGACCGCAGTTGTTTTCTATTCTCTTGATTAACCAATCAGAATCCAAGAAAAAATCGATTCTCCCAGAGTCTTTCGTTCCTCGGTACTGACCAAGAGGAACGCAGGCGCTGGGTTCGAGATTGGCGGGTCCCTGTTTCTACACTTTTCCAGTCCCTTTTCGGCCAAAATCAAGATGGCTGACTTCATGTTTTCACTCGACTAAACAGCTGTAATTTTTGAAGAAAATCGCTCTTTTTGCAATGAAAATTTATCCCAACTTCCAAATATGGTAAGTAAAAATTTCCTTATATGGAAGAAGGAGCTTGCGCGAAATGAAACCACATCCTATATAAGAAATTTCTGAATGTGACATGTAGCTGCCTTCAAACTGTTCAAAGTGTGTCATTTTTATTTGCATTACATGTATATTTTGTCGAATAAAGATAAAAACTCATGAAAAAATTGATAAGTTTGGTAGTTCAAACAAAACCATGAAGTATGTAATTAACTTTTGCTACTTTAGAACGAAATGAGGGTAGATAATATTTTAAAAAACAGTATACACTTTTTCTGCTACCTAACTTTGCCGCCAGTTTGCCGTTTTAGCTCAAAACTATATCTATGCATTTGTGTGATGAAAAAGCTTCTAAGGTCTATAAGTAAAGTATATTCCACAATCAAGGCTGTTGAGGTGATTGTATTCAACAGCTAAACATCAACAATCAAGATTGACTCACTTTGGCCCTGTTTACATATCAAAAATTTCCCCAAAAGGTGTCAGTTCGCACCGCATTTGGGCAGGCATGCTTGTAAGCATGAAGTCCACCATCTTGACTATGGCTTAGAAACCTTGCATTCCGATAAACAGGAGGCCCAATAGTAAAACGACAGGAAACCCACGCGAATGACACCAAATGTTTCTCGGGTACCCTAAGCCTTTTTAAGGAGGTGCCAGCCAATTGAAAAGTATGATTAATCAGACGATAATAAAATATTCATAACAAAGGCGATACTAATCCTTGATAATAGATAATGATGACGGTGACGACGATGATGATGATGACTGATATTGACGAAAATTATGATGATAGGGATCATAATAATGATGATAATATTGTACATTTTAGCACGTCTACCAGACAAAGTGAGAGAGTGCTCCAGCCAATGTCCTGAGCCATGTGAATACGTGAAGTACGATGTCCAACTGTCATACGCCCAAGCAGTCAGTAACTCTTTTATTAAGAACATACCACTAGATATGAGGGCCAAAGCTACACCAGAAGACCTGGAAAAGTTTATAAATATGTCTTTAAAGGAAATACAGGAGTTTGTAAGGTAATTTAAAAAGAAAGGCCTTATTATCAATTCCTTTAGAAGTACATCGGCTTCTTTTTACATCGTTAGTCGATTGATTTAATTTGTGGGTTATCATCTCAGGAGAGGGTTCGCACCCCCTGCATCCCTCCTCTAAATCCTTCCCTGACTTTGCAACACTGTTTGATTCTTTTCATTGATATCACAGAAATAATGTGGCTTCGTTGGATGTTTACTTTGAAGAGATTGCTTACGATCTCATCGAACAAAAGGAAGCAATATCTCCCACGGAACTATTTGGTAAGATCTCTCTTTAGTGAGAAATATTTCACGTAAGTTGACTCATGATTTACCAGCCCTGGGGGACAAGAGACTGGATTTTCTTGCATATTTTCTCTTCTCCTCCTACTCCGCCTACTCCTCTATTTTCAAAGGAACCCAGAGAAAAACCATTTGTTTGCCGAGGAGGTTTCGTACGTACTGAAGACGTTTTACGTATTTCAGGTACAATTGGCGGATATCTTGGTTTGTTCCTAGGGATGAGCCTTCTCACTTTCCTGGAGTTTATTGATTTTGTCTTTCTCTTAATTTGGAAGAAACTTTCTGCAAAGAAAATAACTCGAGTGAACCACTTTCCCTGACCTACTGCAGTTTGGATGTACCAACGCACCTGTCACCCTCAACTCAATTTCCCCACGGTAAAAACCCGGCACAGGTAACCCATCCTTAGATGAAACCCCGAAAGTGAGGCTGCGAAGTTTCCCGCATATAAACCGAATGTGACGAACTGTCATATGGCTTTAGCATGTCAATGTATGTCTTACCTACTACTTAAGCAGTTTGTACCAACGCATATGGCAACCTCAACTCAATTTTGTGTACTATAAAGGAAGCTGGATGAGTTTCGTTTTATGCACAACAAATGGCAAGATAGCATGATAGATTCAATATCCTTTAGTCGAAGTTTTCATTAAAGCCCAACCTACATGATAACCTTAGTCTTTTTATGGCCAACGCCCCTAAAGCTTGGCACGCGCGGGACGCGGGACCGATTATTTTCAGTACGGCACACCTATAATGCCAACAAATTTTCTGTTCACACGATGACAATTTCGGGTGCCAAAAAGAATGGACTCTCTTGCCCAGAATAGGGGTGTCGTGTCATAAAAGACCATAAAAGGGTTGTCGTTAAATCGGCTTAAATTTGCATACTGAACTTTGCACAAGACTAACACTTTTCTAAGAAGAACAGTTAGTAGTCGTCCCGAAGGCGTACCGCTATCCCACCATGTTTTTCGCAGGTTTTATCGTTGTTATTCTTGTTGGAAATTGCGCGCAGACATTTTTGAAGTTTAGATATTCAATTCACGTAGTCTCCTATCCCGCTGCTATCCCAAAACACCAAATCCCGCTCCCGCTCGTGATTTAAATTCCCGATTCCCGCTTGTATTATATTATATATTATTATATTACTAAAGGGGGAAAAAATTAAAAAACGGCTAAATCGGAAGACCAATAACATAGGGTGAAAGAGGAAGTACTTTCAAAGGGTTAGGGTTAATTTCCGGAATCTGCATAAAGAAGGCAATTTAGATTGGATTCACCTAGCTTCACAGGATCACACAAAACAGAAAACAAATTTGGTATGTCATTTATAAAAAGGTTAAAAAGTCACGGACTTAGATTACAACGTACCCAGTTTCACACCAGTACATGATATGCGAACTTCGTGCGCCCGTCCGAGGGTGTTTAAGTCGATTATAAAATATATTATTTATACATTTCTTAAAACTTGTGTTGTTGTATCAAACACTAGTCAACCTGTTTGAAAACATTTTGAATAATACAGTATATGAGTACTTAAACTGCTCGCAGCACTTCACTTTCTGTTAGAAACGGCCAGTATAAAAGTATACTTTAACGTAAAATATGAATGTAAAGTCTGTAACTATATAGAATTTTATTTATTTGATGTAATCAGGCACAGGTTTAATTGATTCTTGTGAGACTTTGGAAAGACTAAAAATATATTTTTACTTTGATAAGAATTCTACTTGACTTTTCGCCATCATTTACATTGTAATACTAAAACGAATTGCCAAACGTCGTCTTGTTTTTGACCTCGTAAAATTCAAGATTATCTTGAAGTGTGTGGTTTATCGTTGATTTGGTTGAGGCAATTTCTCAACAGAACTTACATGTTTGATCGAAATTTTGTTTTCCAGCCGTGTTTACAATGTACATTTACTAGTTAAAGATGCGAAGGCAGGTTGAACATGATTTATGTTTCTCAATGGTTCTGTTACATTTTATATAGTACTTCAGTTTTTCATTTTGCTTATGTAGAAATTTAAATAAACTTACCAAGGGCTCTAGGACAAAGTCGGTGTGTGTGTGTATATGCACTAGTCGAAGTAACCCCTACCCCCACCGCCAACCGGGGACAGGCCTTGAAATGTGTCTATATCTATATTTGGATTTGAGGCCAGTAACCACATGGCCTCATAGCTAGAGGTCTATTTTTACCGAAATATGGCCAGTATATTAAAGGGTAAGGGGTCGAGAGTGTGGGCGGAGTATCTCCTTACAAAACGCCTAGGAGTGCCCCCATTCCCCCGAGCATTGAGACCGACTTTTTTTGGGGCCGCGCGAACACTATATGCAGTCCGAGCATACGTTAGAGTTTTTGGAAAAGTTACATGAATTTCAAAACGCGAATGATTTACACAATTTTCGATGAGTTATTTTAATTGAGTACTTTAATGGAAAAGGCAACGGGTATTCCGTATAAATGAAATGCTGCATTACTAAGTACACCTTATATCATAGTTCTAATCAATCTTCCAAAAGGATTTCCAACCGTGAGACCCCTAGCTACGTAACTGGTTATGAAACTTACGAAATCCTCTAAATATTCATCAGTGTATCCAAAGACAGTGGCAAGTCATTATACCAATTTCAAATGGAGCTGAACGAGGCCAACGAAAATCGTTCTTTGAACATGTTTCTCGACAGTACAAGCCTCCACGGTGCTCGTTTTCTAAACGAGAAGAACAAGTTTAGGAGACTAGTTTGGTTCGTTGTTTTGTTGATAGCTTTTGGATTTTGCTCTTTTCAAATTTATGGGGCATTTTACTTTTTCATCGAGAGGCCGTTTTCCACTGCCATTTCTAAAGAACGAGTAAAAGAGCTAGAATTCCCGGCAGTTACAATCTGTAATCTCAATCAAATAAGCAAAAAGCGATACATAGAGATGATTCGAGCGGCAACGGCAACAAACAAAACTGACCAAGAACTGGAGCATGAGATTCAGATGGCTTTGGCTATCATGCAGTCTAAAGGTCCAGAGGTCGAGGACTTTAAAAAGCTGAAACAACAACTGAACAAGTCAGAAAATTATCACAAGCGAGGGGACTCGATGAAACGATATCTTTCAAGCCTCTCGCACGGAATTGAGGACATGTTGGGACTAGCTTGGTTGGAACCGTGTGTGTGGAGTGGAGTCAAGTGTTCGGCTGAGAATTTCACTTCCTTTATCACTTTAAAACTAGGCCAATGTTTCACGTTCAACTCTGGTAAAAACGGACATCCACGACTGAAGACCTCGATCCCTGGCGATACAAATGGACTTCGTCTTCGACTGAACGTCGAAGAGGGAGACTATGTTAGCGATCTTAATTCTATTACCGCAGGATTTAAGATTTCTATCGATCATCAAGATAGTTATCCATTAGTGGAGGAGTCTGGATTTGTTGTGCAGCCAGGGACTAACACACTTGTTGCTGTACGTCAGAAAAGGGTATGTAATAGCAAGACCGTTTGTTTAGTTAATCAATGCATTGTTTATTCAAAATCATTAACGACGCCCTAACCCAAAAATAGCGCTAGCGGCCCTTTCGCTCACACCCTTGGTTCTGCTTTCTCGTGGGGTCGGGAGTGATCGAAGGGACAGATGTTTTCTCGGGCTCATCCGTTGTATGCGCGCGCGTTGTGGGAGCCGATTTTTAAAAAAATGCAATCAACTAAGTAATTATCTTCCCCTCAGGTCTCAGTTGTTCGAAATGAAACTAGCGTTAACCTAGGGTTGAAATTAATGGTTTTCTTTAAAATTGACCCGTTTTTGAACAACAGAGCCGCATAAAGCCAAACTGGTTAAACTAGCCCGTTGTGTTTATTGTTTTAACCCATAATTAAAGGCGCTGTTACACGCTGAAACTTTTCTCTGAAACTTGTGTCGATTGCCGATGAGAGACGAGTTTCATAAGGGGTGTTACACGCTGAAAGTTCGTCCTGAGACTTGCTCGCGATACAAATTTCTGTTGCAAGAGTAGAAAGCATATCTACTTTTCGTAAAACCGACCCGGGGAAAGTTTCAGCTAAATGACCATGTTACACGGTGCAGTGCGTTGTGAAACTGGTCTCTCGCTTCTCCCCAAACAAGCGTTGCGTGACGATATGATATGCACGCTTTCAAATTAATTAATTTATTTATTAATTAATTTATTTATTTATTTATTTATTTATTTATTTATTTATTTATTTATTTATTTATTTATTTATTTATTTATTTATTTATTTATTTATTATTTATTTATTTATTTATTTATTATTTATTTATTTATTTATTTATTTATTTATTTATTTATTTATTTATTTATTTATTTATTTATTTATTTATTTATTTATTTATTTATTTATTTATTTATTTATTTATTTATTTATTTATTTATTTATTTATTTATTTATTTATTTATTTATTCAACTTCCACTGAGTACATAAAATATAATGATAGATAATTATAAATGGTTGAAATAATAAACTTAATAATGGCAAGGAAAAAACTCAGTGAGGGACAGTCACGACAGAGCAAGCTCCAACTAGGTGAAAGCCCAATAAAATAATAGTGATAAAAAAGAGGTATATATAAAAAAAAAGAATGAATAAATTCTAACACTATATAACAACATATATCAATACTTTAAGAAACTCCTATAATAAGTTCAATTAATACCTTGTGCGGAAATTGATTCCGCCACGGAATAGTCACTTGTGTTTTGGGTTTCGTCTCGCTTTTAATTCACTGAAATCACTTGATAATACAACAACTTGTTCTCCCAACTCTGTCTTAGTTTCTCGCTTATGTCAACTCTCACACCACACCCCCTATCACATTACACGCTGTCCACACTAACTCACTTCCGCTCTGAATTATTACAAATTTGCTTCCGGTCACACTCCCCTAAAATTTAGAAATTATTTCTTAAATTTTACAACTGCTGATTATAAATCTACGAAAGTTAATATACTATATAATCATCATTGTCTTTGAAATCATCGTGTCTATAATACTTCCAGTTTGTTTGAATAATTGTAATAACTCGTTTTTTGAACAGTAACATTAAAATGGATATACACTTCTTGTAACGTTCATGATCCTTGAATGTTCCTCATCACTATCATAACTAATTATCAAGTCCATGATTGTACAGTTCTAATAGTCATCACTTGCGTGATGTCTAAATGTCCAACTCCTCATCTTCAAGTACACTCGTTATGACTTGCTTCGCGTTCTGCGCTGCTTGTCTGGCACTCCTGCGTTGCATGGGTTGCTGCGGTGGTAGTTCTTCGTTTGCTGCTGTCTGAGTTGTTGCTTTGATCTCCAGCGGACAAACAAGAGATAACGGTCTCTCGAGGTGATGTCCCTTGTGAAGTATCTTTACTCCCCTGATCACTCCGTCCCTTCCTCTGATTAGCTTTGTAACTTTCCCCTTCTTCCACTCTCCACGATTCTTCTCGTCGCCAACTAGGAGCACAATTTCGCCTATCTCTGGATGTCTGTCTGTCCCTTTGTTGATGCGATGACTCTCCATCAGACTGTGGATGTATTCTGTTTTCCATCGTCTCCAAGCATGCTCTTTCTTCTCTTTAAGTCGTAAGTGCATCTTACTGACTTCATCCAAATCTGGCTCGATGTCCTCGATGGCGTGTGCTTCTTGACCCCACATAATTACGTTTGGGGTAAGTACCTGCTCTTCACCTGCTTCACTTTCCATGTACGTCAGTGGTCGGTTATTGAGATGTCTCTCAATGTCCATTACTACAGCTTCAAATTGCTCCAGCGTAAGGTTCGCTCTTCCCATAGTCTTGTAAAGTGTCTTCTTGACGTCTTTGATGAGTCGCTCGTACATACCTCCCCACCATGGCGATTTGGCTAGGTTGAACTGCCAACGGATGTTCTGCTTAGCTAGGAAGTCTTGTAGAACTTCGCTCTTACGGATCTGTTGGATCCACTCAGCTGTAGTTTTGAATGTTTGCGCATTATCTGATATAATGCGCTCTGGTCTTGTCCTTCGAGTGATGAATGCTGTCAACTTTTGCTGCAATTCTTCTGCTGTCTGTGACTTCGTGACTTCAAGGTGAATTGCTCTTGAAGTTGCGCAAGTGAATATGAGGATGTAGCACTTGCTTTTCTCATCTTTTGATATCTTGTACTCAAGTGGTCCTGCAAAATCCACTCCTGTTGTCTGAAACGGTCGACTGGTCTCAGTACGAAACGTAGGTAGTGCAGCTGTTGCTGTAGTTCCATAGGGTTTTGTACTGAAAGTCTTGCACTTCTTACACTCGTTGATCACCTTCTTCACTTTGGATCGTAACCTTGGGATCCAGTACTTCTCTCTGGTCGCTGCCATTGTGTTAGGGACTCCCAGGTGTGCGATTTCTGTATGTATGTGGCGTACCAGCTTATCTGTGAACGTTCCTTTCTCCAGATAGATCGGCTGGTAGCCTTGGATTCTCCCTTTACATCTTAGCACGCCTTTGTCATCCTTCACAATCGTCCAGCCTGGACTCTCGAGATCTGTTTCAACTTCTGTTTGCACTCTCTTTACCCAGACTTCCTCTGCGTTGCTAATCTCTTCTACAGTGAGTGGCAAGGTTTCCTTCCCTCAGTACTGTCTTTGTTCGGCAGTTGTTCACGAACCTCAAAGCCCACGCTGTTATTCTCATGGCTTTCCAGTACGTGTGTTTTTCTATTACCACATCCCACTCATCTGGATCGCGTTCAGTAGCAAGGAGGGCATTCAGTTTAGCTGGGCTGCATTCTTCACTGACGCTTTTCGAAGTCTCCAGCTTTGGCTGTTCTGGCCACTGTTCTTCGTGAAGAAGCCACTCAGGTCCAGTAAACCATTCTCCATCCTCCAACTTCTCAATTACGGCTCCGCGACTGCCAAGGTCTGCAATGTTCTTGTCTGTTTAGCAATGTCTCCATTGCATACGTGTTTGTTCTGTGATTTGTGCTATCTTGTTGACACGATTCGCTAAGAACACTTTCCACTGCTTACCGGGATTATATATCCAGTACAAGGCTACCATACTGTCCATCCACACTGTGATTGACTGTATAGGCCAGTTGTGTAGGGCCTGACACAAATTCTTCACCATGTTGGCTGCCATGTGACCGCTCACTAACTCGAGTCTTGGGATGGTAGTGTTATGCTTTCATATTCTTGACTTGGATGTAAGTAGACCTTTCACTGTTCCTGTTTCATGTTCGATTACTGCTATGGTTACCGCTGAACAGGCTACTTTGCTTGCATCGGCAAATACGTGAAGATGAACCGCCTTTACTCTCTTGACTTCTCTTGACACAGCTCTAGGGATCTTTACGTTCCTTAGTTGACTAGTCCACTTGAGCCACTGTTTCTGTAATTGAGGTGACGCTTCGCTGTCCCAGGCTTTAGTTTCTTCACAAACCTCTCTGTAAATGCGCTTGCCTTCTACGGCTACAGGCGATATAATACCCAGAGGGTCGTAGATGCTTCCTAACTGCTTCAATGCGGTAATCTTTGTCAGCGGTTTGTCAGACTCTGGCTTGTTGACAGTAACCTCCAGGGTATCGTCTCGTTTATTCCAAACATGACCAAGAAACTTGGTAGGGTTTGGTACGTCTTTGTCTTCTAGCGTCGCTATGTCGGACTCCCATTTGTGTACTGGGAACTTTGCACTCTCTAGAATCTCTGTAGCTTCACGCTTGAATCTTTCAAGTTCGTCTTCGTCACATCCGCCTTTCATCAGGTTGTCTACGTAGGTATTCTCTCTCAAGATCACTACCGTGTCTTGGAAGATGGACGGTTGTTGGTCATAGTGGTACTGTAAGGTGGCTCCAAGCATGAATGGGCTTGCTTCAGCGCCAAATGGGACTCTAGTAAAGCGCAGGTGTTGCTCTTTGTTGTTCACATCAAACAGAAATCTGAATGCATCTCATCCTTCTTTATACCGATCTGTAGGAAGGCCTTCTCAATATCTCCCAGCAGTAGGTGTGTGGACATGCGAGCACGGATCATTACGTCCCACAAAAGAGGTTGTAACGGAGGACCAGTGTACATACAGTCGTTTATACTGTTGGCTTGATAACATGGTTTAGAGCTCGCGTCGAATACCATACGCACTTTGGTTGTTGTTGCGTTTTCTCTTACCACTGGTTTATGCGGCATATAGAACACTCTATCACCATCGGGTACTGCGGGGGCTCTCTCAATTACACCTGCTGCTAACTGATCGTTCACTATCTTTCTATATTCAGCTTCGACTATTGTGTTTTGTTTCAGCTTTCTCTGTGTGTTGGCAAGGCGTCGTCTGCTTGCTTGCTCATTGCTGTCTACTAATGTACTACCAGGGATCCATGGTACGCTAACTTCATAACGTCCGTCATCCTGTCTCACTATATTCTCTCTGAAATCTTCGTTAACTTGCAAGCTATCGTTCTCTGCTCTATCTTGTACTCCTAACACGTCCAGGGCACACAGTCTTTCACAGTGTTCGTTAATTTCCTTGGTGTACATGCAGTTTGAATCTGCATATTCTGATCCCCCGTGGATGACCCACCCAAAGGCTGTTCCCTCTACTATGGGATCTTGCGGTTTCCCTTTATACACTTGCTCAGTTCTTATTTTACAATAGAAACTGTCGCTGAGGATGATGTCGATTTGATATTCATCAGATTTAACATAGTAGAACGTTTTCCCGCGTGCGTGTGCGTATTTCTGCTTCAGCTCTTTGATGGTTGGTTGTGTTATTGTGGTAAAATCCGGCATTTTACTCCCAGTTAGCTCTATTCGTTCGCGTTCTTTGTTGTCTACGGAGTTTAGCTCTACCTCAAATATAGGCATAGATTGCCTTTTTATTCCGTTCACCGTCACAATGTTTTGTGTCTCCTGTCTTATAGGCGCTAATGCGAGCTTTCTTGCAGCTTCGCTAGACACAAAATTCCTCCCTGACCCAGTATCGAGAAACGCCCATAGGGTTGTATTATTCACTTGCACGGGGATGATTGCTGGTAAACTCTTTTCGCTTGAGGGGGTATACCCATTGAGAACACTACCTTGTTGTGGTTTGTCAGAGGAACTCCCGTTATCTTGCGTGCATAAGCTCGTGTGGTGCTTGCCCTTGCACTTGAAGCATCCCCTGCTGCGGCATTGATTGGCTTGATGACTGGCGCGGCCACAATTGAAACAGAGTTTCTTATCAGCAAAAAATCGTTTGTGGTCTTCTATGGTGGTATATGAAGTGCACGCCTCCCCCCAATGGCCTCCCGAGCAATAAAGACACTTTGGAGTTCTTCCCTTGGATGTTGCGTTACTTGTTTCTGCGTTAGTAAAAAAGTGCTTTTCCCTTTTCTTGCTCTCTTCTCTGGGGCTCTCCTCTACCCAGTTTCTCTTAAGCCATTTTTGAATTGAGGTCAAAAGCTGAGACATGTCCCATTCCTCCCACTCATCATCAGTACGAACTAGATCAGGTTTCACCTGGGGCATTTTGTTAATCGTAGGAATGACTAAAGCCTTCAACGTGGCCTCCTCCCCAAGGGATTGTGGCGCGTCAAAGTTTTTTGTAAACTTTTCGTAAAATTCGCGAACTTTCTCGTAGCTGGTCCCGCGAACGGGAGCTAAGTTTATCAGTTCGTCCATGTGGGCTGCACTGACCAATTTAGCATGACCATATTTACTTTGTAATCGCTCCCACGCTGTTTTGTAACCCACGCTGCCTGGTTTAAGATTAGCAAATATATCTCTTACCTTAGGACCGACTAATTCGAGTAGATATCCAAATTTCTCTTCGTCAGAAATTGGAGACTTGTCAATTTGAGAAATAAACATGTTCTCAAACCTGATCCAATCGCTCGGCGTTCCTTTGAATGGTGTTATCTTCAACTCCGGCAATTTCGTGTGTTTTTTACTCTGAGCTCACTCCATCTCCATCTCCATCTTTTTCTCGGTTAACTTCAACTCCGCCTTCATTCTTTCTTCAAGCATTTCTTTCTCTTTGTCGTACATGGTTTGGCGAAATTGTTCCTCCCTTTGGTGTTTGTATTGTAAACATTCCTCCGTAGCTGCCACGCTCTCTTCTCGTTGTTTCTTTTCTAACGATTTCTGTAGATTCACCTTCGTTTCAAGTAATGGGGTACAATTGGCTTTTAAATTCTTTTTCCACTGCCTAATTGATCTAGTGGTGGATTTTCCAAGTTCTAACTTAAGTTCTTGTAAGTTAGTTATCATTTCATTGATCTTGTCATGTATTGCGTTACACTTACTGAGTACGATCTTTAACTCCTCGTAATTGTCGCTTTCCCCGCATTCTTGAGCATCTTCTAGGAAGAATTTCAGCTTGTCAATTTCTTTGTTAATCTTTTGTTCTTTTTCCTTTTCTTCAGCTGTAAGTTTGATTGGGATTTCTTGTTCTTCGTCGCTCATGATGATGTTTGTTGACCTTTATACACAGTAATGTCTCGATTCACGTTTCCATTGCGTTGTGTCGTTTTAAATCACTTATTTTACGTTGTTTTCCACACGATCCTGGTCACGGCACCACTTGTGTGCGGAAATTGATTCCGCCACGGAATAGTCACTTGTGTTTTGGGTTTCGTCTCGCTTTTAATTCACTGAAATCACTTGATAATACAACAACTTGTTCTCTCAACTCTGTCTTAGTTTCTCGCTTATGTCAACTCTCACACCACACCCCCTATCACATTACACGCTGTACACACTAACTCACTTCCGCTCTGAATTATTACAAATTTGCTTCCGGTCATATAGTCAACAGAGTTGCACGAAGTGTATCAATGTACATCCGTAATCCCAGGCAACCCAGACAACGAATCAGAGAAACTAGACCCTACATACTAAGCTTGAGAGATCGGGTTTTAATGTTTTTCATTTGGCTTCGTTCATATCTGACATTTTCATCTCTTGGTATCATGTTCACTGTTAGTGAAGCTACTGTGGCGGAGACTGTACACACTGTCTTTTTGGTAGTTCTGTCTCACTATGAGAGGCTTTATGTAAGATGGAACAGTAACCAATCTTGGGACAGATTGCGCAATACCTTTCCAGACTTTCCCAATGTTGTTGGGATAATAGATAATCCAATTTGGATCAATAGGCCTCAAGGAAACTTACAGCGAATTTACTATCGAAGAGATCGTGGTTTTCACTTCATAAACTGGCAGGTATTAATAGATTGCAATGGCGTGTTTAGGTATGGTCAAGCAGGGTTCATGGGACACCTTACAGATTCTGCAAGCTTTGATATGATGCCTCAAATTGGTCATAACCGTCCTCTTAGTCTTCCAAGAAACAGTTACATAATGGCTGACAGTGGATATCCCATGGGATACCCATTACTTGTCCCATTTTCTTAGCCTGCGTCACATCCGGACTTTTCCTCCGTTAAGTCCGTCTGCGAAATAACGAACAAAAACGTGTTCTGAGACCCCCAGCAAATAGCAGGATTATAGATAATAGATCCTGATTGGCTGATGCATTTTTGAATTCTAACGAGACTCGTGATTGGCTCTATGATCACTGGTGTGTTTGTCTTCGCCATGACAACACTTCCGTTAGATTTACCGTGATTATGAAAACACAGACAGATTTTCAATCAAAACAACCTACCAGTTACATACATCGATTTGCCTGCTATAAAAGGAAACTTTCGAAACATTCCAATCGAACATATTGCTAAATGATAGCCTTAGTTCACAAAACATTCTCTCAAAGAGGAATTACGAGATTGACCCCGGGTCATGCTAGCAATAAAGTTTGTTTTAACTGGAGTCCATCAAGCTGTCAAAACATCGACACAACGAACATTAAGCGAGCCAATCACGAGTCTCGTTAGAATTCAAAAATGTATCAACCAATCAGGATCTATTATCTATAATCCTGCTATTTGCTGGGGGTCTCAGAACACGGTTTTGCTCGTTATTTCGCAGACGGACTTAACGGAGGAAAAGTCCGGATGTGATGCAGGCTACATTTTCTAGGCGAGGGGGGAGAAGACTCAATCTAGCAATGCAAAGATTTAACCTGCTACTGTCTCGTTATCGTGTACGGGTTGAACACAGAATTCACGATCTGAAGATATATCGGTCTCAAGCATGTTAAGGCCTGGGTTTTTGGCCCATCTGAGAAAAACTATTTTTCTCAATATCTTGACAGGTTTTTGTTTGTATAAAACACAAATCGGTCTAAGAATTGTATTTTAGATCCTTAACTGTTTACCGTAAAAGTTATTGTAATCACGTGACTTATGACGTCATTGAATTGGAAAATAGAAAAAATTAAACTGGGTGGCGAGTGTAGTTTGTCTGCCCTTAAAAGTACCATGAATATACACATCATAATAAGCTTTATAAATTCACGTTTGGAATGGTTGGCTCTCGATTTTGATTAAGGAGATATTGAGTAAAAATTAGCAAGTGGTTTTGGGTTAACGGATCAAGGGAATCAGGATAGTTGATGGAGTCGACGGTTAGGGGCCGGCTGTTTACGATGGCTTCCGCTTCACACATAAACGTGCTTAGGGATTCTTCGTCGAGTTGTTGGCCGTTGGATTCTAGAAGGGCTTGTAGCACATTGCGTACCGACTTCATTTGCCTTTCCCAGGCTCCTCCCATGTGACTGGCCGTTGGTGTGTTCAACTTGAAAGTAAACCAATCACAGTTGACTTTCAAGAGCTCCGAGCTTATCTTATCATGGTCGAGCTCTGATAGGCATTTCTTCAACTCGTTTCGAGCGCCCACGAGGTTCGTTCCTTGGTCACAGCGTATCTGACAAATTGGTCCTCTGCGGCAGAGAAAGCGGCGAAGGGCGTTCAGGAACGAGTCAGTTTCCAGGCTTACTGACATCTCCAGGTGTATGGCTCTAGACGCCATGCACGTAAAAAGGATGCCATATCGCTTCACATCCTTTCGTCCTTGTTTAACTAGGAAAGGGCCAAAGTAGTCTACTGCACAATTGGTAAATGGGGCTGCAGGCTCCAAACGGTCCTCTGGTAAGTCTGCCATCTTTTGCACTTGAGTGCTCCCTCGAAGCTTACGGCAGGTAACACACTTCGAAATCAAGCTGCCTATCGCAGAGGATCCTCCCACGATCCAGAATCCGTTTGACCTGATTTCGTTGTGTGTTATGCCTCGACCTTGGTGGTGGACTTGTTCGTGGTAATGTGTTATGACGAGGGTGCTTATGTGACTGTTCTTGTGGAGTACCACTGGGAACTTTGTTGAGTCTGGAAGCCTTGCTCTTCTAATGCGTCTGCCAACGCAGAGAATACCGTTCTCGTTGAGAAAGACGTCGAGTTTTCGTAGCGGGCTATCCTTTCTCACGGTTGCTTGCTGCGTGTCTGTTGGTTCTTTAGTGGTATTCATCGATGCTATTTCTTCTTCAAACGAGTCAGCCTGAGTTGCTTTGACGATGACGGTCTCGGCATGCTGCATCTCTTCGACCGTGAGGTTGAGCGAGTCGTCGGATGAAGATGTTGGCTGTTTGGTGGCCTTTAGCTTGCGAAGGTAATGAATGCACAGCGCGACTGCTCTCTTTGCTCTGTGCCAGGAGGAGAAGTATTTCAGGCGTTCTTCCAATGTTGCGAATTGAACTTCCGAGCTGGTTACCAAACTAGACGATTTCTTTACCTCTGGATCGTCTTATGAAATGACTGCAACTTGAGTTTGGTCTGTGGATGGCCATTGGTCCATGCTCTTCCATAGGAATTCAGGTCGTTGGATCCAGGCGGAATTCAGCAGTCGACTAGCGCTGATTCCACGAGAGGCGATATCTGCAGGGTTGGAAGATGTGTCGACGTATCTCCACTGCTCTGGTGATGTCTTCTCCTGAATCTCTTGTACACTATTTGCTACGAAGATGTGGAATCGTCTAGTTTCATTTTTTATGTAGCCTAGCACCACCTTACTGTCGGTCCAGAAGGTCTCCGATGTGAACTCTAGTTGTAGCTCTTTCTTAATCTGCTCACCAACTCTTGTTGATACCACTGCTGCCGTTAACTCGAGTTTTGGAATGGTTATTGCCTTGAGGGGCGTCACTCTAGCTTTACCCATTACGAACGAGCAGTATATGTCCCCTTTGTCATTGATTAGGTGCAGATAGGAGCTCTGGCCATAGCCCTTATTGCTCGCATCTGAGAAATGGTGCAGTTCTCTTGTAACGACATTGCCAAACCCTTTAGGTTGGTAGCTTCTACTGATGGAGAACTTAGAAAGAGCTGGCACACTTGATCTCCAATTGTACCATTTCATCTTTATGTCTTCGGAAACTGGGAAGCTCCTGTAGAATTTTCTTTCCTTCGAGGATGAAAGGTGCCAGGAAGCCCAAAGGATCGAAGACTGAGCTCACTGTTGAAAGAATTCCTCTTCGTGTTACAGGACGATCATTCAGTACGACACGATAGATGAAGGTGTCGGTTTCCACACACCACTGTACACCTAACGCACGCTCAATTGGAAGGGCATCTTGATTCAAGTCTAGGGTTTTGATGTCTTCTGCTCTAAAGTCTTCTGGTACACTGGCTAGAACTTGCTTACAGTTAGACACAAACTTGTGCAGATTGAAACCGCCCTTGCGACACATTTCTCTGGCATCCCTTATGAGAGTTTTGATAATAATTTACTATATAATCACCAAGCAATGCTCTGGCCAAGTAAGTGGCTGCTGTTTCAGTTCTGTTGTTTTTCTTTCTTTTTTTCGGTTTGTTCAGCAACCTTTCTAAAAAACAATGGCTGCACCAGATAAATAGCTATTTATAATCTACACACTCACCCAGTATGGAAACTCTTCCTCTTTAGGATAATGTGGAGGCCTTTTGTCTCTTAATGAGGGTACTTTCAAACAAATCTTTTTTGCAACGGTGGTAATGTCTGCTTTAGTAATCTTTTGTGGCTTTAGCTGTGTACACATGCTAGTGTATGCATCCCTTATTATTTGATTTCGATCATTATCAGGGATGTCTTGACCTGGTTTTATTTCCTTGTAGACTGGAAATTTAAAATCTTTCCATGTCTCTTGTGTATTCTGCTCCTCTTCCTAAATTCAAACATCATTATAATCAGAAAATTACAACAGTTGTGTATATTATTTATTTTAAGAACTCATAGACCAATTCCATATAATAGGTTGTAGCCCTTTCACCCTTTTATTAATGCTGGTAGCTAGGTGGTTACTCATCTGAAAATTCAAAGTATATTATAACAGTAAAATGGATGACACCACCTAAAACCTTTTATGCCAAATATTTACTATTAAATACATAAAAATTACAGAAGTAAAAACTAGATTTATTGAATAAAGAGGCATATGCACATAATTGTGTGTTGTGCTCAAGGCAGATAATGCTGTTTACAGCTATACAGCCTCTGATTTATGAAGAGATCAGTCTGCCTCATGATATCAAGCCAGCCCTTGTTGTTTTGGAGGAGCACTGGAGAGACACTAAATTCATTCCAACAGCTGGCAACCGACTTGTTGCCAATATTGCTAAGACAAACAGTTCATGGACAGCCACGGATGCGGCAGCGCCGTCAAATCATCAACGTTGCTATCCAAATACTACTCGTCCTCATGTGGCTGAGAAAGTACTTCCATGTCGATAACTTGGCTCTTTGGTTTAATATTGATCCAGGATCTGTAGTCTGCATTATATACAAAGTTGTACCGGAATTCTAGCAGTATTTCCAAAATAAATTTTGTTGGCCCAACTTACAAGAATGGAACAATCTTGCAGGTAACTGGCCTGAGTTTCCTCGTGTTGTTGGAGCAATAGACAGTACTCCCCATGAAATATATCGTCCAATAACAGAGCCTCAAAGGTTGTTCCATAGTGGCCATCGTCACTATCACTGTATTCACACTCAGCTCGTTATTGATAATCAAGGTCACTTGAGGTTTGTTCAGGCAGGTTTTCTTGGTAGCACACATGACGCTACATCTTACCGTCTTTTGACGCCCATTGGACCTGGGCATCCGCTAGCTCTCCTGCATGGATTAAAGCTCTTGGCAGACAAAGCCTACCCTGATGGTGGACTTCTTATCACAGCCGTCCAGGCAAATCAAATGCGCCTTATTCATGGTCGGGACAGACGCCTGGCTAAAAAGTTCAACAGACGCCTATTCAGTAGACGGATTAAAGTTGAGCATGTTTTCAAAGAGATGAAAACTTATAAGTGCATTGGCAGCATATGGAGGCACCCAAGGTGGCTACTCCCTCCTACCGTTGAACTTGTAGCTTTTTTGGCCGAAAGATGTGTCAAACTGTTCAAAAATATCTGAAGTTGAATGTATGTGATAAGTCATAACTGTGCTATGAAATTATAACAAGTCTTGACACGAAGACTGAAGCGTGTTAAGTCTGCTTAGACTATGAACTTTAAGTTCTTGTTTTGTTGTGATATATTAATACTATGAATAAAATAACAAAAAGCTGTATTAAATGAGTGAGAAAATAAATTCTGTATTACCTGATTACACGAATTCATTTCACTAAAATTTGCATAAGATAAACCTATTTGCATTTTTTGTACCGTTATGTGAAATCGTTCTATTGAATGCAAACTTGTTATGCACTAAGAAAATAAAAAGCCAGGGATGTACCTTTCTTAGATCGTCGTATTCATCTGTCTTCTATCCTTAAGAGAGTGAATGGTCATGTCGAGCTCGCAATTTTCATTTAACATCAGCAAGAAATATAGCCATACAAAGCTGTAGTTGTCAACTAATATCATTAAATTACATTGTTAAATATTACTAAAAATACCTCACTCAGTTTCTTCTGGGAAGTGCAAAAACTTATTTCTAAATCTGAGCATTTTGCTTTCCATTGTGTTTGTTCTTGTTTCAACTGTTCAAAAACATGCATGGCGTTAGAAGTTTTCCTTTTTACTTTCTTAACTCAAATATAAAGGGCACGGGTTGTTCACTCGGGGTTGTTCAGTTTTGCTACATCAAGATAATTTACCAGTTTCACTTGACTCTTAGTATCTTGAGTGTTATCAGCAACCTAGGATAAGGCATTGAAGACTAAGATGAGACATTGGGATAGTAATAGATGCATTGTTTATAATTTGACTGACTTTGCATGATTGAGTTCAAAGACCATGGACGTATCACACTAATTACATATAGTCGGTTCAAGCATCGCTGATGTTCCGGAAACTTGTAAAACTGCAGAAACAATATGTCGGCTTGTTCCTTTATACTTCGCACTATTTAATGTCCAAAAGGAATTGATCAAAACTGTATTCGCTACAAATTGTTAGTATATTGACTGACATCATATTGTAGAACAGAAAATGGGAGCTTACCTTCTTTTTCCTCGCATTATTGAGCTTTGCCACAGTCATATTCCCACTTAAAATTTGTGAGAGTTTCTCGAAAATCTCCTCTTCAGACGACTTTGGTGTGATGGAATGAAATGTGTATGTGGTTACATTGCCAGTCTTGAATAGTTTTGAGGCATTAGCTCCAATTTCTAGTACCTTTTGGAAGTTTCTGTTACTTTCTCAAGTCCTAAATTGCGTGAAAATGTGTGTTTAATTGAAACTCAAAACAAGAAAAATGAGGCTATTATAATGAAACTTACGTTTGCATTTCCAAATTTCGTAAAGTTGTTCCTATTCCAATCTTTTATGATGGCACGCTCTTTCGTTGTCTCAATCGCCTTGTTGTAAAAGCTTGGTGTGCATATACTGTACAGTACTCGGAAAGTCAGGTGGATTGTACAACTCGCCTTCATCAACATTATACTGATTTAGTGCGTTTCTTCAAATAATGCTGGAGCAATTGGGATGAAGTTACTCATCTTGTAAAACTAGTGGTTCGGCGGTGCTTTTCAAATAATCAGATTTGGTAAAGCGGAAGACATGGGTTGTATAGTAATTTATATAGTGTCTTGTTCTGTGATGTTGTAATACGCTGACGTCAGGGTCAGTCAGTTGGACATCAGAAAGCCTTGTGTCCATTTCTTATCTGTCATTGTTGTTATAAATAAATGTATAGTTTAGATGTAACGTGTACCTCTCCCCCCTCCCCCCCACCTCTAGGAAATTCGTTTGTCAGTTTCACATTACTCTTCGTGCTCTCCTCGTTTTGACTTTCATTCATCAGTTTCACGTTGATCTCCATGCAAATTACACCTGAAACTATTGTTGACTTTATCATACTTAATTTTCGAGGGGTTCTCAGGTTCTTATGCCTTGACATTATAAATACACTGATTTGTTTATTTTGAGTAAACAAAATATTTGACGGCAATGTTCAATCCCGCATTCAGTACAACAGAACAAAATAATGGGGTTTGTGCCAGGCCTACCTTCATAAGACTATGCAGAAATTTAGTTTACAAAATACATGTTCAAATACCTATTAACTATTTCTCTAGTATAGGCCAGCTTGACCTGGAAGTAATAAATTTAAAAGACAAATTTACTGATAAGTTCATTTTTGTGTTTAGTTTTAATAGCTTGTAACACCTAGGGTAACCCTACTACATAGGGGCACCTAAACAGGCCCTTAGTGAAGGAAAAGATAATTGAAAAGATAATTGAGTGCCTATGAAATGGAAAATTCAGCTAGAAGTAAATTATCTTATTTGGAAGCAGCCTTGCAATTATAGAGATTGGGGTATATAACTTCCATATTTCACTTCATGCTTGAGATATCAAGATATGTAAATATAACACCTTGACGTCACATGCATAATTAACTTGTTAAAGAAGGCTTTCATGAGGAAAAATCACTTGAAACTGAATGCAAATCCACCCAGGCCTTAATTTTTTCCAGCAGTATCTTGTTATAGCTTTTGTTCTTAAGCAGACACTTGGCCAGTTCTTCTTCCATTGGAAAAAAATTGGAATTCTGAATTCTTTGATCATGAAAATTGACAAACCGTCATCATAGTCTAAGAGCACCTCTTCGTTGTTGTTGAAGTTATTGTCCTTGAATTTTTTCTTGAATGATGCTGTGTGCCTCTTTAGCACTTGCTACGTTACATGCTGGAAACTGCCGTGGCCCACAATTTGTGCAATAGATTCATTAAGATATCCTGTTGTGGAAATCTCTGCCGGGTGAGTGGATATCATAAACATCAGGACAGTGATTGATACAGCCTAATATATTAACTGTATTTTTTTGATTGCCTATGTTGATATTTATTGAACGTCTCAAGTTCACTTTTTCTGGACTTTGAGATGAGGTTTCTGGTTCTTGGGCATTAGTGTGATAAATTTTTTCTATGGGTTCTAAAACGTTTAGCCTTTGCATTGAGTTTTATTGTTACCAATATTGATAGATCAGGCTTGGCACCAATTATCTCTAAAGGCAGAACTGTATCTCTGAAGAAATCTCCTACCATTTAGCGATAATAATATGGCCTTTGTGTAGCGCCAAAGTTGAGAGCCGAATCAGCATAAGCATAAGCATAATATCCTCTCAATGACGCATGATGGAGCACATTTCTTTCAAATTGATCAAATGCTAGCAACCATCTCTCTTGTCATTGGCTAAGCTGTGCAATCAATGTGCGCTTATTTGACAAGACAGTGGCTAAATCTTGTAGCTCATTATAAGTAAGCTTCATCAGATTATCAAGCTCATTTACTTGATCTATACCAATTTTTGTTCTTAGATCTTCTCATCTTATGGAAGAAATGTCCATTGTAAACTTATTCACCTTGTTGCTATATTCTGGCTAGTTCTACAATCCTGAAATTGAGGTGCTATATTTCGCACCAATTTTTTGTGGGATCAACCCGCCATGGGCACCCCAAAACTATTTGCTTTTATTACCATTGAAAGGAAAATGAAACGAAAATTAGTGAAAAATTGTTTAAGAATAGTTATATAGTTATATAGTCATGTGGTTCTCAAAGTCCCCCTAGTAAAAATGTAAATGAAAAAGAAAATGTAGGTTAATGAAAAAGTGACAATTGTAGCCCTTTTAATGAAGTCAATAATGAAATTGACAAAGAGAGAGAATATATTTATTCATTATTGTATTACTAATAGCAATATTTATATTCCAAGCCACTTATATCAGCTACTCAATATCCTCTAACTGTTAAGTCCCACATCTTTTGCTGGGCTGTCTTGTCTTGCTTTAGTTTGGAGAGCCTGAGGTGCCACATGGATGTGTGCACTGTAAGTAAGTATGACTGGGATATCATCACTTACTCTTGGTCTTATTAGCTCTTTATAATCCTGGAGTTGACTTTTTAAGACTTTTTAATGTCACAGTTCATTTTAAGTATTTGATTTAGATATAATGGTGCTTGGCTTCTGGACCTTTTCAAGACAATAGCGATATGATTTATATATGAGTCAACAGAGGTGAGAACTCTGTAAAAAAGCAGTGTGGATATAACTTCCGAGTCTAAATTTGCCCGGCAATTTGGAGGCGATGACGCTCGATCCTAAAGCAGTTAACAATATTGTAATCTTATTTTGAGAGAAAAGGATTTTATTTGAGCAAGAAAGTATTGAAATAAGAAACTGTACATCCTTAACACAAGATTAGAAACCCAAAATACATAATATGAAAGAGCCTTTAGCTAAAGTCTTGTCAGATGTTCCTTAACCCTTTCGCTCCTACAGCGCCCGAAACCGGCCGTAAACATTCTACTCGTCTAAAAAATTACTTCTTCCTAAAAAAGGAAGAACTCAACTTTGGTACGAAAGTAAACTCTAGTAAATGAGTCAAGTTTTGAAAATCAAACATTGTGAAACAACTGGCGATTTCTGCAGAAATTCGTCATTTCAAGGCAAAGAAAGGAAAAAATCACCATTTTGGGCTCAATTTTCATCCTTGAAAATCACACATTTTGGACCTCAAAACAAATTATCCTTTCCTGCACACGAAACAGCATTAACAACCAAATTCAGTCCTAGTCTTGTGTTCTCATGGACTTTTTGGCCTTCTTTTCCTTTCACGGACACAGCTGCGGCTGATTCATTGTGGCCATTTTGCAAGCACGTGTTTTTGGACTTTTACGACCTAAATGCATTCTGGGTAATTCAGCTCCTACGCGACAGCCACAGCCCTTCCCTCCATCTTTTAGAGTTTTTAGTAAAGTCTCGAGCCCCCTCGGAATTCTGCCCAAATTTCGCGCTTGCTGTGTTCCTCAATCGTCACAACTCCCAAAAAATGCCATGGCAGGTCCGAGAAATTCCCCTTGGACGAGCTTCAAAGCACACTTCGTCTTGGCGCCACTCAAAATTCACCCAGTCAAAGCTACGAGTCAAAATGCCTACGAAGTGTTACACCTTGACGAATTCTTACGGCAAGTAAGCTCTCTGCTACTTCCAGGCTTAATGATGCCCAGCCAGTAGGAACCAAAGGCGAAAAAAGGCTCGAAAATTCACAGAAATCCAAGTTTTCTAGACTTTCAAACGCCAACATCACTCGACCAAAAACGCTACCGCTTCAAACTGGTTTCAACTGGTTAACTTGAGCCCTCAATAGTGCAAGACAGCAGACGTTTCTATGGTTACTCCAGTAAGCAGGCGAAAAAATACACAAATCGATTATGACCTCAAAATCGCGTAAAATCCTCAAAAATCCCCAGTAGCGAAAGGGTTAAACGAGTTAATTGAAGCTGGTTATCAAATTGAATATCTTTGTTGTATAAGTTTAAAATTTCGAAAACGCTTATCTCTGATGGTACCTAGTACCAAGATACAACAATCTTAATTCAAGAAGAGAACAATTTACTGTGATTAAAATGTTTTTCTGATAAATAAGTCTTTGGTTTCCACAATACTTAAGATTAATTGACAACTCAGATGAGAAACTAATAGAAATGACTTCATTTTATCATTAGCAAATGTTTTATTAACAAAATTTAAGTTTACATTATAAAAATAAATCTTGCTTTTGAATTTACACTTTGCTCAGGGTTCCCTCAGTCAGGGAAAAGTCATGGAATTTTGAAATTTTTTCAAGGTCAGGGAAAAGTCAGGGAATTCCACTTTTGGTCAGGGAATTTTTCATTTTTTCTAAAAAGTCAGGGAAAAGTCAGGGAATTTATATCTGGTATTGTTCTGGAAAGAAAGGTACCTATAAGTTCCCTTGAAATAATTATATTCTTCAAATGGGTTTTCTGTGGTGCCCAACAGACAAAGGCCTAGATGTCTTTCTAGCTGAATACTTTGACAACAAAACATAGTATAAAGATCTATGCATGGTTAACGGTGAAAATGTTGCTCATTCTGTCTCATGGTCTGTCCTGTATAGAAAGAGAATTCAGTTCTGACAATAAAGACATGATCATGAGCAATAATATGCATCAAGATACATTAGTTGGTTACCGTAGAGCTCATAGTGGCATCAAAAGTCTCGACTGTCCCATTGAAGAAAGCATCACATAAGAGCTTCTCACTTCCTGCAAGCATGCTCGTGCCAGATACAATGCCTCATTGTCAGAAAAGAAATTATCAGCACAAGTCACTCAAAAAGAACACTTCAGAAGAAAGAGATTGAGGAAGAGCTTCGTCAAGCCAAGAAGAAAAAGCAGAAGCTTGAAACAGTGGCTAACAACCTTGTCAAAGAAGCAGATGAACTTGCTGCAAAAGCCAAAAAGAAGAATGACCTAGGTGTTCTTGTTAAGTCAAATGCATTGCAGACAAAGGGAAAAGAAAAGAGAAAAGAAATTGATAAGGAACAACACAACATTGATTGTCTAACAAAGAAATTGAAGATATATAATTATAAGAAACTAATGATATAAACAAAAAACATTGATCGTGTAGCAAAGACACTGAAAACAGTATAAAATGGACTTGCCGATGTTTGTTGTAGTTTCGTGGTAAAATTATATTAAAGTGACCAAAGAAAAGTGTGCGGAGTGGTCAGTGAAAAATGGGTATTGGTCATGGAAAAGTTAGGGAAAAGTCAGGGAAATTTGTTTTTCAAAATGAGTGGGAACCCTGTTGCTTTTCTTAGCATCAGAGACAACCCAAAATCAGACAAAACATAAAGTATTAGTTAAGTGTGTGTGTAATGAAACAGACTAAATTTGTTTTGACTGCTACTTTTACACTTATACGATCTTTCCCCTCGATATTTGCTAGTGTTCCCTCTACTCTTCTCAAAACTTTGTCACATTGTGTCTGAGGGACACTGCACACCCATTTGCATGGGATAACAGCTCCCCCTCCTGCTTGAGTGTACTTTTTCCATTTGTGATGGGATGGTGGCTTTTTACTTGTGGTAGCATCACCAGTGACAATGCTGTAATTGTAGAAAACAACTTGCAGTCAGTCATGAATAAAAAATATTGGCCGTATTCACACTAAAGACGAGTTTCCCGTCCGAGACGAGTAATCTCATCTGACGAGTTCTCATCTGATGTGAATTCGTGATGTGTAATGCGTCTGACTTTTCAGCTTGAATTCATATTCAGACGGTTAAAAGGTCGCAGTTTTCCTATTTAGGGCCTGGTGCGAATTATGTGTGGTTACCAAGCTGCAAAATGGATGCCGTGGCAAGTTGTTCACGTATTTTGGTAAAAACGGATTCATTAGCTGATTTCTTTAGTGCTAAATTTTCTAATGTTAAAGCCCATGGCTCATCGCGGTTTTCTGTAGACAAGAGCACTTCTGAGAAAGCTTTCAACTGACTGTCTGTCCATGTAAAACGTGAACTAGCACTAGTACGAGCACGCTCCTTGACCTTTTTGGACGCCATGTTTTTTACCCAGTGTTCTATGCTCTCCATGCTATTTCCAGTCCTTGCTTGGAATTTTTTACCTGAAACCCATCATAGAAACCCATCTATCATGAATTCGTGACAGATTTCAATTAGTTTCCCTTCTAGTCAGGTAGCTTACTCGTCTACTTTGACGAGCAAAAGGACGGGCAAATTTTGATGAGTTTTGCGTCAAAAACTCGTCTTGACCCGAATTCACAGTAGGACGGACGAGTAACTCGTCTTAGACGGGAAACTCGTCTTTAGTGTGAATACCGCCATTCTGTTTTTGTAAAATATAGGTGTGTCATTATAATTTTTATGAATTTCCACTGAGCTAGAATGATCACACTCCACCCATGCAAAACAACACATTATTGCTGATTTGCTCTATCTACCTAGTAAGTACTTTTGCAACTCAGTGTTAGAGTGATTTTCATCCGACTGTGAAACAATTACTAATAGTCAGTATTTAAAAGTGTCTAAGAGTTGTATTGCAACAAAAGAAAACAATGGGTGGCAGAGTCTATTAGTGTCTATTAGCTTAGTAACTGTTTCACAGTCCAGTGAAAATCACTCTATCATATTAAGCTAGCCCATGCAAAAGTACTAAACAAATGGTGCAAAGTATACCATTTGAGTGATAGAGTACAAACACTAAAATGCACTAATTATTAAACAATAAAGAACAAAATTTGCATAATTTAGCACAATATATTGCCATTTATGTTATACACTCTTTAAGAGTTTGTACTTTAGCACTTAACCTGTGAGTAGCCCGTGAGGCAATGAGGCCTGATTCTACACAGTTGTCATTTTTCATTTAAAGTTAGAGTACTGTTGGTAAATGTCATGATACATGAGTATCATAATTTAACTATTTAAAAGGAGTTTCTTGCACCATTTCTTCCACATCAATGAATTTTTATGATCTATAACTTTTACATTTTTTATGATAAAAACCATTAACATGAGAAACTATTTTGAAAAATATGTAAGTTATGTTGTAGTTGGTTGTTTTTGTTTGTGTGTGCTGCATTGTTGTGTTGTAACAAAGCAAATAAAGAGATTAAACATTCATAACTGGGGCATACCTTGGTGCTAAATCAGTTTTCTTCTGAATAGTCCCATCGTTGTCCACTTCTGCCTGGCACATGCTTGTCACCACACTATCCCTTGATTTCTGTCCAACCCTCACCTTCCATTTCTTTGGAACAACTTGATCATTGTCAATTGCAACAAGGCAACTTCCCTTTGGAAACACTGTTGATGTGCTTGTGAGATTTCTCATCCACTGCTTTAGAGTGCTGTAGCTGCCACCTGGTAATGACTTGCCAAATAGATTGACAGCAATTTTTGAATTGATGGTTGATAGAATAACAGAGTTAGTTGCAAAACTAAATGTGCAACAAAAGGCAATCCACATAGTGAGTATAAATGCTCAACTGCAAGGCACGTCTTGAAAGGGCTTATACTTGATGTACACAACCCATTAATTACTGTCTGAAGAAGTGGATTTCTTTGCTGATACCAAAGGTCAGGGTCTAATTCTTTGACAAGCTCTGGATTCTTTTAGACTTGGGAGAATGTTGAAATGTCATCTTGTATATTATTTAATTCACTTCCCATTATACTGTGCACAATGTTCATTTTCAATTCTGTAGGGAGAGGTGCTAAAGAATCTTGGAGGTGTATTTTGCTAATGCTCACAGACTCTTTTTCCTCATTTATTAAGTCAAGAAGATTATCTTTCTTTTCTTCTGCTAACATTATATGGAAATCTATTTTCATCAAAATGGAATAACTGTTTCTGAAGTTCAAAGTAAGTAAGTAAAATGAAAAGATTTCTCCTGTAACATCACTTCTGACAGTTGGCAGAACAGATCTATATTATTAAATGAAGGAGAGATTATTTTTTTAATCAGCCATACACATACATTCAGAGTGCAACGTCCGTAACAAAATATCTGTAAAGTCCGTAATGGGATAAAACATTAAATAACACCAAACCTTCCACAGATATCAAAAACATTCAACCTGGTTTAAAAAATTCAGACCCTAATATCATACCTCAATAGCATTAAATGAGCTATGGCTGGATCAACTCACAGGAATTTTTAATCAAAAACATTTTTTTTTCTACTTGGTATTTTTGTGTAACGTCCGTAAGAATTATATCTATTGTATGAAAGCTTGAGATTTCTTTACTTTCATAGTAAGGTCAAACTATTATTGCTTTGTTAGTAGAACTACTTTGGTTTTCTCCAAACTTCAATAGTTTAACTGTGAGAGCAATTTTATTATAAGAAGTAAGCTCTGGATGTAACATCCATAACAAACAATCACTATTATTAAGAATCACTAATATTCAACGAAAACTTGATGTCACATTACAACTGTGGATAATCAAGTCTACCCCAACTAGCATATACTAGTTGTAGGCTACTTGAGTTATCTTGCAGTCTCAGTAGAATCTTATAAATCTTGAATTGCATTTGATTACAACTTATTCACCTTGGTTTCCACGTATTCTGATTATATCACACATACGTTTGAACGTAACCTACAGTTTACTGTAGGATCAACAACTGTTAAAATGGAATGAGCAGATTCACAAATGCCTATCAAACACGATTGCAAATTCCTAGTAGCCTAAAATATGCAGTAATAGGGAGAAAATTGTTTAAGACAGAAGCTAAACTCGAAGGCATAGACTTCCTTTAAACATCAAGTTGTCTGGAAGAAATCGATCTTGTATTCTGAGGCTCTTGTGTTAGGTGAAGGTTTGTGCCTTGGTGTGTGAGAAGTTTTAGGTGGAGTATCATAAGAGCTCTGCCGTGTGTATGAGTGAGGTAAATGACTTGTGAATGAAATGTCAGATCGCCTGTATTGTGGGGACAGGCTGCAAGAACAATGACCATCATCTGATGATAGCGAACCAGTTCTTGACCTGGTGAGTTCAGAATTATTCCCTGCTGTTTCTTGGCAGCCAGACTAGCACTTTTCTTGAATGGCCTCATTCTGATGTTCCACCCTGAACCCGGAGAACCCTCCGATCATCCTTTTTCCTGCCCTCTACTTTCTCCTGCAGCAGCTTAATCAGATTGCTTGCTGCCTCTGATCCCCAGGCAGGTGGTCTAACTACCCACATGGCCTTGTTGGGGCCAGTACCGTTTTCTTCATCACTGACGTAATCATTGGTAAGGACTTTCAAGAGCTCCTTCTCTTCTTAACTGGCAACTTTTCCATTGTATTGTATTGAACTGAATAATTAAATATATGATACTTGAATTTCACATAAACTCTTAAGTTCTTTAAAATTGGTTAAAGTAAAACCAAATGTAGCTAATCATAAATTCCAATCAACAATTTTTGTCAAAAGCAACAAGATTTTAAACCTACAGTTATTGGTTAATAGACAGGCTACTCACATGTTTCTTTCTTGACCTAAGTTTATTGTCATGTTGTTGAGCTGCCTTGTCTTTATTTTGAATAAGCTTTGCAAATAAAGTTTCCTTTCTTTTCATAGTACCTCACAACTGCCTCTAACAAACAACAACAACAACAAAAAACCCTTTTAAATACACGAGGTTTAAGTTTGAAGAAAAATTGCTATTACCACAATCATTTGATTGTAGCACTGTATAAATGAAAAATCCAGAAGTATTAATAGGTGAAGAATGCAGAATGCTTGTCAGAGTAAATAATAATTATCTTCTGGTTAAAATAAACATTGATATGTAGAATGTCCCTATTACTGTCAGCCAGCTAGTGATCCCCTTTTATCTAAAAACCTATTAAAAAATTTGAATTTTTAGGGAATCATATGACCATTGAGAGACATCCAAAGTTCATTTTAGGACTCAATGATAAATTTAAAGTCTCACATTTCCTGTAATTTAACCCATAGACTACTGTGCTTTGACCAGGTACTAAATGATAGGCAAAAACAAAAAAGCGAGACCAATAATCATTCCTAACTCAAATTCGAAATGCGTGTGATTGTTCTTTCCACAATGTAATAATATACTCTATCATCTGTAGAAGATGTCCTTTGAAATTTTTGAATCTTTTCCTGACTTTAAAATTATGTGTTGATTAAATGCTAGAATGAAAAGATATATATATTTGTCAGCTTCAAACATTTTTTGCACCTACTGTTTATCAATTAGTCAACACAAAACCATTGATTTATAACATGACCAGAAATCTATCATGAGGCCCATGGGCAAATAGTTCATAAGCATCTCATCCAATCAGAGCGCCTGTTATGAAATCGAAGAAATCTCAGCGAGACAGAGCGAGACAGGAGGCGACACAGTTTTCCATGTTAAAAGGTGTTTTATTGGAAATGGAAATCAAATGGAAAAATACAACCCATTGTAATACAACATCTAGTAAAGTGGTTTTCTATTGTGTCTAGATGTACAGCATATCAAGTAAATGTTTAAATCCGAGAATATAAGAATATGAGCGAAAAACACGTGTTTACAACTGGTTGTTGTTAGCTTCACCAAAGAAAATTTGCAAGTTTTGAATGGTGCAAGAACTAAACAAACCATGCTGACCATGAGACGACTGAACAAACTTTGGATTCATCACGGATGGGCTTGATGTTTGTGTGACTTGTACTGCTTCTTCTTTTGGTTTTTCCATGGCTTTTGAAAGGACAGCACTGCAGTTGAAAAGCTGAGACGTAGAAGGACGTGAGTTGTAATGGAGCAAACTCTGTTCGCTACGATGGCCGGATATAGCCATAATGTGGCGATTTGGCACTCCTTCGTTAGACCACACTGTTATTGCCGTAGCCCTTACTGAGTGCTTTGTATACAACTTAGAGAGTCCTGCTGCTTTGCTTATTTCTTTCATCATATTTCCAAGTTTGTTTTCGCCGATGGGTCGAGCTTCAAACCAAACATCGCCGTCGTTTGCAGACCAATTTCGTCGAGGATATTGAAAGAACGAAGTGCATTTGGGGTTAACTTTGGACAAGTAGAACTTCAGAGCTTTAAATCTGTCATGTGGATGGTCTGTTTCATACATTCTTGCTTCTTTTTTGAAGCTGGCAATATCTTTGACACCTCCAGGATGATTCTTAGAGACTTCGTCATGAGTAATTGTGAAAAACCGGCATCCACTTGGATCTTTGTCAGACTTAAAACTTGTGACTGACAGTTCTCTCTGCCCTTCATGGCCTCTTCTGCAAAAGTAAAGGACTATGTGAAACCATACATTCCACTGTAGAGATAGAGGAGTAGTTAAACTGAACACTGAACTGTCCCTCAATTTCACCAAATCTTCCTCTTCGATAGGCGGCTTGTGGGTAGAGTTTTGCTTGCCTTTCTTTTTGAGATTGGCAATCTGTGCATCAAGCATTTGGTTTGATTTTTGAAATCGTGGATCTTGAGAAATTTTTAGGGCTCTGTTCAATGGTGGCTGCTTCAGATAACATTCAACTCCATGTCTGAAACCTAACAACGTTGATTTGCTGTACTCTTCGCCTGTTTTGGTTCTCGCCTCGGCATAAAAACGTCGCAAATTCAAGTTGACCGATGGTCATTTTTTCAAGAGGCATTTGGATTTTCTTTTCTCTGCACCATGCTGAAAGGTAAAAAATATCACCATAAATATTATGAAAACTTGAATAGATTAACTAAGGTATAAGTTTGATTCTATTTGTAGTAGTTTAAAAAGGCAAAAAAATTTGCTACTGACACAGTCATTTTCCAAACACCGAGTTGGCTTTCTATTTTTTGCCGAGAAAAAATATATTTATACTTAAAAACAAATTTTTGACTTACTTTTAAAGGTAGAAATCGCCCAATTTGTTGCTTTTTTAGTTTTTGCTGACAATCGATTCTCCAGCAAAGAGTTGAGATCTTTTTCTGATAATTCGGTGAAACGTCCTTTTTTTTCTTCTGCGTGGTGCTGGGGCTTCTTCTCTGGCAGTGAAAAGTCTTTTTCTGGATCTATGCTAAAGTTTGGAAGCTCATCATCAAAAATGTCTTGCAAATCTGGAAATAGTTTGTCCATTTTTGTGAAAAAAAAAAAGATGCGAAAGGGAAGAAAATGACGTGAGCATGAAGCCCATGGGCAAATAGTTGATAGCTTTCTGGCCAATCAGAGCGCGCGTAAGATTGTAGTTATGTTATAATTGCTGCTAGTGGGTATCTATAATGTTTATGAATACAATGTTTTTTATACCTTTCCTCTGGTCTTTACTGGTCATTTTCACTGAGAAAGTTGTACAACAAATGGACATCACTCTGGAAGAACATAAAAACATAACTATAATTAATATCGCTTTTTCTTTACAATCTCTGCTGGAAAATACAGAGAGGTTATTACACAAAAAGTTACACAAAAAGTTGTGTAATAAGGGTGTGTATTTTTATGAGTAATTGATTTATTATAAAATAATAAATCAATTACCTTCCATGGAAGTAGCATATATTCATAGTATAGTCACACTGAAACATTTATGTACAGTTTAACCCAAGTTTGCTGACCTTATAGGAAGTTTTTTGAAACTTTAAGCGTAAAATTTGTGGCTCGGAGACTGGTAGCATAAAATTATTGTATGATATTATCAGTGCAACATACCCCTTGATATTCAAGTATGTTGACTTCTATTTGAAAGACTTGCTTGATGTCACAATTACTGGATGCATTTTCATCTTGTCATGCAGAGATTGAACTGCCTCTTCCCAAATGGCCGGACGTTTTCACATGTTTTTTCCCTACCCCTTGGGCAGAATGTGTGACAAAATCTCCCGCCATATGGGAGAATGATTAAAAAAAAACACTTATAAATGTATTAAAATGAAAACACAAGAAAACCCTTCCAACACTGCAGCTTTAATGACATTTTTAAGAACAAAGAGGACAAAACCATTCATCTTTAGGCACAGCTTCTGGTGTAAGTCCAACATGACTGAAGTGGTACCACCTGATGACTGTTGGGGCCAATGCACTTTTGAATGAAATCTTCTGGCTTTATCTTAGTTTGACATTTGAAAACATTGAGGTAATATATGCATTGAAATATTCATAACATAATCCAACTTTCTTTTGAAATTATAACATAAAATATCATAAAAAATCTAAGGAGAAGATTGGGGATATCCTGGCAATGAACCATTCCCACACCATAATGTGACAAATGTATCTAATTAACAGTACTTCATATACACCAAGACTTTGTAAAGACAAATGAACACAATATTGTAAAAGGTATTCAATAATGTATTTACATCATAAAAAAGTTCCATGTATAAAGAAGTAAATTCATAATTTAAATTTTTTAAATTCTAAAATATATTAAGATCAGTTCAAATTTCCATGGTAACTTGTTTTGCCGTTGTGCATAAAATCATTTTTGTTCACTAATAGCAAGTGCTTTCAAAATTGCACCTCTATAGTTGCGACGAAGGGCATATTGCCCAACTGTGTTCAAATTAACTCCATCTTGTAATTATTTTGGGTGCCATTAAACCTTTGTGCAACCAGACTCCAATCCTTGGATTGTCGATAACTATGCTTAGATAGCGATTCAAAATCTGAACTTTTTTTTGTGACTGAATAATCAGAAATTAAAGTATTTGCGAGATCGTCGATTTCCAAACGAACGGTTTGTGGTGGTTTTGTTGTAAGATCGTTAGTGCCGATATCTAGGATCACAACATCTGGCGAGTAACATGTGATGCTTGTCAAATCAAAACGTCGAAGTTTTCCAACAGTCCGTCAGGAGGGTTTTTTTTTCAATTTTTTTTATTTTTTGATGACTCTTCGTTGACTCTCTTGAGATCCCTCATTGAGATGGTGATTATTTCTTTCATATTAGGCAGGAGCTCCTGATTGTTGGCCTTGATATTTCTTTAGCTTGAAAACTGAAGTAATAACAAGTTGCAGAGGAAAATGAACCTGTGGTCAAGTGGCATAGCTGACGGTAGATGACACACTCGCACTTACAATATTACTTATAGCACTCTGTTGTCCCTAAGGACCCCATGCTACGCCTGCACATGCCAACAGTTACGTGCTGGCAACATATTAATTTATCCCAAACTCAAGCCTTGTTTGGCACAAATAACAATCTGCCATCCTATGGTAACTAGAGGCACCCGTGCATTCACTTGTGACCAATATCAGCTTAAAAAAGACAATCTGATAAGCTGCTTCTGATATTGAATGACATGGATATATTCACAACACACGATATATTAAAGCAAAAGAAATAAAGATATAACATATAACAAATGTACATTATGACTGGCTAATATTCATTCAAGATCATTTTTATGAGCCATTTAAAAGAAATACAACTTTTATACTTCAGCTCATCGTTAATTGAATTCCAGATTTTTGCACCTGCATATTGAATATTAAGTTTTCATTAATGAGAGATTCTAGGGTAATTTGGCCACTGTGAGAACCGGATAAGTGTCATCCACAAATATGTGAAAATCAAATATAGGAGCGATTAAAGTCATTAATATAAAGAAACAAGAGAGGACCTAGCACAGATCCCTGAGGGACACCACACTAATAACTAGATCATTTGATTTAGTATGCCCAACAGATACATGTTGTCTTCTATTGGTCAGATAAGAAACAAATCAGTCATTGGCAATTCCATGAATTTCTTAGTGCCAAAATTTAACTTTTCCAGGTGATCATCATCGTTAATAAATGTGCTAGTTAAATAAACCAATATACTGTTGATATAAGAGGGCCAAAATTAGGAGAAACAGCGGAGTTGCAATGGAACAGCCATCCTGCTCTAGGACCGTGTGACTGATTTTTTTTAAACTGATTTTTGGATTTTGTCAGGTTTTCCTGGATGGGAATAACTCTATTTCTTCTCATGCTACGTTGAAATATTTTTGTTTACCAAAGAAGTCAACATATCGCCTAACAATGGCATCTGTCCATAGGTTTGTAAAGATTTGCATCTAGACAGAGAGACAGAGAGAACACATACATTGTCCTGCTGACTTTCTTTCTGCTACAGTTTTCCAATCAATTAGATTAAATGCAATGTCATCAAGCTTTTCCCTGTTGCATTGTCTTGGATAGCTTGCATCATCAGCTGATAGCTTCGTATAGTTTTAGTCTACTGTGAATTATCTCCTTCAATGCATTAGCTGTAACTTACAGTTTTCTGCTTGCTGTGCAGTTTGCGTGTACCTGTATGAATTTGGTAAACATGATGTGGGTCTTTCCATGAAAATTCCCATACTTCTACTGCATTGCATTTTATTGGTTCAACTATAGGGGAATATTCTCTATATTTTAGTTTCTTGTACTGTTTACAGAAGATGCAGTTTGCATTTGGATATTCGTGACAGCCCTGGCAGTTGGCACACTGTCGTTTACCATCTTTGGAAGTGAATTTCCTTTCTGTAAGACTTATTTTCACTACCCCATGACCTGTCTTCAGTCTTCCCTGGAGTTTGGTAACACTTAGTTTAAATGCTCAGTCTCCATGGTGATTTGATGTTGAGAGAACACGAGAGAGCATAGTGGAAGCATGAGCTGTAGAGTTTTCTCCCAACATCACGTGTTTAATCAAAAACAGCAAAGGGAATTATCTTGCCTTTTTGTCAACCTTTGAAAGAACATCTAAATATTTCTTTAAAACACTTGCCATTGTTTGGATAAACTTCTCTTCTAATGAATCTGGGACACTCAGTATTGTTCGACTTGACCAGTAAAAACTGTAGTGCAACTATTTTGTGCATTATCTTGGCCACCCTGCCTACTTTCAGGTAGCATACTTGCAGTCTAAGATATCAACATTTTTCCAGAAACAGTGGGCTAGTGGGCATCCATTGTTTAACGGTGGGCTAATGGGCTAGCTATTGTTTTGGGACCTCATTTGCATACACTAACCCACTCTCTAACCCACTTTAAGCGAATTAAAAGGACGTGTTTGTGGCGAAAGAAGACCACCCCTCCCCACCTGATGAAATGTACATGCATAGGCAACTACAGTGCAACCGTAATGTGCGATCTCTTGGTCCTCCCTCCCCTAGTTTCTCAGTTGGCTTACTTGCAGTCTTAGTTCTCAAAAAGTGGGAAACTATTGTCTTACAGTGGGTTAGTGGGCTAGCTATTGTTTTCCGAACTCATTTGCATACGCTTACCTATCGTGTAACCCATTGACTTGGATTATAGGACAATGTATAAAGTAGTGGAGGACCACCCTTCCCCTCTCTGTTTAGTGAAGAACAATTTGTTCCTGAATTGTTCTTGTTCCGATCATCATAGCATAATTTGCTGTAAAAGTGGAAAAATCTCGAAAAGACACATTTTATTGCCAAAATGTTTCATCCTTCGTTAGACAGGATGCTGTTCAAAGCATCAATATCGTAAGAGGAATTCAATCATGAAATTACTCCTAGTACCTTCAAGGAAAGTAAAAGGAATAGAAAATATTTGGGATATGTCTTTCACTGTAGTCCAAAATTGTTGTTCTCTTTTGTGCTAAAAAATGCTGGGAATGCATTCCAAAAAAACAGTTTGATTTCTTGTTTGACATCTTTTGAAAGAAATCTGCACAATTGTTTTTTTTAAGCATGTATTTCTATGTAGTTACGAATTTATGATCTTTGGCGAGTTCCTTTTAGGGAAACATTATTGTTCCTCAATTAGGAAAGCCTAATACCCTAAGATACTATTGTTTGGGCATACCTTAACCCACTGTCTAACCCATTCTTTTAAGAATGAAAAAAAAAAAATGTATGTGGCAATGGACTCCCCTCCTTTGCATACTTCCAGTAACTGATCTCACCTAAATATTCTCTCTTCCTTCCTTCCTTCCTTCCTTCCTTCCTTTCCTAAAATTTATTAATAATGCGGTATCAAGAAAACTCAATTATTTAGAACACTTGCATGTGAAAATCACAATCACCATACTCACTATGAGAATAACTATAATTAGAACTGAATGGAAATACATAGATAACAGTAACTATGTAACAGTAACTATCAAATTTTACATATTCCTACTTGCTGAAGTTAGTTCATTTATTGTTCAAGTTTACAGCTCTTTCCTTTCTTTCATTTCTCCGTAAACCCACAAGATATCAATATGATGTTTTTCCTTCAGAGTTTCTGATGTCTTCTACATTTTATGCCATATATCTCCACTTGGTAAGCAATATCTGTGGCTTCCTTCTCCATCTTCACAATCTTCTTCATATCCATCTTCACAATCATCTTCATCTCCATCTTTGCAATCATTTCTTACTCGGTCATCATGTTCCTCATCATGACTTCTATGTACTTCCATCTGCTCTGCCATATCTTCATCTTCATTATCTTGACCATCCTCCATTGCAGTGATGTCACACTGAGGGTGTCGGCTTCCTAAAAGATTAGCTCAGCCAAAGGAACTACCAACGTTAAACAAAGTCCTTTACCTTTATTTTTTTTTTTACAAAAACAAGTGACCCCTTGTTGTCATATCTCTAAAGAGGAAGCCCTATATTGTCAGTGCAACATCTCTGCCAACACTCTTGCAAAAATGAAAGTTCCTTCTCAGTAGAGCTTGACCTGAAATGGTGCATCATTGGTCCATCTGGTCTGGTGTTTTGGTGTGGAAACCTCAACCATGACCAGGAATTCTGTTCATATTGCAGGCGCAATACATCAGCAGATTTCATCACGAGAAAAAGAAAAGCGTGTTATTTTGTGCAAAGAAATAGCCTGAGGAAAAAATATATTCGCGGATATAGCTTCTGAGACTTAAATTCTTACAAAAGCCCAAATCAATCTTACCTTTCCTTTTTGATCATTTTCATACGACGAATAATCTTTTGCCTTCTTTGTCATTAAATCCCTCAATACTACTAGATTACTGAGTGTTGGTAAGCTCGAGGCCATTCTCTTGATTTCTCTCTCCTGTACTTGGACTTCATCTTTGCCACTGATGAGCTCCTCTGCTTGGACATGTAGAAATGCATTAGAAGCAAGATCTTCAATTTGTTTGTTCCAAGTTTTCTTGGTAATATCCACAATTTGGTCGAAGCATCACTCAGTTTGTTCTGCATTGATTGACCTCGGACAGATGGTTCAGCGAATGAGGGGAGCATGGTCAATGATTGCGTGGTAGTATATACCAAAGAGCTTTCTTTTTTATGTTAAAGATTTGAACACTTGTACTTTGAGTACTTCTGGTGCATTGCATAGTTTCTGAAACTTAAATTGTTACAAAAGCCCAAATCAATCTATTAAGTCCTACATCTCTCAGAACTTTCAGAATATAAATTATATTCAAAACTTAAAATCTTACGTTTCATTTTTGATCACTTTCATACGAGGAATAATCACAAACTTCCCCATACATCTTCTTATAGCGAGCGTAAATCAGAATATTTCAAGGATGATCATCTTTGACCAATTATCACAATCAAAAAAATTGCCCAAATAGATTTGCACAGTAGACATTATCATCTTTCCTCTAAAACAAATTCATAAGCTGGTCCTCTATGATAAACCTTTCCTTTTTTGCTTTTAAATTTGTCCCTTTTGCATTTTTATTGCCAAACTACAAAAATACACATATTAAAAGCGTCATATCTCTAAATCGAAAATGTGAACGTTATTTGTGTAGTTGGATTCACAAAATATGGTGGTTATACAACACCAATATTAAATTTGAAGCAAATAGGTGAAATCTTTATGCGTTCATTTTCACTTCCAAAACGCTTCAAGATGAGGTGTTTTTTTTTCTTGATTTGTATGCGTTCATTGAAGCGTCTGAGTTTACTCATATATGTATCTTTTAATTAATTCAAAAACGATGTCTGTAATTCCTGGCCATGATCTCTGGCATGGGGATCTCCTGTTTGTCAGATTGTATTAAATCGCATTTTGTGAGACGTGGCAGACTACAAGGTCGTACTACAAGGTCAGACGTTTTTCTGCCAAACTTGATTTCATTGGACGAGTCACAGGTTGACATGAAATATTTCTCTTGAGGGCTATTTACTCCTAAGTCATCTAGAAGTTTACTGCTTGCTAAACGCATTGCTTTGGTCGTCTATGACCGCGTACGAGTGTACGAGTGTACATTAGCTTGGTCTGTCTTTTTAAATATGTCAACAAGGATTATCTTGCTACTAGTCAGTCCTCCACTATTATTACACATTGATGTACATTTACTGGTGATGTTAGAGAGTGGCTGTTCAACAGACTCAACTCCTTTTTTTTATGTAGCAATGTGGTGTGTCGATTACCACCGTAGATGTCACAGACTACTTTCGCAGTGCAATCTTCCGCTGAGTGTCCTTTTGCAAGGCATAGGAAGCACAGACCAGCTTTCTTAATCCACTTGGCTTTTTCTTGTAAGCTCTTTGATTTGAATGCAATCGGAAAGGGAGTGTCCATCTTTGTTGTGAAAAGAACAGTGCTTGCCTCCATCTGTACCGTGTGCTGAGTTTGTCTGACTAGTAGGCATCGTGAACCTTGTTGCTAATATTCTATGCTTTACTTCAGCGATGATGTTAGGGTGTTAGGTTTCTGTTTTGGCTGCAGAGAACATTTAATTATTGCAACACTAACTTATAAGATTCTAGTGCATGCTCCATGTTATCTAACTTCTTCTGCATTGACACCCTGTGGGATCCCCCTCTGTGGATCTCACTGCTTTATCGATTTTGTTTTGGGCAACATATAACTCCTTTCGTTTTTGATCTATGGCATTGCTTAAAGCCTTTTGCGTAAGAGTTCTTATTCTCTTAACTGAATTTTCTTGGGCTCCTTTATCTCCTGGTTGAGACATAGTTGTTCAATCTTGCATTCCTCCTTTGCGTGGACAATTGCTGACTATGTACGTCTTACCTCTGTGTGCAGTCTTCAGAAGCGCTTTAGACCTTCAATGCCATCAATTTTTTCAACCAGAATTGAGGAGGACAATCGTTCGGTAATAGAAATTTAATAAATCAATGATGAACTCTCCACTCCAACCTCTCTTACATTCCGGTAAAAACTACAACACTTAAAGATCTAAAAGGAAGCAATCACTTTAACTGAATGAGACAGGAATAGAATGGATAAAAATACAATTACATTTGATCTGCTATATAGGCCTTGTAATCTATTAAAAAATAGTCAGTAACTTGTAATAACGACGAAATCTCCTACAGCAACTCCAGAATAACTACAACTAAAAGGACACTTAAGTATCATATATCTCGAAGTCACAATGCGATTTGATTGGTGGTTTCTATTTACACAGTAAATATGGTCAATCAATGGTCTATTTCTGTCATGAGTAGAACTCAGTATCTATCTTAGTAACTGAAAGGTAAACAATGATTTAGGGATTACCTATTTAATTATGAATTATAAAAACACTCAACATGTGTTTTGAATTTTTTTTCCTGTAGTATTCCCTACTTTTCTCAGAGTTTTTCAAAACTTGATCAAGCTTTTCCTCAATTTTCGTTCTTTTGGCTTGCTCTTCTGCAATATCCACTTCAAGCTTCCTTTCTTCTCCTTGAAATACTATTTTCTGTTCTAAGACTTCAGTGGTGTCAAATTCATTGTAATATACTCTAAAATTGTACTTTTTTTCCATTCCACATATTGATTAACTGCACTATTTTTTTTTTTTTTTAATATGCCATTAAGTTAAATTAATTTTCGTAATTTTTACAAATATTATATTATTATGTATATAGGTACTAGTATATTATATATTTTTACAAAGTAAAAGTAATATATATTTTTAACAAAGTTTTTACAAAAAAAAAAAAAAAAAAAAATGCACCTATTGCCACCACAGTTTCTGGCTTTCTTAAATGCACTGAAGAGCTGGGAAATTTTCTTCTTGAAAGTATTTTTAATTAGATTAATAAGGATTACTCCTTTTATCCCAGATTTACTCAAGATATTTTCTACAATTCTAGTAATAGCAAAGTCTGCATCCTCACCAAGTTGCTTTTCGTGCTCTTTGGACAGGACGTAAATAAGATAGCTGAAATTGATTGAATGTATAATATTGGTAGATTAGCAGGCTGACTTTTATTTTTAAAGGAATTTGTAAAAAATAAATCAATAATTAAAATAACTAAGCCTAAATAGAATATATATACACTTACATGTTGATTTCAAATGAACAATATGGCAATCATTTGCAGTCGTCCCTGATAATTATGCACGAGAGAATTGCCCTGTTAACTCCAAGTGCCATTATACGTATTTAGTTTTAGAGACATCTGCATGTATTATATACCAAAACGCGCCAAATCTGTTGATCTATTTGAATATTGTGGTAACCTAGCCTTACAGACATGCGTATTTAAGTATAAAGCCATCGAAGTCATGCTATGGGCTAAAGATAGAGAGAACTACTGTCATGACAACTTAAATCTCAAACAGAAACATCAAATTATACGCAAGATATATTTAATGCATCGTCTGGAAACATAACAAAATAGAAATTATATATGCCAAAGATACATGAACTGCCAGTAACATTTATGCAAATACACTTATGCCATGCACTTGCACATGCTAAGAACAATTTGCGAGTGCAATATGCTAATTAGCAAGTCGAATGGTTGTCTCAATGCAAGTTTTGAGCGGGCGTTTTAGTGCTTGTATTTGAATGAGCTGCTGCAATATCACTGTGTATAGAACACGTAATGCCCTACTTAAACGCCAAGCAAAAATAATCCTGCGTTTTTGAGATTCTCAAAAACAACTTCTGATGTACAAGTTGTGGAGAAAATGTCTCACAAGAGACTTGGAAAGAAAAAAATATATCTTGACATCGATGAAGAGTTGAAAGTTGGCTTTTTCACGTAAAGCAATTGTATATTTTAGCAATATTTCCACAGTGTTCTCGTGGTGTTTTGCTTACTTTGAGAATTTTTTATGCTGTCGTTATGTCCAAGAAGAGAAATACAGCATCTGTGGAAACTTTGGTGATTTAAAGAAAATCAGATTAAATCTCCTAAAATCACTTTGAAATGCTGTGCATCTGTATGCATTTTTCTATGCAGTTTACCGCTTGTCTGAAGCTGATCAATTTTGCAAGATATTAGAGGAAAACCATTTTTGACGATGTTAGATTTTCACTATTTTAAAAGCATTGATCGATTTAATTATAAATTTATTTAAAACTTCAATCTTATCCTCATATTTGGTGTAGAAACCAAGTCCATTGGTGTGCATTAAGTTGTCTATTGCGCCAAATGAAAATGTGCGGTGCGGTCTGAAAGCAACTACTTCGAGTCACCTTAAAGGTCCATGAAATACAGTGTTTTTTTCCATGATGTAAAACCAGTAGAAAAAGCAGAATTGACAAAAAAAATAATGAATCAACTTAAGTTATTAAATAATCAAAACCATTGATTGTGCTCAAAAATGAAGCAGCACTCACCATTAAACAATGAAAAATCTCCAAACACACTCAACACAGCTTTGAGTGCTGTACTCTTTCCAGATACTGGATACTCAATTAGTACATTCCTCACTATGAGATCACTATGTTCACTATGAGATCAAAATTTGTGGCCAGACTAATGACAGCATGTGGCATGAGCACCTGAGGATAGTTGTTCCCAAACAGATCTTTTTCAGCTTGCCAGCGCTTCACCATTATCAGTATCTCTAAAGATAAATTTAAATAGCATTACATGATTATCTTTTACAATAAAAATAAGAATAATGATGGTGACAAGATGATGATGAATAATAATTTAAACTTGAGTTCAAGAAATGTATCATCGCCTAATAAAGTTGACACTGTAGTTTATATATATTGTATGCATGATTGTGCAATTTACATTTTAGTTAAATTTTAGTGTTTGATACTGTATGTTGTGAGATGGTAATTATAAAATAGTTGTTTAAAAAACCTTGTCACAATTCAGAGCAACAAGCATCAAGCCAAGACTGAAATGGATGCTGATATCATGCCAATGATCTATTCAAATCAGACTTTTGTTTAACTATTAATGACAGATGTGAGCATTTTCAGTATGATAACCTGTCTGATATGAATACATTACCAACATAAAACCAGCATTCATTTTGGTCTGGACCTGACGTTCATTGCTTTGAACTGTGTTGAAAGTTTTTGAAATAAGTGTACATTTAACAACATTTATCAGTCCATTGTCCAAATTAGACCCATTGCCAAAAATGTCACAACATAAACCCATTATCAATAATGAATGTATATGCTATGCAAATGGACAACACATGTAAGACAACAATTCATCAATCTGAAGACGTAACATTCTGATCGTTGTACAAGCCTACCAACTATCAACTCACCTAAAAAGAAATCGTAAAACTGCAGTATAAATGTACAAAGCATTAATGAACAATAGACCTAATCACCATTGCCAACCCCTAGAAATTTCATTTTCTTTTGTTTTCAACTTTTTAAAATATCAAGCATTGTTATCCAACTCATCGACGAAAAATATGGGTGAGTAGGACTGGAGGGAGTAAAAAATATTCAATTTTCTGTCTTACTTGCATTGTAAATAGCAAAAGTTACAAATTAAATGAACTCTTTTTTGGAGCTCATTTCCAACTTGACTTTTGCTTTGAATGCACTTGTTTTGAACTCTGTTCTCACTTTTATTTGGAAGAGTTCATAATTTGTATGCAAATTGATCTGTATGCAATGAGGGAAGTTCTTCGTTTTCTGTTAAAGGAGTAATATCTAAGGTATTTATGTCTGATGTTGAGTTGTTGATGTCTTGAGTGATGTAGTTGGTCTGAAACCTTTCAACCTTGCCCCTGGCATTTGTGATGTAAAGTTAGTGTGCAGGCAGCTTGACATTGGACTGGACACATTCATTCCAGCAGCAGGACAGATAATGCTCCTCTTGTTTTAGATTACTTGATCTAAAGTGATGTAAAACTGGGCCCTGATGCCTTGTGTCTGCCTCCTCAATAGAATCTAAAAACTCTATGCAATCACCATCACTTATTTTCCACCAAACTTTTTCTCCAGCCAAAAGGAAATCACTTATTCTCTCTAAATGTGCCTGATACCATTTAGAATATTTTGGACTCTTTAAGATAATTCTAGGGATGACTGAATTTGGAAACTTGGGAATAGCAGGTGAGAGACTGGAGATATCATTAGACTGTTTTGATGTTGTAGCTGTAGAGTCATCAAAATTGCCAATTTTTTCTTCAGCTTGCAATCTAATAGATATGTTTCCAATGATATGTCCAGGTTGGTTAGATGATGTTGTTTGTGTAATACTTTTAATGGTATTAAACATTCTTTCTTCATAGAATTTAGTGTAACTGGAGAGGACCCAAACATTATATTGCACATGACAAAATGAAGAAAGGTGATGTTGTGATAGCGGAGGATGAGTCTTGGGCATCTCTTTATATCATTGGAGTAAAGAATAGCTTGCATCTCACAAAGAGTGTCCAGAAGAGATTGAAGTGTTTCTGATACATGGCCTCTAAGCTGGCTTGAAAATACAATTAAGGCAGCTCTGTAGTCAGTTGCTCTCTTCATTTCTTTGTCCCCAAGGGTAAGATTGAATAAACTTTTTTTTCTGTTCCTTGGTTAGATGGCTTGGGATTTCTTCTAGAATATTACTTATGTGATTAGAGATATCATGCATTGGGTCACATGGTAGAGCTTTCATATGATCCAATGTTTAAATTTTGCATTCTCTCATTGGGGTTGAGGAAGAGTAAAGCAGGAACCCTCTGCACTCCCTTCAATTCGCTTTTCAGTTCTTTTTCATACTCTTCCTTCTTTTCATTGTCACTGAATAAGAGCTTCCTTCCTCTTAACTCTAATTTTAGGTCTATTTTCTTGAGATGCTCAAATGGTTTTGGCATGTGTTTCTCAGACCTAGATTTTCCTAGTGGCCCACTCGAAACAATTTTTTGTCGGTCAGATAGGGAGACATGAGGGCATCTAAAGAAATGTTCAAGATCATCACTTAAGACAGCATGCATCCCACATGTTGAACAGAAATAATGACCACCTTTCTGTTGTCCAACTTCAAAAGCTACAGCTGGGCCCTCACCCTTAAAGAACCTCATAGTATCAGTTATTGTAATTCCAGGGGTTATTTCTAAGCCACATTGTAGATCTTGTAGACATTCGCACCTGGTCTCACAATAAGCTAGTTGTTCCACATCTGTACTTTTGCACCTACCAACAATGTACATCTCTGGTCTTTCTACTTCTGCCTCCATATCAACAGTAAAGCCAGTTGATCTGTAATACTCATCAGGGGTTAGGTACAGGGCAGGGTTGTAGACAGCATACACCATAAACACCATATGACCATGATTAGCTACTGTTGAGTGATCATGCCAAACAAGTAAATTTCGTGATCTCTCAAATGCCTTTAACTTGTTACGCATTGATGTCATCATCTTCAAACTCTCCTAGCTCTTCAAGCCTTGTTGCTACTTGAATTCTTTGCATTCATCTTGATGTTGTCTCATGAAGTGTCTATGCTTTTCAATCATCCTTTGCTGGATTTCCTTAAGAGCTTTCTTTCTTCCCTCGACAATAAACTCTGTTTTGACAATTTTCCCCTCTTTATCTATAACAAGCTTTTCATATTTTCTTGGGAAACCAGCTCACCAACTGTGTATTCTCCATTATGTATTTTCAATTTAAGCATGGTATGCAGATTTTTATTCGTTTGTGGGACTGGTATAGACATCTCACTTAAAATAGGATATATGGTAAATTGTTTTACTTAATTATTTTAAGCATTTGAATTAGTAGATATAAATTTTTAAAGAAACTATTTTGATAGTAATGCTAAGTATTTCAATTGATGTAAAGTTCTATTAATTTTTATTTTAATCAATATGTAAACATTACCTCCCATTCCACACAGTTTTTTTTCTCCTTATTCTCTTTGTTTCAGGCTGCCCAGGGTGTTTGTAAAAACGATGAATATTAACTCCCTCATTTATAAGATAATCTTGGGCAATTTGACCCCCATTCTTGGCAATCTGTTCAGCTTTATTTGTTATTTGGTATTTCCTCGCCAAAGCACTCCAGTTTACTTTCCTTCCATCTTCATATCCTGCTACAGCCTGCTGACAGTGCTCTATCTTTTGCAGATTGCTTAGTTTCATAACCAGATGTAATCCTTTCCCTTTGCCTTGCTGCAAATGACTGTCTGGATCCTAGGCATCTGTGTAAGGACAGGATCGAGTTATAAGGTTTGTATTATATTAGACAACAAGTAACAGACTATAACTAAATAGCACTGGGGTGCTACTTCATCTTGGAGGGCTTAATTATGACAATATTCACTCATTTTCCTTGACAATTCTTGTGACCCCTCCACTCCCACCCCTGGTATCTCCTGATATTAATGTAAACAAGGGAGCTCATGTAGTGTATGGTAACATTAACTGAAGTGTGTATAATGATACCTTTCTACTGATGTCTTGTTCCATTCGTTCTCTATATTTTGTTTGTTTTATCGCAAAATATTTCTGTGTATTGCCTCATTTTTGCTTTCTTTTATTTGTACATTTGTCCCAGGGATTCCAGTGATGGCTTCACCAAAGGACACTCCACAGATGCAGATGCTGGGTCTATCCTATCATATAGTTATTTGACAGTTTGTCTGATCGCAGTTTTATTTGGAGCTTTTAGTACTTGCTTGGCAGTTTGTTTAGAACCATTATTGGCAATTGAAAAAGGATTCCCTCTGGACTTGTTTTTGAGAAGTGGTGATTTGACTGGGAAAAGGGATTGTACTTTAGAATAATTCTGATGACATTCCTTGCAACCAAACAGTGTGTGTTCTCTTCTCCTTGCATCTGACAAGTTTACAATGGCGCTGGTAAAAATAAGGATAAATGTTGTGCCAAAGATCGCTGATGGAGAGCAGGATTTTTATTAAATATTAAGGTATAAACATGTTTTCACGTTGTATCATATCTCTACATAGCCAAGGTAACTAGATACTGGAGCAAAGTTGGATATGAACTAACAATGGTTACTTCTAAAGAAGTGTCCCATAAATTTGGAATATACAGTTCATTAGATGTCTCTCCCGCTGCTTCAAAGTGTACAGCAGTTTTAGCGCCAATATTTATTTTTTTTCGCCCTCATTTATTCAGTGAGTGCCAAAATATCACCCCATTCAGAATCTTTAGTCTTAAACACAACTTCATTTTAAGTTTTGCAAAGATACAGCATTAGTGTGATTTACTACGATTTTTTATTTCTTTTTGGGGATTTTTGCGTGACATCACCAACTTGACCCAGGCCTTAACATACTCGAGTAATGCTTCAGAGTGATATCGATCGTAGAAAGGTCCTTTAACAGCAAATGGCGAACATCATTTTTTTAACACAAGGCCAACATTGAAGTGCGATCATGATTGAATCGATTGAAGGGAGCTGTGACATTTTAATAGGCGATAGCGATGATATATATAGACAATCTGATTCCCGCAGCTTTACTATGTTTATTTAGGAGTTTACTGAGTCAGTTTTGGCAAAGGTCAAGGCAATCTGGGGAAGAGCACTCAGAGTTGAGTAATTCAAAAGTATTTTCTGACAATTATTTGATGTCCATATCTCCCTTAATAATGAGTCTCATATTTATTCAATAGTACTGTTTTATATCATAACACCAACAGTACAATAATACAAATTTTAAATGTAATATTATGAAACTACTGAAGAAGAAAGCATTGCAAACAAAACTTGGAAGCAGTCTTTTCTGCATGCACAGTTAATGTTTCTTATGTTTATCTTTATCTCAGATTGCTCACTTATTGGCGAGGTTTTCGTTCCAGTTGCTTGTAACTCTGTCATCACGCCAAGCATTAAAGCAGCTGAAGTTATGGCCAGCTTTACAGATGTTCACGTGTTGCAACGTGATTGATTTATAGTTCTATTTTGTTGCATGTGATGACACAAAAAGTCAGTAAGCAGCGGATCATGTATTAGTGAAGATTAATATTAATCTTAATAATAACCTAGTCCCTCAGATTTTTTGCCGTTTCTTAATCCATTACTGGATTATAATAATCTATCACTGAATTATAATAATTCTATTCTCTGTGGAAGGCCTTGTCAGCCCATTTCCATCAACATAGTAATCCTTTCTTTGTGTGTGTGTGCTGAATGACTAGACCAGTGAACAATGGATTCCTGAACTCGTAGGGGCAACCAGCACATTTCTTTACCCTATTGGTCAAAGCAACAATAAATAGTAAAAGGGTTATTAGTATTGTGCATGGCTGACAGCTGCCAGTTGCAGTGAAAGCAGTTGTTTGTAGTGGGTGTGTCCATGGTCTTGCTACTGTATTGGTTGGTCCCACAACTGTTGGTGCTGAGGGAAGTGAAGACTGAGAGGAATTTTGTGGGTACACCAATAGTCTGGTCAATGTGTTTGCGGTTGCCACAGCTCTTAATCCTCATTAAAGATGTCTATACTTGTATAAATGTACTACAACGTTTCTGCAACTGGAGGTTACCTGGAATGCTTTTGCTGACTTTGACAGGAGAATCTTTTACAGAAGAGAAAAAAAAAAAAGAAGAGATTTTACCAATAGTTTCACGAGCAAATCATGAAACTTTTTACCTACATTTCAATTACCTGATATTTCGATGTACGACTTTTTCCTGCAAGTAGAATATGTTTTCTATAAATAGCAATAAATTCCTTTTGTTTTATTAACTATTACCCTACTAGTGGTCAACAACATCATTACAAAATTGAAAAACTCAGGACAACCCTGATTAATATTAATCTGCGGATTATAATAATGATGGATTATAATAGCAGGTACTTTTTATCATACTTGCCATTAATATTAATCAGATTAATATTAATCCTACCCAAGATTAATATTAATCCTAATGGATAAAAAAAATGGCTCAACCTTCAGTAATGGATTATAATAATCTATTACTGGATTATAATAATCCTCGAGATTAATATTAATCTGATTAATATTTGTCCGGGTTGTCATGAAAACTGGCAATCAAGAATGTTTAAAAGTTAACATAATGAGCCGGACCCAGTTCAGACTTGTACTATACCTGTGGCACATAAACAAAAGGCTGCGGTTAACTTCATGTTGCACTAAGTACACACATATCAATTAACATGTCAACTTTGAGACGACAATGAAATAAAGCAAATCTTGTTATTACACAAGTAACCTACATATAGCTCTGTCTGATTTATTTTATCACTACCCATATATGGCTCTGTTTGAGTTTTTGAGCAGGAAATTTGAGAGATTTGGTGGCATTTCTAGCATCAGGAGAGTGAATTGAGCATTGGTAGTCAGTATTATGCCTCCTTTTCATGTTTTCTCTGAAAATTTGCTGTACTCTTTCCAGATACTGGATACCCAATTTGTACAGGAATTCCACATCCATCAAATTTGTTCACTATGAGATCAAAATTTGTTGCCAGACTACTGACAGCATGTGCCATGAGCACCTGAGGATAGTTGTTCCCAAACAGATCTTTTTCAGCTTGCCAGTGCTTCACCATTATCAGTATCTTTAAAGATAAATTTAAATAGCATTACATGATTATCTTTTACAATAAAAAAAATAAGAATAATGATGGTGACGAGATGATGATGAATAAGCTTTTAATAATTTAAACTTGAGTTCAAGAAATGTATCATCGCCTAATAAAGTTGACACTGTAGTTTATGGTACACATGATTGTGCAATTTACATTTTAGTTAAATTTTAGTGTTTGATACTGTATGTTGTGGGATGGTAATTACAAAATACAGTTGTTTCAAAAAACCTTGTCACCATTCAGAGCAACAAGCATCAAGCCAAGACTGAAATGGATGTTGGTATCATGCCAATGATCTATTCAAATCAGACTTTTAACTATTAATGACAGATATGAGCATTTTCGGTATGATAACCAGTCTGATATGAATACATTACCAACATAAAACCAGCATTCATTTTGGTCTGGGCCTGACGTTCATTGCTTTGAACTGTGTTGAAAGTTTTTGAAATAAGTGTACATTTAACAACATTTATCAGTCCATTGTCCAAATTAGACCCATTGCCAAAAATGCCACAACATAAACCCATTATCAATAATGAATGTATATGCCATGCAAATGGACAACACATGTAAGACAACAATTCATCAATCTGAAGACGTAACATTCTGATCGTTATACAAGCCTACCAACTATCAACTCACCTAAAAAGAAATTGTAAAACTGCAGCATAAATATACACAGCATATGCAAACCCCTAAAAATTTCATTTTCTTTTGTTTTCAACTATTTAAAATATCAAGCATTATTATCCAACTTATCAACAACAGAGTAAAAATATGGGTGAGTAGTACTGGAGGGAGTAAAGATATGATATCTTCTGTTAATTAATTGTGGAACATCGTTTAGGTGTGGATTATATTGAGTTATAAAGGGAATGCATTTTTTTGGATGTGTCTTTTGCTTTGCCACATAGTGCTTCTTCTTGGGATAGGTTTAGCACTTTGTCCATCTGTTTTCTGACTGATTTTTTATAGTAACCCGATGTATCAAAATAACTGGTGAATTTATCAATACGTTGACCAAGGATAATGTCATTACTGCATATGTGACTTAGTCGCAATGCTTGATATATACATAATGAAGTTTGTGCAAATTTGTTAATCAAAAATCCCCTTGCTGAGGAACGCAACGTCATGCGACAATGAAAAATGATTTTAAAATTCCCTTTTTGGGCTAAAACTCAACTAAGTTGGATAACAAAAGAACTTGTTTGACATTAAGGATTTACTAGCATCTGCTATGTTTTTATTAAAGCATTTTATATTTTGCCAATATTCTACCAACTCATCTATCATCAGGGCTAAATGTTACAGACCACACAAGCTAACTAATTGTACAAAGTCATGACGAAGTCTAAAATTCTAACTGACATCGCGTGTACATACAGCGTGTGGAAAAATAACTACAATGAGAATATTTTACAGAGACAACAGCAGGATTATTCCTGATTGTTACATTGATTTCCTCTTTTTAATTTTAAGAACTAGCTTAAGGATCTTTTATATTGAGCAGCGATTACCTTCTTTGTGAATAATTCTCATTTCATGTTGAATTTAATGTTTTTGCCATTTTAGGCTCATTCTATTTTTCTTTATAAATATTTCTAAAACTCATTAATAATTCATGTGGAAATAGACAAATTTAAGATGTCCATTTGATCATGTGTTGAGACCTATATACCATATATAAACACTGATGCATAAACATGAGTGTTTTATCAAAATCAGTTAAAACACTCATGAATAACACATGAACAGTTTTTGTGAATCAACATTCCACAAAAAGTAGGTAATAACTTTTCTACAAGTCCTGTTCCCATGCATGAAAATGGGTGTCATTTCGTAAAAGTAGTTCGTTATAAGGTCGTCAGCTTTGAAACGGTCATACAAATGACAGTGGCTATATTGCTGAACTATAAGGTTGGTGGCTTAGAATGGAGGTACCATTCCAAGGCGTTGTTTTATATGGTTTAGATGAAAACCTGATAGAATTGGTCTTATGTTAATTGGGATATCAAAAAGTAAAAGTCAGGTTGGTTAGCTCTAATGCAGCAAAGATTTACATGAAAGTAAACATCACTTTGCTTGGTCTTTACTTCGTTATTCAAAGTATAAGATCTTACCATATTAGAAACCACCACCAAATCATTTGGTGGAAGAGGAATTTGGCCACCTGGTTTCAATGGTTTTGAGCATCCATAACATCCTTTTACTTGAACAGGACAAAGGCTTAGAGGGTATATGATAAATCATCCAGGTATTGGGGAAGGAAAAGGTGACCTTGCAGCAAAGACTGGAGTTGTTGATGGCTTAAATGCTAAAGTAGCAGTGGAGGGCTGAATGCTGATGTAGCAGTGGAGGGCTGAAGTGCTGAAGTAACGTTGGGCTGCGAATGGATCTATAAAAGTATTGGGAAATTCGTCCGGAGTCTTTGTCCGTCCTCCCTTACGTCTTGATGTTGCTCCACGTTGTCCTTTTTTTGCCTACAACTTTGGAACTGTCACAAGTAATGAAGCTGGTAATTGACAAGGTATGGCTACATCTTTTGAACCAGTTCAGATACTTTTTAATGGTGCCGCATTTCTCATCCTCTGTAACTGTACGTGGGCACATTTTGTGACTTTGGTATCGTGGATAATTGTCGCAGATTATCTTCCTACTACTTACTTCATGGGCAACAATATGAGGCTTGTTACTCTTGGTCTCCTCCTCTACTACAAATATACCATTCTCTACTACAAACATACCATCTCTAAAAGGTATTGGACTCAAGGAACCAGACTGCATGAAGAATGCGCTTCGCCTGTCTTAACATATGTGTTAGGGAATTAAAGAAGCACCAGGCCAGTAATTCCAGACTCGCTGGGTGCTACCGATAATAAGCTGTCGTCTTGCATGCCGATTCTGTGTTCACTGGGAACACAGTTAACAGTTACGCCACTACTAGCTTCTTTCGCTGGCACTAATTGAGAACCACTTGTCTTTGGTTACTTCCAAATGCTTGCAGACTTTCACAAGCTGATATGGACCACAATTGATCACTGCTGATTCACAGTCCTTTCTCATTTGCCTTAGAACATTCTCCATTTTTTCACAAATTTTAAACATCTCACTAGGGTGAAAGTTTACATCTCTTATGATGACCATATTAGCAGATTCTGGAATATTGTTGAAATAAGGTTGTTGGGGGATTCCTAACCCAGCGTTTTTAGGTGGTTTTCTCGTTATCCAGCACTCACTGAGACTCTGTGGGGGGTTTGAAGGATATGTAATAAATAAACAGGCATCATTTGAGACACGGCACGTTACTTTCCTGTGTTGTTAAAAACTGGACTGATGCAACATATCATGCAGTTTGTTTGGGTTTTGTTGTTGTTGTTGTTGTTGTTTTAGAAAAAAAAGCCATCATTATTGAATTGCTATAAAAGTTACAAACCTGGTCAAGTGTTAAAATTATAATTCAGGACTGCAGAGAAATAAAAAAGTTTCACTTATTCACTAAACACTGAAGTTTAGTTTCCTGTTCAGGAAACGTAGTCTGTGTTTGACAAAGATAGCCAGACTTTACTTGAAGAAAAAAAAACTAAATATCAATTAAAAAAGTTTTTGATGTGTTATAGGTAAGGTGCTTAACAGTAATTTAAGCATATTGGAATCCTTATGCCTGCAAACATGACCTTATGTCTGGTAAAAATATGACCTACTATGGATAGGCAAAGCAGTAAGAACTTTATTTGTCGAGAAAACATCTTTATTGAATAAATAATAACTGCATTTAAGGAGGCCCATGGGTATCTATTTTGGCACGGAATCAACCATTTCTGAACCTCGCTGTATGGCGTGAAATTATCCAATGGCTCTAAAATTTCAGATTTAAAACCCCTAAGGATCTATGTTTTCAATTATAAAGACTGTAATTTGGAAATGCTAAGCAATTAGCCGTTATGCGTTTGTAAAGACAAGGCCAATTTTGAGTTTCGGATAAGATTTAGGAAAAAATTAAAGGGCTTTACACTTGATTTTACATTTACGAACTCGTTACATACACCTATTTCAAAAAAGGTTGTCGATAGGCGATAGGTAATAGGTCATTCCAGACCACAAAGCACTATTGATTTCTAATTGATTTACATATGAATTGCCAAATATTTGATGGAAGAGTGTAAAGAAAGATTTAGGATGGCTTAATTAAGAAACAAATAGTGCTTTGCGGTCTTGGAATGACCTATGACCTATCGCCTATCGCTCTTAGCGGTGACAACCTTTTTTGAAATAGGTGTATACTAGTTTTATGTGGCAAGAGACCAAAGTATTTGTGACCTTAGAAATGTTTTCTTGTGTAGCGCGAAACGTCTTCAATTTTTCTAAATTTCTCAGGTTTTTGCATGTCATTCTTGACATTTGTTAAAATGTCTCTTAGAGGACCTTTTTTAGTATGCAAATTCATCTTTTTAGTAGGGAAAGTGGCCTGGAATTTTGAGTTAAAGCTTGCACAAGCCTTGCAATTAGACGGTGAGAGTCCTTTTTTACTTCTTTTGTGATGTTTTTTTTCTCCATTCCAGTTACCATTTAAAATTTCGATGAGTATGCTTCTTTGTCCGCTTTGTTTCTCCACTTGTAGATGCCTTGACCGATGACTTTGCAGAAAATTGATGCTGATCAATATTAATTGAGGGTAATCTTTGAAGTTGTTGCAATAGATTCTGTATCTCTCCTGTAGACATCTAGCACCATACTTTGCTTTTCCTTCACCTTGAACAAACGTCATGGTTGAGCTCAAGGTTTGATGAATGCAAACCCGTGCCCAAGCACATTCTGCTTTACAGACATCTCTGATTATTTGGAGTCGATCAATAGAAGCTGAAGTAAACACGTATAAAAGTTAATGAAATTCCTGCTCAACATAAATGCTCAGCATTATTGGGACCGAGAAACGGATCGATGTTTGGCAGCAAATAGAAACAACGAACTAAGGTAGTACAAGAAGGCTTTTATTACAGAAAGAACAATAGTTTGCGTAGGAAATAACCTCATAAAAAGTATTGTAAAACACAAATCAAATTAAATAACAAACATATTGTTTACTTAGTTCTCCATGATTTGAAATTGCAGTTTATATCACTTTAATCCCCATAGACCTCGGTATTTTAGGCTGGACAAGTCATACGAGTGATGCCTACTTGAAAACATCTTCGAAGCACTCTAAATATGATAGCCTCTGCGGTAGCGAGAGTAGGTCTTTCGAGTGGTTTTCCGTCAACCATGAAAAAAATAGTAAGGCTAATAGTTAGTAGTAGTTTGTAATAGACCAATGCTAATAGTCTAGTCTAGACAAGACTTGCACTGTAAAAACAGATTGGTTAAGGTGTCTCGAATTTACACTTTTGACAGGGGGGCTCTAACATGCATACTTTGTTAATCCATACACCGCAACTTCAGCTTTTATGCATGTTAGCGCCCCCCTGTCAAAAGTGTAAATTCCTTAGAGGCTAGCTAATTTGCATAGTGGCAATTCAATAACAACAAACGATTCGAGTGGCATCGACGTGAAGGTTCCTTACTTCAAAATTTTATTTTGCAGCAATGAAATAAGTCTAACACCCAAAATGCAGGTAAGAACTTGTATTAAGGACGGAACTTCTTTATTGAGAGGTTTCGCTCGAATTGCACCGTTAAATTTTCTGTAATTTCAAAAAACGTGCATTTTGCAATTTGTAGATATTTTGGAGTATAAACCTTCACTTATACGGCCGATTACAACTTTTCTTCTATCTAACCAAAGACAATTTCACTTGGCAGGTAGTTAGAAGAAACATTGATCATTTTGTCCGTGTATTGTGGCGGCGTTAAAGCTAAACTGGATAATGCAAGAAGAGTCCAAACTTCCAAGTCAGTTCAAGAGGTACAATTTCAAACATCGCAATTATCTCAGAATCCTGTCCTACAATTTTTTTTTTCTACTGACCCACCAGCTAGATTAGGGTAGCATTTCATGATTCTGTGAATGCGGTTAAAATCTTAGCGCTCAATTTTGCGTAAATTGAGTAAATTGCGTAAATATTATGAAAATAGTGGTGTGTAGTTTTTGCTATTTTGTGTCTCATTCGCATATCATTTCCATATATTTTAGTGTGTTCGTGATTCTCAATAAATGATGTACAATAAGCAAAATTTTTTATTGCAATCGAAGATGAAAGGAAGATTTTGGAAGCGTTTTATTGAAGTGACTCGATGCGCTCGGAATTTCGATCGAGACACCTTAAGGTAACCAATAAAAGGTGGTTATCTCAATGCATCACAGGTAACCAATTTTTTTTTGGTTACACCAACCATTCACTATTGGTTAAAATGTATTGGTAATTTTAACCATTTTCGTTTGGTTATGTAAACCATTGATATTTGGTTATATTTATATTTACCAGGTAAATTGGTATCATTGACCATTATGATTGGTGGAATTCACACTTACCAATAAACATAAACTACATATATTAACTCTGGCAAATATGATACAAAGGATGTTCTTTATTGGTTGTAAATATATCAATCTAGTTACAAATACAAAAATATCAAAAAATTGTACAATGTTTAGCAAAATGATGTGCAATTACAAATTGAAATTTGAAATCAGAATTTCAATGCTGCTGCAAAGTTTGCAGCTCCAGTGGGAAGTTCTTTTTGGTTGCTTATGAGCAGATATTCCAGAAATGAATATACATTTTTGCAACGACCATTGCTTCCTTTTGGGAAACAAGCATTCAACAAGTAATAACAGCCCAAAAGGGCAATTACAGCATTTATAATGTTGGTATTGCGGAATTTGCAAACTACCATTCCTTCTGCGACTATATACAGCCCATCCAGTTGATCTAGGGTACCAGTAGAAATTAACCTTGGACTGGTACAGTCTTAAATAATTTTGTTCACATCATCTTTGTCCTAAAAATGAAAAAAAGAAAAGAAAAAATGAGATATAGAAAAGATGGGCAATAAATAACACAAATCCAACGCTACAATGCATACATACATGTAGTTTGAATTGCCTGACAGAAAAGAAATAAACAATACTGACTAACACACCAACTTTGTCTGCAATTACTGCATTTCTAGATTTCATACAGCGAGTGATTGGGGCGAATCTAGTAATACTAAAATGATGAACATAAAACCCATACATCCCGAAAAAGCTCATCAAGCTTTGCAAAATTCCAAATTTTGGTGCTAATTGGGTAAATACTACCAAAGATAAAGTGGTTCAATAGCTTCAGAATTTACTTTACTAAAAATCTATGGTAGTCTGGACAAAGCATGATGAGCTATGTGGGTTTTGTGTTGATCATTCCAACTGAGGAGATTCTCTCCAATCACTCACGGCATGAAATTCCAGCAATGACGTACTGCAGCAACATTCTAAAAGACAGTTTCAGATCTCCAAACATTTATTAAGTACATTAGATTACGTTATATTTATCTGGATAATTTGCTATTTCCACACTTACTGAAGTAATGTGCCAAAATAGTTGACCAATGGCAACTTTTGGTGTTGACATTTCCCCAAGAGCATAGGGAAGACTAGCGAGTATACATCGTTCTAATTCTGAAAAAAATAATAATGAAATTAATATCCTGATTTCAAAAATAATCTTAAATGGCAATAATCATATGTAAAATGGGTGTTGTACAACATTGCAATGATCATTCAAAGTCAGAACTGTTCAGTGCATGTTGTTGACTCGGACTTTTGCATAACTTCCGTACCTACAATGTCACTGTAATAAAAATTCTGCACCATATTATAGTCATGATGTTAAAAATTGCTCATAGCCATCATGCCACAACTCTTACTGTTACAGAAAACAAGTATGTCACACTAGCATAAAGTGTGACACAATCATGCAGCCACTTGAATCTTGCAGTTAATTAATTGAAAATGATTAAGAATTACAGGACTGGTATGCTTCACATCTACATGTAGGCTACATGCAGAATCTTAACCAAACCATAACATAATTGAGCTATTCTGTTAACATTGTAATAAAGAATATAATAACTGAAGGTTCCAAAATGAAAATGTCCTAAGTGATAATTTTGGTTTTTTGTTTTCGATTTTTTTTCATGCTGGCTTTAATAGGTGTCCATCAACTTCTCTAGCTTAGCCTAAAAGTCTTAGTCTGACAAGATACTTCCTGTGTTTATGCTTTGAAAGAATGACTTCAAACCTATCAAATTTTATTAGTACAGTAAAAGGCAAGAAAAGAAAATTTGAACAAGATAACAACTTTCACAGCCTAGTAGTCCATGAATATCATAGAAAGGTCAGACCGTTGCTATCCAAGAATTTCAGGCTTTCTTGAAGTTTCTTTTTTCATTAAAAATTACCAGAAATGTTTATGAGAGAAAGAAGGCTGCCCAAATATCATTGGAAGCCAATTGAATCATTTTTTTAAATTAATGAATTAATTTTTTTTAAATCTGGAAAAATAATACAAAATGTCACTTGAGACATTTTCACTTAAATTTGAACCTTTCTACCTGCACAGCAATTTCAGCTCACCACTGAACGAGGGGAACTACAAAATGGGAGTAGCAATTACAAGTATAATAAATAATGATAATAATAAATATATGTGTAGTGCAATCAAATAAGTTTTACTATAATTACCCTTTTCATCTGCTGGGTTACAGTCTTGAAGTGCGAATAGGAAGGAACACATTTCCTTTTTGGTTTCTCTCTTAAGAGCTGACAGAGCAGGTTTATTCATCTCCCAAGCTTCCTTCATTTCTTTTACAAGATTTGAGTTGCCAAGGATTCTTCCCAGCTCTGCTTTCAACTACAATTTTGAAAATGTACACAGACAGTTGAGACATATGTTCACACATTATAACTACAAAGCTAGAAATAAATGTATACTTTCTTCAAGCGTACAATTTGCTCCAAATAAAAATGTAATGTAAGCCTTCACATGGGGTTTGGAAACAGGACCATCCACATGCTCTGATCCCCGAGCTTCAAAAAGTTGTAGTAGCATCTCATGGTTTAAGCATGTGTGGTTTAAGAAAGTAATTTATGAGTGTAATATTGCATGGACAAGATCAAATTACAGGTATATGAATGCAATGATAATAAATACCTCATTTTCCTTTTGATCTTGAAATGCTGGATAATCTTGAACTATCTTCCACAAGCGTGCATCATTTTTGATGATACATGACCTCCTTAGGGGAAAGGTCTTTTCCATAAGAGATTGGATCTTTTGGGCATCTTTAGGAGATGTGTTCCATAATTCAAGTAGTTCCAACCTTTGACTCTCCAATGCATCATTAGTTTCACCATTTGGAAGAGAAGGCAACTCAGATGATGCTGATTTGTTTAATTTTCCTTTCCTGCCTGGTCTGCCTTTAGGCACCTCTATTCCCTCCTCTTGCAGTCTTTTCCTTTCCTTTCTGACTGCCAGCCTCTTTAGGTTCCATATCCATTCATTTATCTTCTCTTCCCACATTCGCTACAATAACAATTAAGATTTGAATTGACCAAGGAGAACATAATGGCATTTGTATATATACTGAAAGGGCCTCTCCTTGTAATGCCTGTTGAACATGAGGTATTTATAACTGAACTTACATGTCCTGCACCAAATGAGCCCTTGAGGAAGGGATACTTTTCAACCAACATCAGGGCAACATGCTCTCTTTCTTTTTGGCAGACTTTATCTGTTATAGCCAGGATAGAATCACATGTCTGTCTTACCAATGTATTCTTTTCATCAGTACTTAATGGACCCCCTCTTTTCAATGCCTGTTCAACATGTGGTTGCCACTGAAAGAAAATATAACAAATGGTTTATAAACAGTTACCTAAAATTTCTCCCAGATCTCTTATCACATCGGTGTTTGGGAAAGGAAGTTTATTTCCAGTGAGAGCAGGAACGACAAAACTACTAAACCTAAAGACACCGGAAATAGAACTTCAGCCAATGGGTGGGAGGGCGGGAAAGAAAATCGATGAACACGGACTCACGGAGGAGCAAACATGAAGTGAGGGAATGCCTCTGAACTCATGTGGCTAATGAGCTATTACCAGTCCCCCCAATGCTCGAATTAACTATTTTAATGAGAGCTAAAAATGAACCAATTCTCGCTACGATAACTATTCTAATTACCGGAAATAAAGACGGATAATCAACATAACAATGAGATCCCACAATGCTTTGCAATGCATATATTAATCAGCCCTCATGCTTTTGTCACAGTTCCTCTTGACAACCGAGGAGCAAACATCTCGACGACCCACCCACCCACCCCTAACGACGTGTCGCGAATTCCTACACACGGATACCTCTTTACTCCCACACTGTCCACTCTGTGGACGCACACCTTTTTTTCCCGATTCCATATCTCATTGGTTATCCGTGTGTATTGTAGGTACTTAGAATATAGTACCATTTAGCATTTCTTTGTACCTGGGTGTAATGTGAAATACTAAGCTGCTTGCTTTGTCCACATTACATTTTTGGTTTCCAAGCTTTTGTTATATAACAACTGCATGAATTAATGACAAATTACAATGTTGTGAAATAACCTGCTTTATCATTCAAATTTGAATCAGTTAATAAGTCAGGTTGAAAAAGAGCACCACACGAGTCACAAGATGGCCCCGTTAATACATGGTTGTAACAATATGGACATTCTATGTAATTAGTGTTACTGTAACTCAATTGAAGAGAGGCCTCGTTCTCATCTTCCATACACACTTCTTCATCTTTTCGCTGGGCTTGTAAAACGAAAGCACTCTTGGGCTTGACTCCTGCTGTACGTTGTCTAGGATATTGCGCAGCTCTGAAACTTCTAGAGGCATCTCTGCAAGGAATTTAACTTTTTTTTTGCCACCAGATCAATAACTTTTTGATTTTCACATGTTTCTGTGCCATGTTGACTAGGCTTAACTAGAATAGCGTGTACAACTTTTGTCATATCGCCATCATTGCATGCAAGCAACGCTGTGATTTCTGTTTCTGAGGCAAATGGAAGCACCCTCTTCAGACTATCTACCTTTTCTCCAAAGGGAGGACTGCGGGGAGTGACGATAGCATGGCTCGGCTGCACCAAGGGCGCAGCTTTAACATATTTATCGTGTGTTGGCTGCTGGTGAGGGTTAGGTTTCTTTTGATGAAGCATTATGGCTGTTTTAAGGACAGACAGTGGATTTACATCTTTTTCTTTTTTGACAACCTCCACAGAATACGTGTTAATACTTGTGGACAATGAGCGATGTTCTTCTAGTTGTTTAAGCTGTTTTGCTATAAACATAAAAAATGGCTTTTGCAAAGTTTTTTGATATAATTCTCTTCTTAGAATACAATGTGTATTTATGTTGTCCTTTATACACACAAAATCAGACAAATTTGGGGACTAGTTTCATAGTAAAAATAAACACGAAACTAGTACCCAAACTTGTCTTTGTGTGTGTAAAGGACGATATAAATACACATTGTATGTCTTTGTTTGTCTAAGATTAAATTGAGTAAGTCCTTGGAAGTCAAAATTAAAAGTATATCTGCTTGATATAATTCTCTAACTGTATTTTACAAGCTCCTTCACAAAAAGGCGAGAGTTTGCGCTACGTGAATAATTTGTCATTACGTCAATCTTTGCATTTTTATTATTCTGTTCTTACCTTTCCTTGACTCTTTTTTCGTTAGAGCTGCCTGCGCTTTCTTGCAGGAGGATTCGAAATTTGCCCCTTGCAAAGCAAGCATAGCGCTATCTGATGTATTTGAAGTGGATATTTCTGGAAACGATATAACTGCAGTTGTGCGAGTCTTGCTAGTTTCGTCCTTTGTTGATGTTGCGGCCAAAGACATTCGAAATTTCCTTCCTTTGTCGAATCTGGCTTCTCTTTCTGCTCTTTGACTTTGTCTAATAGTGCAGGCATATCGTGCACAAAAAGTGCAGAATTGTTCAGTTTTTTGCTACAAGCATGAAAATTGGCACAATGATAGAAGACAACATGCTGACTAATTCCTGATATAGCGCCACGCCCAAAAATCAATACTTCCAGTTTTACACATGTGGAATTAATTTTCACTTAAAATTAAATACAATTGTTGCATTAACTAGTTGGTTCATGAAATGTGATAATTCTTTATGAGTACTGTTCCTTCTACCTAACTGACTATAGTGCCCCACCCTATTCCTCGTACTTCCAGTTTTATGTTAATGGATTTAATTAAATTCAAAATTACTGAAAATAACCGTTTTCTACAATGCTATCACTACCAACTAATCCAAATTGGTCTAATGATGCATGCCCTTTTCATTTCACATGCACTGCCACACCCTAAACTTAGTACTGCCAGTATAGATACATAGGAATACCTCAAGTCTCTCAAGTATCAAAATTATTCACCTTGTTATAAAGTCAAGGAGATAGAATAATAAACGGATATGATTGAAACAACGCAATTTGCATAACGTGCAACCATGGCAACGCCTTTTCAAAAGTACTTCCAGTAATAGTACATTGTAATTGATTATTGGGGTTACTGGAATTTATTAATTTTGGATTATGGAAAATCTAAGAGGTAAAAAAAAGGTAAAAATCTTTGACAAGGGAGAGGGCTATTGCAGTTCACTCGTAGCAATCACTAAATTTTGCATTGTTAATTATTTCAATAACTTCCCAAACGAATTAATTCCATTTGCAATCGCCTCCACAATCACACATGGCTGTGCACACGAGCTGCAATTTAGCACATTTTTATCTTGCTGACATTTACATCTGGTCAGGTGGCTACACATTTCCAAAATCTCTTGCTTAGTTTTCCCACAATTGCGTCAATTTAATCTTTTTGGTCCGCCTTTGTCTACTGCCAAGTGCGGCGCAGAGGGTAGCTGCAATGACTGACCTGGCTTGATAAGCAGTTAGTCTCTTAATGTGATTTTGGCGGAGTGCTACAGATGGGATGCTGCCCCAATTGACTTGGCTTTTTTGAAAACATTTCCTTCTATAAAGTCAATAACTATTTGGCAAAAGTTAGTTTAACTGTACAGTAGTACAACAAATTGCTGCAGTAGACTGACATATATTTCCAACAGATCTTTACATACAGAATCATTCAAAGGCCGTTCAAATGTTGTTTTTACTTCTGCAAACAATACCTTCAAGTCTCCAAGGCAGAGATTTTCCCGAATATAGACATTTCATTGCAGCCCGTGAAGACAAAGAAATGAAAAGTTGAAGTTTTACTTCGAAATCGCGGGACGTTGGTGCGCAGATCTCCAGGCCTATTCCAGGCTTTAAAATCGCCCAAAATCACGGCGATTTTAGTGCCTGGAGTAGTCCTATTTCCAGAGCCAGAGGCTCGTGGAAAAAGCAATTGAAGATGGGCCCTTTTCTCCCGCTCTCTACCGATGCTCCATTTTAAGGGTATTTACAGTATATTAAAGCTACATGGAAAGAACAGAAGTCGAAACAAGGATAGGAAGTCACTGATATTCGATGGGGATCAAACTTGGGACCTCTCGCACTAACCAACTGTGCAATCCTTGCTCCTAAAAGTCGTGGAAGCCATGGAAAGCAGGAAGTGCAGCTGCTTTGCTAGGGCCTAGTGCTCTGAAAGCTTCAAGAACTGCAATATCACAAGTCTGATTCCTCTTAAGTGCATGTTGCCAATCCAGTGAATTTCCGTTCTACATCACATGCTAATCTTTGTCCAAAAGAAGAAATCAAGTGTATGTTTCCATGCAACTTGATGACTTTCATTTGCAAATTTCAACTAAAAGTAAAAAGCTCTCAAAAACCTAAGGAATCCAGCGAATTCCCGTTCAACACTAATTTTTCTCCAACAGAAGAAATCAAGTGTTTCTTGTTGGGCAATATGATGGATTTGCAAATTTCAGCAAAAAATAAAAAAAGCTCAATACCCTAAGGAATCTTTCCCAGTTCTACACGCTTTGGTTGACCATGGCTTTGTTAACTTCTAGATATGGTCTGTGATTTGAGGCTATCAGTGCCGCAATATTCGCTCCACATTACATCAACCCTGGAGACATTCTGTATTAAACTGGGTCTTCACAGTCATGTGTGATTGATCAGGCTATTGTGAATGGGCTTTCTTTATGTGGAAAATTATAAAATAGTGAGAATTATTGATTGTTACGAGGGAAGTGCAATAACAGCGGCCTTTATGTAGGAATCCCTACAGAAAGATGTCAGATTGCCATATACCCAAACCTAATTCCAGATCATCAATTCCAAAGTATTATTACTGGAAGTACTTTTGAAAAGGCGTTGCCATGGTTGCATGTTATGCAAATTGCGTTGTTTCATCTCCTTGACTTTAAAACAAGGTGAATAATTTTGATACCTGAGAGACTTGAGGTATTCCTATGTATCTATACTGGCAGTACTAAGTTTAGGGTGTGGCAGTGCATGTGAAATGAAAATGGCATGCATCATTAGACCAATTTGGATTAGTTGGTAGTGATAGCATTGTAGAAAACGGTTATTTTCAGTAATTTTGAATTTAATTAAATCCATTAACATAAAACTGGAAGTACGAGGAATAGGGTGAGGCACTATAGTCAGTTAGGTAGAAGGAACAGTACCCATCAAGGAGGATATTTCACCCGTCCCATCATGCCTTTCGGGAGATTACGTCATTTTTTATGCCACCTCATCGAATCCAGCTTTCGAAAAGATATGAAAATAACCCTTCTTTGTCAGCTTTTTTGGGGCACAAAACGACGTTTATGGTAAGTAATATTTCATTATGTTGTTATGCTAATATCAGTCTTTTGTTTGATACCAAAATCTATTGGTTTAAAGGTCTGCAAAGACAATAATATCAGTTATGCTTGAGCGCTTATTCATATTGTTTCGTCGCTCCGCCATTATTTTCTTTCGACGTGTACATGAATATTCGAAGTTAATATTGAATATCGTGGGTACATTAGCTTTTTCGAACCAGATTTACTTAGTTTAGATAATGCTTGATGTTTTGGATACAAATGTACCCTAATGTACCCAGCTTTAGTTGTATTTTCGGACTGCTTAAAATACTTGATTTTCAAGCCGAAACTCGAAGAGGGTTTGATCGATCGTACGAGAGAATGTACTGACTTTTTGCCTTTAGTTAGAGTTATAATTCAGAGAATGAACATGAAATGACTTCAAATCATTATTTTATTTGTTGATGGTGTTTTAGGATCAAAAACAAGATAAAAGAAAGCATATAACTACAGGAAATACGCCACTAAAGCCCAAAGACAAAAAAGAAAGGAGATGTGAAGTTGCACCAAAACGTTGTACTTCGTGCAAAAAGAAGGACTTAAATTCCAATTCAGGAATTTCTGCTTGCGGAGAAAATGTCAAAGACAAGAGGAAACATATCTCTACAGGAGATACCCCGTTAAAACCCGATGAAAAAAGGGAAAAACATGAAGAAGAGACAGGGAAGAGTAGAAAAAGGTTGGCATTCAAACCTACTACTCCAAAACAAAAGGTATCAGAGCCCGAGCACAAACGATCTGAGGTGCTGTTTACATGAGGTAGGATGATCCTAGCACTAGGGCTAAGTCTTTTGTTTTTAGTGTCTCTAGAGAAAAGAAGACAAAAGACTTAGCCCTAGTGCTAGGAACATCCTACCTCATGTAAACAGCCCCTAAGTCTCCCCTCTGTCTCTCTGTACTTATCCACAAGTGTGAGGCCCCAAGCCCTATTTCATTGGCATGTCTAAATTACCTGTTTGTGAATATTTTATTGTAGATTGCCACATTTTTAGTTCGTAAAGCCAGAGGATTATACAAGTCTCCACAACAGTTAACCTTTTCACCAAAACACTCTAAAAAGTTATGGACTGTTGAGGAAGATACTGCACTGGTTCAATTTGTGGCTTTACACCGTGACTTACAGCCGTCCGAAAGTGAGTGGCCATCAATACGGCCCACCAACCCATATTGGAAAAAGGCTGTTGATTTCATTCAAGCAACAACAAAGTCTCCATATTTGAGGGCAGGTTAGTTGTACATGTAGGTTATTCAAAGCATAATGCTACTTAAGGTTCATGTTATTATAATTGTGCTTTTAAGTAATGGATGTTACTTTAAATTTTTTCACAGCAAGTACAGCAAGACAAAGAGTTGTTGTATACCTTAAAGGGAAATACAAGACCCTAGAGGAAGCAGAAGATGATCTTGGTTTAACTGTGGAAAATTACCTTAGTGGACCTAGTTTAAATACTAAAGCCAAACCACCTACAACTCCTGCTGGACACCTTTCACTAAACAAAGATCAGCAGTTACACATTGCAAAACAGTACTTTTCATCCCTGAATGATGATAAAAAATATCATTTGTTAAAAGAAATTGTTTCTTCCCTTCCATCCAGCAAACACCAATTGTTGATTGAATTTTTGTCAAGTCTTCCAGGAAATAAGGAATATGCAGAGAAACTGGCAAACAAACTGTTTCTAACTTTAGCAGAAGGAGAAAGGATTTCAACTAACCCTGGTAATTATGTGTCACTGTCACTGCTTGGTATGAAGAGGTTGGAAGAAAATGGGAAGCCAAACCTACTCTACAATTTCAGTCAGTGTTTTGGAAAAAATCGTGAAGGACTACAGTGCCCTCTCTTTCCAATGGATCGTATGCCTTATGGTCTTATTGAGTATACTATCCAGTTCTATGCCAGTACAGATGTAAATCAGGTATTAAGTCAACTTCATTATTCCATTTAATGGCTTCTTGTGCAATATACCATGGAATATTCCATCAGTCATTTGTGTTTTCTACAATGTAGAATACACAAAATAGAAGAGACATATTCCATGGTTTTACAGTCACTTGTTGTAATGTCTCATGGTTTAATACTGTTGGATATTTATATGTATTAAATTTTGGAATAACTATAGAATACTCCACAAATTATTAATATGTTCATGTAGTCAATAGAAACACTATAGAATGAATATCATCTGTGGGGTATTCTATAGTTAAGTGTCTGATGTCACTTTTCCTGCTTTCTAATTGGCTGTTTTTTCTATGTACAGAATTGCAGCTGAATACATGTACAAAGCTATTACTTTTGTATTTTTCTCTTTATTTCCTACCATTTATTAATCAAGGTTACCTTGCCTGGGGCAGTGAGCTTAAGCAAAGTAACTTTAGATTAAAGAAAGGTAACAGTAAGCTCTAATAAATAAATAATATATTAAAAAAACTGGTCATGTAATTGAAATGTGTTCGGATGTATTTTTCAGCTGCGTGTACCCCACGATTATCACACGTGGTTACAGACCATGGAAACAGAGTTTCCCTCAAGGTTTCACAGATTGTTTACTGGGCCAATGTGGAGTGGTCAACAGAAAAAGCACATTGGCAATACTGAGAAGGTGTGTTGTCATATCTGTTTTATTACATAAAAAATTAATTTGAAATTAAAAGCTCTTTTTATTTTGATAGGCAAGGGTCAATATACCAGCTCCAAGCTTGTCAACTCATTTTAAGGCGTTGATAATTGTTTTTACCCTCCATTGTTTAATTCCCTAGTTCAAGGTGCTGTATGCTTTAAGTGTTATAAATAAATTATAAATATAAGTTAGCTCATCACCCTTCTTTGAAGCACAAATATTTATTGCTGAATTACAGAGGGCACAGCTGAACATGGTCAAGTTTGAGGTATATAGAATATATAGGTACATGTTACCTTGAGGTTAATACTCAAGATTTCATATCAACTACACTGCCTTGTACATGTTATAGTACAAAAATTACCTTTACATATTTTATATATCAAATTTTCTTTCTTCCATTTATTTTTTTCTTTTTTTTCATGTGATTCAATTTCAGCCTTCTGCTCTAGATGAACTGAAAAAGGCCAATCCTAAAGGACGATTTTGGATCAAAATTGATGGAACTGATATAAAGCAAGGTTTAATGGAATCAATGAAAGGAAAGTGGAACGGAGATGAAGATTTGTGTGATGGGAAGGTACAACAGCTTAGAGAAAAATATGATAAAAGAGTAGCGGCACTCCACCATCCTCTTACAAAGAAACCTTCTGCCAGATACATAGAAGACATAATAAAGGATCTTAAAGAAGATGGCCTGTTTTTACTATCTGGCCTTGAGAAAGCTCAGACAAAATACAGGGAAAAGTTTGAAGCCAAGAACACCAAAGGAGAGGATCTAAAGAACCTGAGTTGGGAATTAATTGAATACCAAACATTGCTGACCCAGGCACAGGAATTGCAAGTCAGGTATGAGGATGTGTCTTCCCACCAGACGAGGGGTGATGGTGATCAGAATGCTTTTTCTGTCTTGCTTGGGCGACTTGAAGTTGAAAGCAAGACATACTTGAAGAACCTGTTTAAGAAGAAGCGTCAAGCTGCTGATCATGTAGTGGTCTGGATGATTTCTGATGAAAGAAGGAATGCCAAACCTTATGCTTTACCTGTTGGCTATGTACCATGTGGAACACTAAGAGACCAGTACGTTAGAGACCTGACTAAACCATTAAAGGAAGAAATGAGGAAAAGAGATCTTACCTTAGTTGGTGAGGGAAAAAAATCAGATAGATCATATGCCAATATTGTTTCTTATCTCTACACGAACTACAGGTTTATGCTTTACAACACGATCTACCTTCAATGTAGAAGATCAATAAAGGAATATTTAATTTTACCAAAAGGCATACATTTAGCAGTAGCAGTTGTGTGATAATATTTACTATTTTACAATCTGTAGGCATTACCACAGATGGAGAATATTGTACTCTTAGATCCCAAGGTGAAACCAGGCCATTGAACCTTTGGCAAATAGTCCATGATGCCAAAGAAAGTGTTAAGAAAATGGCAAAAGAAACCATACTGGATATGCTGATTTTGGAGAGAGGTAATTCATTTGATTGTATAATCCATGCTTACCATAGATGGTGTTTACCATAGATGATGTTTATAAACAAAAGAATGGGAAAGAAAGAAAAAAATTCATAGAGATATGAGGCAATAATAGTATTGTGTTAGGGCAAGGCTTTCAAGGATAATAAACTGCTTGTTGGACTTCAGTTCCCCAACTAAATTAATTAATGTTAGTTTTATCCTTTGTGTTTTAGTTAATGCTGATGGAACACCAGTTGTTGAGTGTCCAAATCCAATATTCCCTGATGAACTGATTCTAAAACTTCATAGGCTACAAACTGTGGATGGACTGTCTCTTAATGATGCTGTTACCAACATTCGTGGCTCATTAGTTCCAGATGGCTACACCCCATATCCTTTCCGCAAGGATACCCCAGAGACATTGTTAGACAAACTTAGATCAATTGCAGCAACTTATCAGTTACGAAGCACCATACAGTATTGGAAAGAGAGAGATGTAGATTTCTGTACCTACATTTATGTTCCCGAGGTTGACCCTGTTACAAATATGGTCAGACATGACAGAGGAGACCACAACCATATACTCAAGCGAATTGGAAAAAGTACCAGACAGGGGCATAACACCAAATTACATTTCGCTGCATTTGATGATGTTCTGAAGGATGCACAAAGTGGATTAACACATGCTGCTTTAATGGGTGTGAGGAAACAGTCAGTTGAGGATGTGGAGCGACTTTTCTCATGTCATGTAGTATCATCCCTTAGACGACATGGATACCAGACTGAAGCAGAGTATGTGGAAGTCATTGCTAATTGGCATGAAGCCGCAGATGGAAGAGGACTTAGTCAGCTTCAGCGTTGCAGATACAACTACAACATGTTGAACTATATCTTGGATGAATTAATGCCATGGCATAGAGAGAGATATGATTTCTCAACCATAGATGTTAACAGGCTAGTGAAAGATATTTAGATTATTAATATCACAGATTATTGTTTGAGGGGGGGGGACACAGGAACTCCATAATGTTTAGAAATGGACATGCAATTAATATAGATATTGCTCTCTGAGAGATGTGGAGTTACCTTACTTTGCATGAAATGCATATCACTGTACGCTGTCATGTATTTTGTTATGTATGTTCAGTTGTATGTATTTTGTACACTTGATTGCGGAAAGGTTGTTGATAAATGTATGCAAATGCACAAACTATCAAATAGTGAGATTTTTAAATAAGCCTGACAGCTGGAATATAGGATTTTTGAAGAGTGAGCAGTGTTCAGAGTAAGCAGAACTTTGGTCTTCCATCTCATCAGAGATACTAAATTAACGAAATATTAAATATATAAATGTGTAAGACAACCTTTCATCAATCAAAAGTATTTGGGTTGGGAGGGATTACTATACTGACTTATATTAATTTATTTCAATACAAAGGCCATGGGAGTATGTTTATGGATTTTCACGAGAAACACTGATAGAAGTCACCACAAACATTGAAAGCCAAGAGGCACGAAGGCACCTGAATCATGTAGGATATCCTGAGCACCCAAGAGCTGGTGGAACTGATGACTTGGAGAATTTCTTTGCCATAATACATCGTCTTTTAGGTGCAGTTTTCACACTGAAGCAGTTCCGTGAAATATGGAGTCAAGTAGTCAGGTATTTTTGAGACTAATAAAAGTAATTTAATTAAACAATTTATCATATAACCACAGACAGACATATCTACAGTCAGAGACACAGACTAATGTAAGAAAGGGGAAAAAAAAGAAAGGGAGGAAGAAAGAGTAAGAAAAAGAGAAAGAGAGGTAGATAGAAAGGAGAGAGAAAAAGAGAGAAAGAAAAAGTGGACAATGCTTTTGTGTTGGTTGACAAAGTTGTTTATTAACAGTTAAAGGGCTATGGTAACAAACCCAAAATGAAGCTGAAGTGCTAATACTTTGATTTAAGTCAACAATGACACTCAATACTTTTCTTTTCAAAGGGAATTTACAAAGAAAATGGATGCCAATCTGCCATTCTATTATTACACACTAAATGACAGATTCAGAGATGAAGAACTCCCATCATTTGATGAACGCCCAGCCTTTGAAGAGGACCATGTTGAGTTACGTACACATCCTTTAAGGCTTCATCGTTTAAGACTAAATCTTAGAGAGGATAGCTCAATATTTGCTGCAGCAAGAAACTTTTTGCCAACCAGAAATAAAACTACAATTAGAAGCCAAATGCACCGCCCTGTAGTTGGTTTACCCCCCATTCCAAATGCACCATGATAGTGTACTTATAGTGTACAATATTGTAAATGCAAATGTCATTTGAACACTGAGTTGCTGTAATTTTAACACAGAAATGATATTCATAATAATTAATATTATATAATATTTATCTCTTACATTTAAGGAAAAATAGACTGGCTTTAGAATGTAAATTTTTTTAAAAAGTAGCTGTAGTTGCTTAAAGTGCAACCAATTGCAAAGTAGAAATTCCAGGGTTAAATGTAGTAACCTGTTGTAATTAATCGCAAATATTCATTATAAATCCTTTCTTCTTTCTTTTTTATTCTTTGTGTAATAATAATCTTGGACCCACATTAATTGGTTATGCCATTGTGGGGTCCTGCCCTTGGGTGAAGTACACAAATAAATAAATAAATAAATAAAATATATGACCATTGTCCAATGACATGATAGATAATGTCTACAATTCACAGCCAACAGGGTTTTCAAGTCAACTTTTAGTCATTACTAAATTGTAATATGGCAATCATTTTGAATAAGTTTTGTTGTGGACTGACTAGCCTTTTCTTGATGTGAAAACCCTTTTGTTTTGTTTTTTCCACATGAACACAGCATTAGAAATATTTAAATTGAGTGCCATATTCCAATCTAGAGTATGTATGTCTTTCTTTAGTCATGGTTCTTGAGAGCACTCACAGTAAGCTTGCAAGTTTGCAGCTAGTAAAATTTAGAATAGAGTAATATTTTCAACTGAGTAAGCAAGTATCTACTGCAAGTTAAAGAGCTCACTATGAGTGCTTTCAGCAATGGGCAGATCATGGACTTTACACTTGCATTGATAGGTAAATGTATGTGTTCATCTGTTCATCCATTGTATTTTAACAATTGTAAGTGTAGTCTTTATTGTCTGGCAACCATTTGCCTCTCTTGATGGCATGCACATATCCAAACAACATAAAGCTGTTGATAGCAGGGATATAAACTCTATGAATGTGTTTCAGTGTCAATGATTCGATCTCTTCGTTTTGCATTGCAGCTGTAAATTTCTGGACTTTTTTCCCTGGCACATACCCTACAGGTTCATACAAATCAGTAACCAGGACTTTAACAATCAGAGCATTTTCATCTCGAACATTTACTGGCTGTTCAATTATTTTGACATCTAGTTGTTCTTTTTTGGCAATTTTCCCTTGAATAAATGTTAAAGCCTTTTGCATGCCAGGATGATAACTGCAGCCCTTTAGCTTAAATGTCTCACTTTCGAGTATAATTTCACCATCAGTAACAACACTGTCGTTTTCTTCGATATCAACTGTATGTGGTACTTGTTGCTCAACGGTGCTTTCATTTTGGTCACTTTGACTGTGCGAATTCTCCGGGGGCTCGTTGTCATCATGACCACCATTTACGAAAATCATTCCACGTTTCGGCCATCTTGAGCAGTTACACCTAACACTTTCTAAATCCAGGTAAGGCATCTGTGGTTGGCCGTTGACCTCAAAATAGTCAACCTTAGGGCGCAATGCTCTACCGGGCATGCCAAGAACAACAACAAACTTCCATATGACTACCACAGGGTGACTCTCTTCTTCTTCCTCTTCGTCTGATTTCAGCTGTGTTTTATAAACAAACATAGCATAAATCAGTGGAAATTTCATAGCTTATTTGAAGAATATCGAAGCTTAACTCTTCTCGCCATAAGTCCAAAGTAAATTTTATAATTTTGCAAGACGTACCTTGACATAAAAACTGTGGGACAGATCAATAACTATAGGTGACTTTAAATTCGACAACAACTCCATGACATAATGACTGTTTGGAAATAAAACTAATCGCCTTTCACAAAGCTCGTTGAGGACGCTGACGTGGCCTATACGTGCTGTCCATTCAACAAATGGTAACTCCTGTAGCGGAAGGACGACTTCAGTATTCATATCGATGCAATGCAGAGTTAACAGACCGCTTTTGAGGACGTTTGATCTGGTTTGATTCTCTCGTAGAGAATCGATTCTGTCGAATTTAAAAGAGAAAATAAGTGTTAGCTTTGTATATGTTAATTCGAAATAAAACAATTCTGAATAGAAATAGTGTAAAAAAACTATATTATATAAGGACTATAAGTTAAGCGAAACCAATTAAGCTATAAGTTACCTTTCCTTCGAAACGGTCTCTCTCGTAGCACTGCCCGCCATGTTAGTTACTGAACATCTTCGCGAACTGGCGCTTCGCTGGGGGTCTCGGCAGTTGATAATATAGTTTGCCCGCGGTGCATGATGGGACGGGTGAAATATCCTCCTTGGATAAAATACACTACAGTCCAAGCTGCTACAATGATATTTTCATGACTGTTGTACACTTGTCTAGAAATTTTTGATTACTATGTACATCATTGGTGAATATAATGCAGTCAGTTAATCACACAAAATTATACCTCATTCATAATAACAATTGGTTGTAGTACTGTAGCCATGTACTGTGCCTCAGATGGTAAAAACTATTTGATTCACATGCTAGAAATGCAATTGCTATGCTTCACCCTCAAGGAACCTGTGCCCTTACTTAGAATGCTGCTCTGCTATATATTTGTATTCTCTTTGTTTTTCTCTGATAAAATCTACCTGGTATTGGAATTCAGAAACTTTAAGGTCAACTGTTGAACATGGAACAAAATTCCACAGTTCACTTAATACTTCTGCTGAACAGCCTATAATTAGATGCACATATCTGTACCACCCAATGCCAATAGCCACAGGTAGCCCAGTAATGCTGGCAATCAGCGTCTAGTTGCTGACGCAGCGACGAGCCTGAAGCGAGCGAGCAAGGAAGCAAATCTAATCTACAAACTAGGTCTCTGACCGACCTCAATTTTAACCACAATGCTCTCTGTTCCGTGTTGAAGTACTTCATATAAGACCCGAACACTGTACCACTCTAGAACAATAACCGTATTAATAATATATTGAGTCATACATGACGTACAGGGCTTTAAAAATAATCCAAAGTCCTGTACTTCATGTCTGACCCTCTGGATAGACTTTGGCAATACAAAGCACAGAGTATCCTCAAATGTGGTCATACACCAGGTGTCAGCCTTTTTTACCACACTGCCTTGCGAGCCTAGCATATAAAACCGTTGCCCATGTGACATTCGTCCTCTCCACTCGCAAGTTTGACAACTTGAAAGTATAGAAGGTGAGTATCAGTATTTTATGCCCCAAAACTGCCTCTAAAGGTAATTTCTATTTCGTACTGCTAAGTAAAAGCATAATACTTTTAAGATGTTGGTTATAATTCTTCTTGAAATGTTCATCCCGCGAACATGAGCTGAATTTCTTGCTTCTGCCATCGAGAATTTGGCTGAAGTTATAACCCCTGTCAGAGGTTATATTTCGAGTATCATTTTAAATTGTTATTTGGAAGTTCAGATTGTTCCCTTTTGTTACTGTGTCTATACATCTAGTGAGCATTTTTAGATAAAATCGCATTGTTTTTATGAGATCATGCAGGTCACGAGCCCAAACTTCTGATCGGCGAATTGTTGCTCAACAGTTGCCAAATTCAACCAAGATGTTTCCTTCTTACAGTCCACGAGCGTTTCGTTCGCCGACTTAATGCCCGCGATAATATGTGAATGTCCAGCGGCATTTCCCATTGCAGCCGAACATTCAGGCGCGAAATTTAAATTCCTCTGCAATCGGCACGTGTCGGTGGAAAAATAATAATACGCTAGTGAACAGATTATCCGTTGTGTAATGCCGCGCTTGCGGGAAAAGTGTGCCATTTGCGCCACTAAGACAAGTAGCAGGCTTTATACTATTAAAGGGGAGAAGATTGAAGACTTGAAGACCTGTTTTAACGAGATTTTTAGCAGGGACACAGCAAAAATATGCGCTGCTTGCTATAGACAGTTCAACAGATGGACTGCACATGGAAAGCTGGGTACTCATGACAATATTACAAATAGCCGTGGACTTAAACATGTTTCTAAAAAGTACCTAACTAAAAAAGAGAGAGAAGACTGCCTAAACCCTGTCCAACCGTCTTGCAACCTTCTTGGCCTTCCTACAGAAATCCTTGCTTTAATTATATCCTACTTAGCACCTGGAGATGTTTGTACCGTGTCTACAACTTGTCACCAACTTCGAAAATTCTGCCAGTCAGATTACGTTTGGAAACAACATTTTTTAAAGGACTTTGGACTTGAACCACATTACAAAGAAACTACTCTTCCATTCCATACACTTTACAAATTAACGTACAGCTCTACACGGCAATCAAAGGCTGCCCTTTACAACATGCAATCTGAACTCTTATCTTTACGAGACTGTCAACAGCAAACACAAATGAAACTGACTGAAACAATGACTCAGCTTCAATCCCGGTCTACAGTTGCACAAAGACTCCATGCCGACCTATTAAAACTACAACAAGGTAACTCAGAGAACACCCCAGTGACTGGACTGCAGGATGCAATATTCCATAACGTCGCAAGAAAGAAACTGAAAAATAGCAAAGATGGATTTATTTTTGCAAACGGACAAAAAGGGAAGCCAATCAAGCTGATGCATATTCCAGCGTCACAGAAAGGGAGTGCAGAAGTGTCCTCCAGTACGTTGAGATCTCGCAGTAAAATAGTTGAGACCGTCACTCAGTCAGTCTCTAAACCGTTTACAACGAACGAAGATACAAACCTAACTACACAGCAGGCGTCTCTGATCAAAAGAAATAAAGATCACTTCCTAGAGTCAGCTAAAAAAGCGGGACTCAAGATTATCACAAAGTTCACCCTAAAAGAAGTTGCGCAAATCAAGGCACACATGCCCATGGAAATGCTAAGGATGCTAAAGCGCTCATTCACTGACATCTTGGGTTATGACATATTTGGACCAGAACATTCCCTTAGAAAATACGTACAAGATCTTGAGTTTCAGCACGAGTGTGGCACTGTCAAGACTGAGGGTGGTACGACGGTTTCGTTTGTCAGAATCACAGATGTAGCTGATTTGGTACGCAGGGTAGTCAACGAGCTCAGCGACAGTTTAGAGTTAACAGACCATCAGAATTGTTGGTGACTGGAGACAAAGGCAGTGCTTCCACCAAGCTATTACTACAAGTCATGAACTCAAAGGTTCAGCATTCCATAAAGAACGCCAAACTATTGGCCATATTCGAGGGGGCCAAAGATAACCGAGAATCTATAGAGGCAGTCTTTGGACCAGTCATCAGACAACTAGAAGAGCTCGAGGCCAACTTCAAAGAGATGGATGTCAATGTCATCAATAATCCTGTTATCAGTCGTGTTAGTAACGCTAACGAAGTTGATGTATTAGAGGTCAACGGCTCTGCAAACTGGCCTGCTCAACTAAAACAGCTCGACAGCACCAACACCGCTCACAGTACTGACTGCAAATTATGCAGAAAGTAAGTAAATGTACGATAAATATCTTACATGTTTAGCTCATATACTATATACTATACTCTACGTACTATGAAACTAACAACGATGGTAAAACATGTATAGAATATAATTGAAGAATCTCTAGATATATTTTGTGATCAGTGATTGGTATGAAAAGATTTTAAAATTCAAACCAATAGCAAAAAGACAATATTAAAGCATTTGTTTCATCAATGTATTTTTCATATACATTTCTTGTTACAATCTTTGTATAATATTTCTTGTTTCTTCTTTCAGAAGTGTGTCTTTGGATAAAAGGGGTCCACAATCAGGACAACCTGCAATGGAGCAACAACATCAATATAAAACATGCAAAGTACGCTATGGTGGGGATTGGAACTTTCTTGCTGCATTGTTGGGGCTTACTGGTCCAAATGGTGTTCATTTCTGTAACTACTGTCTATGTAAGCTGGATGATGTCATCAAGGGCACTCCTCATACTCCCACACCTCTCCTGAATTATGCTGTAACATCACCCAAAGTCTTTAAAGCTAGAACATTCACTGAGATGACATCCTCAAGTCAGAAATTCCAGTGTGAAGGAGCAAAGAAAAAGGATGTTAAAAACTTCAACAACTGTGAACAAGAACCCCTATATGGACAAGCTGGTGAGGTCCTCAACAAAACGTCATGTATGCCCCTGCACATCACTCTTGGCATAGGTACACAAATCATTTATGTTCCACATATTTTGTCATTACTATTTTTTCTTTGAATCATTTACAGTATATTCATTCAAATTAGAGATGTAAAGCTATAAATATATAGATATGCTTCAATAAGGTCATTATTAATTTTTTATTATCATCATTTTTTTATGAGGTCATCAAATGCTTCAGATAATAGAGAAGATTGCTATAGAAGAAGACAACCAGATTAAGGCAAGCCAAGGGATGCCAACAGAGATAATGAAAGTGCTTGTTGAGAAAAGAAACAAGGTATACAATAGAGAATGCCTTTATAGATTGTCTTTTATAGAATTATTAAGGCATCTGTAAATGCAACAATGCTGTCAACATTGCTAACTTGCTCAGTTCTTACCATAGGTTGCTAATGAACTGGATGAGATGACAAAGGAACTTACAGAGAAAGAACAAGTGGTGAAGGACTTTAAAGAGATCTGTGATGCACACAACAAAGAAAATGCAGATTTTCTTGCAAAAGATGGTCGAAGGTAAAGTCAATTTGATTTAATGACTACTAGCTATTGCTTGACTATCAAATAGCTATTGCACATCATTTTGTTCATGAATTAATCATTGGGATATGTGAAGCTGTATATGTGTGTTTTGGTTTCAGCTAGAAATCAAGTAAAGTGCAATCATTATATCAATGAAGGCCCTGCGCACGGAGTTGGTGTACACAAACGTAACAAAAACGGTAATGCTAGATTTCTTGCCATAACTTTGTCGTGCTATATTCCATAAAACACAGAATTTGGATAATAAAAGTAAAAACCAAGTACATTAACGAGGAATAAAAAGAATCTGTGAAAACGTAGCCACAAACGAAACAAAAACATGATTTGAAGTAGTAGTTCGAAAATGTGCGTTTTTGTCGTGCAGGATGCTTCTTCGTTTTCTCTACTTTTCTTCAAATCCTTACGACACGGTTTCTGCATAATTCAAACATAAGGTGCACTTGAAATTATCTTTCAATTTATACCACTTTAGATGAGTTTCGTAAGTATCTGTAAGAGAAATGCTCAAGAACCTAGCATTACCGTTGAAATATTTTTCGCAGATAATTCAATTTATCGGACTGCATATCGCGCCTTTGCACGCTCTTCAGCGCGCATATTTTGCGTTTTTAAATTATTTTAGCTCACGCCAATCGTGCTGTTTGAACGATTCTGCAATTTGCCAATCGTGCCTTTTTTCAACATTCCTTTTTTGCCCGTAATTGAATTTGTCACAATTTGTACAAAGTCTGACTAGACTTTTCACAATATCCTTTTTACAATCATAAAATCTTCAATGCAAAAAATTATCGATAAATATGCTACCATAGACCGCGGCCGTTACTTTTCATTTTGATTTTCAGTTTGCTTCTGTAGACCATAAAAATATACGTTAACGGGAATCTTGGATTGTCGTTGAGACTTGTACAGACTTATACTAGCGAAGCCCGAGAAAATATACTGATCGTGAACTGCAGCGACACCACAATGCCTTTTGATATTTCGTTTACTCAAGTGCTCACATTCCTTTTTGTAAGTAATATTTAAATCAGCATGATAACCATTTTTCCTTCAAGATCGACACCAAATCACAACTGATCATAGGGGAAAAAGAAGAAAATTGGTTTACTGATAACAGTCCTGAAAGCATCTCGATTGGTTTTACCGGTCGCGTTCTAATCAATGTTTACGTTTTGGAAATTTGGTTTCACTTCTTATCTTAGTAATGAATTGTTCAAGTGACTGCAGGACTTAAATAAAATGGCCATGCTTATGATGAATATGAATATTGAATATTGAAAATAAAAAATATTGAACATAAAAAACGAGTGCTATCTGTTGCGGGGATTCAAAATGAGCCGAGAGACGGTCGAGTCCCCAACAAAAATACTGCAAATCTTCCAAACCTCTGCAACCGTCGTAGGCATCTATCAAGTAGAGGCTACAAACATCAGTGCTTACAGAATTACAAAAGAATTTAGCTTACGTACTTGAGTCTAGTAAATGAATCTTTATTCATAATATTTCCAAACAAGTTTACGCTTCATTAAATTTGATCTTCTGACACATGCTCACGTGCGTTCCACAGGAACCCCGACAAATAACAAGGGCTATTGTGAAATGAAGACCATTTTTGATAAAAACGAACAGATAAGGGCAATGAAAACGTTGTGTCATAACAATAGATGTTGGTATTCTTCCAGCTTTAGAAGTCTTGACTTGGGTATTACATCGTAAAAATATTTTTTGACCTTCACGCCGGTGATGTCCAGACAAACCTTTCTTTTGCTGTACTGCAAAACTTCTAGGATAGTCTCCATGTTTTCTATTTTATCCTTTCCCAAACTGGAAGAATAAGCCAAGATAAACAGCTTTAACATTCCATGATTCTTAAATCCCGAATGTCGAAGGTCGTCATGAGATAAGCCACTAGTAGCCACCATTATAAGAATAGCTAAGTTTGGACATGCAGCTGGTAATTTCCGAAAAAGATAACTGCCAATGTTACAATGACTTAAGTTCAAGTATTTTAGATACTTCATGTTAAGTCTTTCGGTTAAATCGGCAGGAATCCTGTCTGGTTGTTGATCCAGGCTCCGGTGTCCGATCCACGAAAAACTTAAAGTGTGTAAAACTGTACACTTCTCCAAAACGATGCATATATCATTCCAAGTTAAATTCAGACATTCGTCCAATGAAATATGCTTTGTTAAAGGGAAAACAACATCATTCAAGTTTTTTAGAGTAAGAGTCCTTTGGCAGCTTGCATACACTCGAATCCACACTGAACTAGTCTTTGCGAGGGCGTTCCACCTTCGAGACACTAAAGGCACTGTTCGTACTAAATCCACAAAAGGCAAAAAGCCAAATATGGAGCAAAGTAGCTCGTTAGGCAAATCGCTAATTTGTGGCATACTGATGACTGCAGCTACCTTCTAGATGTATTTTCGTATTATTACTGACCGCATGGTTTTCAATTTAGCAAGTTTTGCCTAATTCACTGCTTTTCGTGCACTGTTTGCCTATTTTGCCCTTCTAAAAACAGGATTATTTTTGCAGCAAACAAATTGACAACCACGCACTTAACCAAGCTTTAATCGTGTAAAAAATACGCAACGAATAGGATTTTTGCGATTTCTAGATCAAAATTCACACATTTAGCTAGAATCTTTTCATTAGTAATAATCATATATTCGTGCATATCGAGCATTACTTTTCGCGCACGATGCGCTTTTCTTGCCGCAACGCGCATTTCTTGCTCAAACATTCACTAGTCCACGAAAAGAAGTACGTGTGTTGATCATGAGTCTTCAAAGTCATCTGTCGGTATGGAGTCACGGAAGAAAACAGGAAAGGAAAGACTGGAAGAATCCAAAGAACGGAAAAAAAAATTGAACAGAGAACGTGTAAGAAAGTATCGTGAAAAAAAGAGGACTGAAGAAGCAAGTAAGACTACTAAAGATGTCTCGGAGCAAACATTTTCCAATCGAACTGCTTTTAAGAGGGCCTTAGATTGTGTAAAGGAATCGCTTCCAAATACTCCAGAAAAGAAGGTAATAATAGCAATAATGTTTTAGTTTTTAATGTTGTTGTTTAAGCAGGTTCCATAGATGGATTAATTATCTACCCACAGGAAGCCCAAGCTCACTATCTGTGATGATTTACTGCAAAGAATATATTATAGGGGGACTTTTGAACGCTCGCTTTTTCACCTTAAATTTTAATAACATTCAAAAAGATACTCATAGTGTCTTCTTGATATTTTCGTTATCCTCTGACCGAGTTTCAGTAATTTTCCTCGGGGTTCAGTTGCCGACTTTCACCTAGCACCAGTAACTCATCACAGATAGTGACCTTGAGCTACCTGTGCTAACTCTCAAATAAATATTTTACATAAAACGTTCTTACAACGCTCAACTCAAATGTTGATTTTATTTCTTTTGATGTTCAAGGTGAAAATTCTAGAAGCTTTAAATAAAGAACTGTTGACAAATTCTGTTACATCAGCAACAGCCATTTTAAAAGATACCAGGGACGCTCTTTCGACAGTGAAGTACAAGAGAAGTGATGACGCGAGGACAGCAATCAGTGTCGGCATATCCATGCTTTGTGGCGAAAGTGTTGCAAGTCAAGGATTACAACGAAACATTGCCTCACAACTTGGCATAAACCGTAGAAGAATTGCCCAAAGCCTTCAACACAGAAGAAGCGCTACTACCACCCTTACCCCGTGGACATTAATTGAAAGAAAAACAAGAAAAGACAGCACTCCTGAGGAAGTGAGAAGATTGGTCTATGACTTCTGGTGCAGTCCAGGGATATCACGCCCAACTGGTAACAAAAAAGATGTTGCTAAACAGCGAATTGCTCCTAAAGAATACATAGAGCATGAAAAGCAAATCCTGGAAAAGACCCAGACGGAAGCATTCCATGAGTTCAAACAAAAGTTTCCGGATATTAAGATGGGGCAAAGATACTTTGAAACATGCAAGCCCTTTTTTGTAATACCGGCAAGATTAAAGGACAGGAATTCTTGTTGTTGTCGCAAGCATGTTGAAATGCAAATGCTATTTAAAAGTGTCATGGAATATCGAAAAAAATGTGTTTCCACTGTGGCCTTCAAAGATTACTCCAACCTTTCAGACATCATTGAGGATACACTGTGTCCAAGTGATGGATTCATGCACCATAAGAAAAACTGTTTAGAGAGAAACTGTAATAATTGTGGTGTGAAAAATGTTGAACGACTGCCAGAAGAGAGAGAGAACACTCAAAGTGCCAAGGTTAAATGGCAGAGATTTGAATACGTCGAGATCGGAGGCAAGCGCAAACTTCAGATCGTTTTAAAAGAAACTCACGTCCAAGAAATGTTTGAATATTTCTTACAACTGCTAGAGAAATTTCCGGCGCACCAGTTCCGTGCCAACTGGCAACACTCCCAAATGTCGAGATTAATTGAGAATCTTCCTCCAAACCACGCTTGTGCCATCCATGATTACTCGGAGAATTATAACTGTCAGCACCAGGACCAGGTTCAGTCACTTTATTACGGACAAACACAGGTGTCCATCCATGTCACTGTTTTACACAGACATGCAACTGCTTCAGAAGCCGAGCCTCCTTCAACTGTTGTTACAGAACATCTTTTCGTGATCTCGCCAGATACGCAGCACGATTCTCATGCTGTCCATCGCAACAGAGAGGTACTTGCTCGTTATTTAAAAGACATCGGGTGTAACATAGACGTGTTACATGAGTGGACTGATGGATGTTCTGCTCAGTACAAAAGCAGACATTGCATGGGCGATGTTTCTTTTTCTGTACCTGATTTTGGCTTTCTGACCATACGCAACTACTTTGAAACATCCCATGCAAAGGGGCCCCAGGATGGAGCGGGAGCAAATATTAAATACAAGTGTGACATGGCTGTCATAAAGAGGCAAGTAATAATCCAAAATGCTAAGGATTTATATGACTTTGTCGAGAAGGAATTCCAAGACCCTGCCCCAAGTCGCTTTCAATCCCAGAATGTTAGACTGAGACGACGAGTGTACTTCTACATTGATGACATCGAGCGAAACAGACCGAATCGTCTCTTTAATGAAGTGGAAGGTAACAGATCGATACACAGCATTATTGGTGAAAATGCATCGGGGAAATCCTTGAAAACCAGGTCGCTCTCTTGTTACTGTTCATCCTGCCTGAATCAACAGTACGATTCGTGTGAAAATAAAGATTACGTACCGCAGTGGTCTATCCAAGAAATGACACCAGAGAGAGGCTACGGTGACCAGAGAATCACGAGATCTAATTTCGAAGACTACATTCTGCAGATTGCTGACATGGCTTGCAAGGACTCCGTCGTAGCAATTGCCTCGGGGGACAGCGACGAGGATTATTATCTTCTTAAAGTGTCATCTGATGGGCCAGAAATTTTAGAACACCTTACAAGGGATAAATGGGGATGCAGTTACCCAGCAGGCGCTAAAGTGTTGAAAGGACTCTTTCTAGAGAAAGTAGTAAGAAATCCTGCTAATCAGATTACAAAGTCGTGCAAAATAAATTTGCAATTGTATATGCAGCAACTGTTCGTTACATTTGTCAAGATATTGAACAAGATACCAGTAATCAATACATAATACCACTGAGGCTTCACGAGGAAATTCTTGGTTCGCTTGAAGGATTTTGAACGTTGAACTTTAAAAAAGTACTACAGAGTACAACGTACGTGAACATTTTTCAAAACGAAGAGCATATATTAACACATAAGTCCTATACAAAAGATTTTAGTTCAATAAAGTTGAACGCTTTTTTGTTACAATATAAATACCTTTCTAGTGACTTTTAAAAAGATCGTCAATAAAAGTGTTTTTAAAAAAAAATGTTTTTGTCTACAGAATATTCTATTAGCAATTATTTCCGATTGTAAAAAATTTTCTAATCGCTTCTGGTTGAGCAATTCTTGGAAAAAAAATCGTAAACAGGAATCTATCCAACGACGATTATCTCGAAAACGAGTTCGGAACACCCGTTTTATTTTCATTTTTAGAATCAGCATAGTTGCGTAAGCCAAAAAGCCAAACTCGGGTAGAGAAAACCAAATCACCCACTATGGTACGTAATGTTTATTTTCACACGAATCGTACTGTTGATTATAACACGAGATTGATCTGGTTTTCAAATTTTTTTGCGCAAACAATGCATTCATAGGACGTGAACAAGGGGAGTTGATCACGAGTCACACTTCATTTTTCTGTCAAGTACGAATCACGGTTCAAATTTCCGGTATTTCTCTGGTGTCATTTCTTGGATAGACCACTGCGGTACGTAATCTTTATTTTCACACGAATCGTACTGTTGATTCAGGCAGGATGAACAGTAACAAGAGAGCGACCTGGTTTTCAAGGATTTCCCCGATGCATTTTCACCAATAATGCTGTGTATCGATCTGTTACCTTCCACTTCATTAAAGAGACGATTCGGTCTGTTTCGCTCGATGTCATCAATGTAGAAGTACACTCGTCGTCTCAGTCTAACATTCTGGGATTGAAAGCGACTTGGGGCAGGGTCTTGGAATTCCTTCTCGACAAAGTCATATAAATCCTTAGCATTTTGGATTATTACTTGCCTCTTTATGACAGCCATGTCACACTTGTATTTGATATTTGCTCCCGCTCTATCCTGGGGCCCCTTTGCATGGGATGTTTCAAAGTAGTTGCGTATGGTCAGAAAGCCAAAATCAGGTACAGAAAAAGAAACATCGCCCATGCAATGTCTGCTTTTGTACTGAGCAGAACATCCATCAGTCCACTCATGTAACACGTCTATGTTACACCCGATGTCTTTTAAATAACGAGCAAGTACCTCTCTGTTGCGATGGACAGCATGAGAATCGTGCTGCGTATCTGGCGAGATCACGAAAGGATGTTCTGTAACAACAGTTGAAGGAGTCTCGGCTTCTGAAGCAGTTGCATGTCTGTGTAAAACAGTGACATGGATGGACACCAGTGTTTGTCCGTAATAAAGTGAGTTTCTTTTAAAACGATCTGAAGTTTGCGCTTGCCTCCGATCTCGACGCATTCAAATCTCTGCCATTTAACCTTGGCACTATTAGAGTTCTCTCTCTCTTCTGGCAGTCGTTCAACATTTTTCACACCACAATTATTACAGTTTCTCTCTAAACAGTTTTTCTTATGGTGCATTAATCATTCACTTGTTGGACACAGTGTATCCTCAATGATGTCTGAAAGGTGGGAGTAATCTTTGAAGGCCACAGTGGAAACACATTTTTTTCGATATTCCATAACACTTTTAAATAACATTTGCATTTCAACATGCTTGCGGCAACAACAAGAATTCCTGTCCTTTAATCTCGCCGGTATTACAAAAATGGGCTTGCATGTTTCAAAGTATCTTTGCCCCATTTTAATATCAGGAAACTTACTTTTGTTTGAACTCATGGAATGCTTCCGTCTGTGTCTTTTCTAGGATGTCCTTTTCATGTCCTATGTATTCTACAGAATCAGAATATAAAGCATTAAGAATTCACGCACTTAACCCATGCAAACTGTAAAGTCTACACATTACTTAATGAGTAAAATAAGTATTAGATATTGAGTACCGTCTACGTTATGATAAGGTTAAATCGAATTTGATCGTGCTTTGCTGTCTTTTGAGTGTATACATCACGTTTTTCCCTTTCTTTAGGCCCTGTTACACGGTGCAATTTTTCTTGCAACTTGCAACGCAATGGCGTTGCGTTGCAAGTTGCAGAAGAGATTGCGCGTGTAACATCCCCTCTCTGCAACTTGCAATGCAACGTTGCAAGTTGCAGAAAAAGTTGAGCAGCCTTCTACTTTTCGCAAAGTTGCGAAGCAAGTTGCAACGTGTAACATCTATCCAGCAACTTGCAATGCAAGCGCTATCGTAAACACACGCAATTGAGCAATCAGAGAGCAGCTTATCCTTGTCGCCGGCAAATCCAAGATGGCGGACAAATAAAACATTGAACTTCTGATTGCGTTCAAAGAGAGAACGTGTTTATGGAAAACTGATGGTAGTTGGACCAAACTTGAGAAACAACATGCTACTCAAGAGTTGTGTGAGCTTTTAAACCTTTCAGAAGACCAGTTGAGAAAAATGTTGCACTCGGTAAGAACAAATCAAACGTGAATAAGAGCAAGAATGTTATGAGAGCCAGTGGGAATTTTACGAACACGTCTTTCTTAAGAGAAGAAATCATAAAGAGCCTTAAACAGGCACAACAACCGGAGTGGCCTGAAGAAGAAAGTCTAACACGTCCTTTTTTATCACAGGCTATGAAAGCGTTGCATTGCAAGTTGCGCGCGTTGGACATCTTACCTGCAACTTGCAATGCTATGCTTTCATCAGCATTGCGTTGCAAGTTGCAAGAAAAATTGCACCGTGTAACAGGGCCTTTTCTTTCTTTCTTTCTTTCTTTCTTTCTTTCTTTCTTTCTTTCTTTCTTTCTTTCTTTCTTTCTTTCTTTCTTTCTTTCTTTCTTTCTTTCTTTCTTTCTTTCTTTCTTTCTTTCTTTCTTTCTTTCTTTCTTTCTTTCTTTCTTTCTTTCTTTCTTTCTTTCTTTCTTTCTTTCTTTCTTTCTTTCTTTCTTTCTTTCTTTCTTTCTTTCTTTCGTTCTTTCTTTCGTTCTCAGTTCTTTCTTCTTTCTTTTTCTTTCTTTTTATTTCTATGAGCCGATAGACCCGGCTACAGGACGGTCGGTTCTCTGACTGCATGGGTAAGTAGAAATATTATGTTGTCATCAAATAAATTTGTAAAAGTTTTAATAAAAATACCCTTTCTTTTCTTCTTTTCTTTACAATTGTTAAAATGACCTCTTGAAATATGTGAATACAAATCCTTGCTCAATAAATCTAAATACCTAATTCAAGTTATTATGAAATGTAAATCTAAAATCTTACACTGATTTCTTGCTCAAATATATAAAAGGTTAAAATTATTGTAAGGCTTTCATTATTAATTTAAAAGCTAAATGTATGAATAAGTTATGTAAATAAATAAGTTATATAAATAAGCTATATAAAAGCTAAAAAGATCGTCAACATCCTTTGTAAATATAAAAAGCCTTAACATCACTATTTTCTGGATCTGTTCACGTATTTGCACAAATGTGCGTTGAGAGCGTTGGTGCATTTTTGCCACTCTGCGGCCTTATTTACCTCTGGAGTAGGGTTATATTGGAAAAAGGCAGAATATATGTAGTTCCGGGCAGTAGGATTCAAGGGTTTTTTGTTGTTGCCCCCATTTACGCTGACATTAATTAAATCATCGTTGTTAGGATAGAGTCGCTTTAGAAGTGAAACGCAAAAATTATACTTAGTTTTACAGCGGAATAAATCTGCCACAAGGCTTTCTTCTGGATATGTACGTGGTCGTGGATGAGGTGTTAGGTGATCAGTTGTGGTGTTAGCAGAGAGAGGTGAGTGGTCACTCTTGAAGGTAGTTGGAAGTTCAGGAGGCTGAGATGTGGGATGTATTAGGCAGGATTCAGGAAGCTCAAACACATCACCCGTAGCACTAACATCAGCGTTCCATGACGGCTTGGAAAACACGAACGGAAGTGAACTAGGAATTAGCGGCGGAAACATCTGAGACTGAGGCGTGGATGTGGCTGATGTTGATGGTATGGGTGTAGGCTGCACTGGAATCTGTTGTACGAGGTCTGCGAAGCTCGGCATAAGAGATGCTTGTGTGTTGGTTGTTGCATCAGTCTGATTAGTTTGAAGAAGGTCGATTATTTTGGACTGGTTAGCAAGAAGATCATTCAGGTTAGTGAACATGTTATTGAGATTGGAATCAATGTTGTGGAGTATGCCATTAATGTCTGACAGCACGGCATGTATTGGAGCAGGACACGTCGCAGCAACAGGCATTGGCGTGTGTTGTATCCCTGTGTCGGCAACTAGAGTTGGAGCAGGACACGTCGCAGCAACAGGCATTGGCGTGTGTTGAATCCCTGTGTCGGCAAGAGTTGGAGCAGGACACGTCGCAGCAACAGGCATTGGCGAGTCTTGTATCCCTGGGTCAGAATCACTGGTTGCCTTTAGACGGTCTTCCTCTGTCATTAATACCCCATCTTTAAGTGACTTCAGAGCACTCTTCTCCTTCTCCATTAGGTTGTATTCGTTGTCTAAAATATAACAAAAATGACGTTATCACGTGACACCTAATAATTTGCATATTCGTAAAAGAAAACGATTCAAAAATTCATTTTTCTCTTATAGAAATATTTATATCAGGACATTGTCCTTAAGAACAAGCATAGATTTGGCGTTCGGACTAACTGGGGCAAAATTATGGTTATTTAAGTGCTGTGGAGGACCCAAAACCATTCATAATTTGTTAACCTTTTGGTCTTTTGCTAAACGCATTATTTTTATGCACCTCATATTTCTGGATAATTGTGTTTAATTTGGAAGCATAAGCCCTAAACAAAAGTAGTTGAATCATTTTTTCTGAATATGCAAATTAGCTTCTACTGTACTTCCCACCAACCCAAGCCAGAGAAGATTTTTACTTCAAAGTGATTCTACCATCTGTCACTTATGGTCTCGTGGTATGGGGGTCATGTGGAAAAACTCTTCTCGCCGATCTCGAGCACATCCATGTGCGTGCTGCAAAGATCATACATCATCTTGACTGGTACACCCCAAGTGAGGAAGTCCTGGCTAAAGTACATTGGAGAACTATTGAGAGCACTTATGAGGAAAGACTGCTGGGGTTGACCGTCAACTGTAACCATGGCAACTCTCCTGTCCCCTTGCAGGAGGTACTTACTAAGAGCAGCTCCAAGTATGATTTAAGAAAGAAAATGACAATCAAAGTACCAAAACCAAACACTGAAGTCAATTTCCTATCACGGAGCTGTCCGATGGAACTTATTAGATAATCCTACTAGATCAATTGACAATTTGCGCGCATTCAAATGCGCTGTTAAAAAACGCCAAACATAATTACTGTCTGATATAATTTTTGATTGGTAACATATATTACTTGTAGTAATATAAGCGACTAATTTCATTCTGTTAGTCGTCAAATTTATAAATATATCTAGGTTATTGATCAATCAGTTGTAATTTTAATTTTGAAGTATATATATATATATATATATATATATATTGTGTTTTGATCTCTTGAGTCCTACAATATATATTGTAACTCCTTTTAGATTTAGTTAGATTACGTTATATACCACGTGAGCTATGCTGCGTATCAATCTATCGTGCTTAAATAAATGCGATTATTATTATTATTATTAGCTATGACGGCACGTGATGACGTCATTCCTGATGAGAGTTCTTGGCTAATAAGCTATGAATATAGAAACAATACCTGCCAAGCTAAGAATTCTTGCGAGGTAGCTGTCGCCTTCCCAGTCTGTTCTGACGTATCCATTTTCACAAATATTTGATTTATAACCTTCTAAAATGGATTTCGTTTTGATTATTCCCACTTCTTTGGTTGTTATGAAAAGAACGAGGGCACACTTCCATTGCTTAAGCTTGTGCCTTTTAGACATCCTAACAGAAAACATTTATCATCAGTGATAATTTCGGCATAATTGTTTTATTCAACAAGTATAAGTTTTTTTACGTTATAATTATCAACAATTTTTTAATTTCGCATTGTGATCAAATTATCAGCGTGGGTTTCCTGTGCCTTTCGGATTGTCACAAATATGGCTTCTGACTTGCTGCAGCCGAAATGAGAATTCATGTTCATCGTCAGATGTCCTAGATGATTTGTTGCTTTTAAATATTCGTAGAAATATTTCTTTTGGGAAGTTCTCCCAATGAAATCCTTTATTTACCACTGAATTGAAGAGGAACCATTGAGAATCGAAGCCAACTTCAGTTTATCGAACAAACTGAAGAAGAAATGATCTATGGGCCGTACGATCTGTGAACTTTTTACAGGTTTGTATTAAAATCGTTTTGATACGTCAATGGAATTACATAGTTCTGATCTTAGAACAATATTTTTATTTAAATTTTATGCATCGCTTTTACAAACGGGTATTTTATAGTTAAGTTAATGCAAGTACAAGATCAATTCAAGGTCCTCTGTTTTCACAGCCGAAATTGTTGCATCGTGGCCTCCAGTTTTTTTTTGTTTTGTTTTGGGTTTTTTTTGGATCCGTGAATCACTCATTCTTTAGCTTATTTCTTATCAACAAATCAATGAACGATTAATTCACGTAACCTCTGCCCCCAAGCATGATGGACGGATCAGAAAAGACGCTGAAGTGGCGATACAACGATTTCGGCTGTATAGACTAGTAATTCGTACCGGTGTGCTCTGATCACATGCTAGTATTTTACATATAATTTTCACTATTTTCTAAATTAAGAAATTATATAATTATTGCTTACCTTCAATGCACCTGCCAAGGTTACCGTAATTCTCCAGAGACAAGCTTCACTAACGATCGACCAGTCACGAGCTTGATCGAGCACGATTTGCAAAAGCAAAAAACGCGAGAGCAAATACAGCAAGAAAGGCAAAAAGGGCGCGAGGCAAAACACGAAAAACAGGCAAAACTTGCTGTTCGTCGGGCACGATTGAGCGCGATTCGTACGATGAAAATTTTGGCTTATTCAAGGTACCAAAAATTACCTGACATCACTTAGATTGATTGCTTTAATAATTTCTCCTTTCGTTCTTTTACAAGAAAAAAGTTTTAATAGTTAAGAAACTATATAAAATTTCCAACAAAACTATGTAAATATCGATGATATTGGTGAAAGTAATCGTAAACACGAGCATTTTTAAAACAATATTTAATTGAATTTTGTCGTTTACGGCAATGTAACGTTTGTGTACACCAACTCCGTGCGCAGGGCCTGAAACACAAAATACTATTTTTTTCCTACAAAATAAAGCCTATTAAAAAATAGACTGAAACAAATCATTTTATACACAGTACTTAGCACAAATTCTGTTAGCAAACTATTTCATGGATAACATGGAATGCACTCGAGAATTGAACTATACATTGTTTTCTACGGATTTCTCACAACAACAAAAATCCTAAAACAACATTATTCAACAGATACAAGATACCAAGTACTGGAAATCCAGATGCCAAGGCAGCCAGAGACAAAGCAAGAAAGTTCAAAGGAGACTTAACTATGGCAGAAAAAGACTACAAAATTGTGAAAAGACTTGTTGAAGACAAGGAGGCAGCATTAAAGGATTTACTGGATACATTCACAAAAGAAAGTGGTCCATTTCAAAGAAAACTTCAACAGGTGTGTAATTCTGCAAGTATAAATATATAACAATATTACCAAATTTCCTGAATTGTTGGCAGCCGGACAAAGCCATTGATTGGATAGTCATTGCCAATTATATTATGTGACTATTTCCATCAATCATTTTGGTCATGTGACATCTTCATGGATTTATTATCTATTGTTAGTATATTCAATGAAGATGTCACATGACCAAAATGATTGATTGGAATGGTCACATGAGTTAATTAATCAGCAATGACTATATTCAATTGACAGTTTTTTTCCAGCTGCCGACACTTCAGGTTATTCAGTAATATCATCATAGAAAATTCCACAATCCATGGTTATACTGTAATAGCCCAGTCAATTGATGCATAGAAAATTTATTTCTTATTAGGCACTCGAAGATATGCACCTCAAACGACAGGTCTATCACAAAGGAGCACTAATAGGCAATGATGTTCAAAAGATGTTACAGAAGTCAAATATCATGAGAATAGCTAAGGCACTTAAACCCATCACAACTGAAGTTTATGGCAAAGGAACAAAGACATTTGGCAGTGCAAGCAATGTCAGTAAGATCATCACCATGTTACATAAATTCTCACAGTGTCATGCACTATTTGCACCAAGTCGTGCCCTTTGTAAGCATGAGGTGGCACTACTACAGGTCAGATGTGCAAGCTTTGGTTGCTGGTTTCCAACAACATTCCCTGATGAAAACTTGAAGAGGAAATTTCATGTTCTGACTTATGAAGTTCCCCAGAAGGCAAAGCTTCTCTCCTCTGTTGGCATGGAAGCAGAACACTGCTCAGAGTCCATCCATCCAGTTGTAAACAGTCTGCACAGGAGGTATGCAACAACACAAAATGTATGTGACAGATTGACCTTGATCACTAAAGCCCAGTGGCTTCAAAGTAATTCCACCATGACTGACTACAGAAAGCCTAAGGCAAGGCAAGGATTACATAATAAAGAAAGAAAACCTTGATTTATCATTTATTTTATAAACTAGAACTTTTTTATGATTGCTTTAAGCATGATTATAAGTGTAAATTTTTACAATAACGTAATAGGTAATAACTTATCATTTTACTACATGCAGCCTGTAGCTAGGTTTTGTACTCTAGCCTGTTCTTGTTGCTGTATTAAAACAATTTAAAGGAATATAGTCAAAATAAATAAACTCTAGGTTCTATTGAAAAACAATGCCACTTGGCAAGCAATAATGCTACAAGTATGCATGTGATTTTGTTCAATTCAAGACTTAATAATACATGTATAGAAACCCATGTACAGTATCTTGTTAAATCAAAGTAATATTAATTATCAAGTATGGATTGTATACCAAATAATTAGAAATACATTCCCAATAATAATTGAAGTAGAAACAAGAAAATAAATCATTTGTTAATTTGCAAAGACAAAGTTATAGTGGTCATGTTGAACAAAATACATGACTGTACACTCAAAACATAGAGAGAGAGGCAATAAAGAAACAATACATGTAAATGTGGTGCAAAACTTTTTCTCACTGTTTGTATTTTTCCTGCAAGAGAGACAGGCTACTACCCTTTTCTAAACAACAGCCTTCCTAAACACCCCAAGTTTCAGTACTCAAAAATCATGTTTGGAACATCAACTACAACCGTAAAAACAATGCAGAAGTAAACATTGGCACTCCAAAATATCATTTAAATAATTACCTGTCTGAGGCAGCTTTTTGATTACCCGGTTATTGCGTCTTGACTTCACCTTATCTGGTAATCGATAAGAACTTGCGAAGCATGACAATCAAGCAAACTTCTTGAGATTGAACGCACATAACGATCGTTGAACAGTAAATAATAACTTTTCTTGTGTGAATGGCTATGTAGTACAGTTCAAATGGTTTTCCTGGATGTTTTGAAGTAAAATGTCCCGTTGAGGATTAATAAAGAGGTAGTAGAGAAATTTGTGTCGTACATCAGATCATGGTGAAGGCAAAGATTCAATCCAAAATCTCAAGCCTTGGAACATCAGCTTCGTGTCAGTTTTTTGTTTTCTTGTATTAACAGTTTCACATTCTTACGAAAACACAACATTTTGAAGTGAGGCGAACTCTAGAAGTATCATAATTCTGCCTTGTAAACCCTGAGTAAAAGACGGACGCCATGTTGCTTCCTCCACCGGCAAAAGGAACATTCCAAGGGCAGCTCTACAGCTTTAAAATGCCACAAATACCAAGTCTAAATTTTCAAAGTTGTCCGTAGACGACAAATGCATCAATTTAGTGGATATCGCTTCATTTGTTTAGAAATAATTTGCCTGTAAACTTGAAATTCCTCCGATGAAAACAAAAACTCAACATCAGCTCACAGGGAGGCGGCGTGGTTACAAAGCTACTACAGGGAATTACCGCGGGCCTTTTTTGCTGCGGGCTTATAGTAAATAAGGCAAATGGCAAACGAAACGCTCGTGAGTCGCATCTGTAGAAACGCGTTATGGATTAAGATAGAAATAGGACTTAAAGTTCAAATTCACTTTATATTATATTTATGAATTTAAGTAATGATCATCAAACTATGCTCAAATGCCACTTTACAAGTTCTCCACGTGGCAACACCTTCAATGCATCCCATAAGTCCTTGTGACTTATGCTTTGCCACAAGGCTTTTTGTAGCCTACGTGCAGGCGTTCCTTGCAGGCTAGGCTTTTTGTCATTTTATTTGCTAATGATGCCACATAAATTTTAATTTGATTATTATTTTACTTTATATGTGAATAATTCTTCTTTATGATTTATTTGCTCTATTTTCTTTTTAGCTATTTTAATATCAACAGTTCATTGTCTTCAAAAGGTATTTTTTCGTAAAATCTTTAGTATATCTATTGTGTCTCTCTTTTGTTTTATCTATCACACCTCTGTTCCTTTCTGTTTTTCACCTGAAAAACTCAGAGAGTTTAAATCTCGTTATCAAGCATCATCACCATTAAAATTCAGAAATTTCAATTCAAAAAGAACAAAAGATCAATTGACATGGAAATCCACTGCAACAAGAGAACTAAATTGGAAGATGCTTCACTTGATGAGACGCAATTTGAATACAAAGAACAATGTGATTCATGCAGTCAGTTGCCAACTGTATCCCTCGATGATATCAACAATAATAAAACAAGGAACAGAGTAAATGTAACAGGCCGGCTTACATTTGTTGGGGAACAAGAAACGATCCGAACAAAAGGCAAAACTTTAGTCAAACAGGAAGCTGTTCTCACAGACAACACTGCATCCTCTAGGCTGGTGCTCTGGGAAGCGGACATAAAGAGGGTTAGTTCAGGAAACTCTTACAATTTGAACAATGTAATAATTAATACATACCAAGGAAAAAGATATATTACATTAAACAAGCAGTCATATGTGAATTCAACAACTGAAACATTTGACAAAGACGATGAAAAAATTGCAACTGATTTGCACACGGTCGTATGCCCGGCACAGTCAGTCAAGTATTTCAACAGCTATTTGTCTTGCTCAAAATGCAAAACAAAAGTTATCCCATCTGGTAGTGTTTTGGCAAAGTGCACAGGATGTGGATTAACACAACTTACATCAAAGTGCTGTAGACCTTGGAGAACTTACACTGGTCATTTTTGGAGATAAACTTAAAGAACTGTATGAACTTTACAAACAACAAACTGACGAAGAGAAATCTTTCACTGAAATGGAAGAAGATGACATTTTAATTATGTTGTTAACTGCTCAAGCTAAAGTGTTATGCAATGACAACAAAAATGTAGTTGCAATTAAACAACTTTAGGATTTTTCCTCTTTTTATTTTTGCAACAGTAAATTTACTGTTTAGAATTTCATTCAATGTCTGAAAATCACAGTGATTTTCATTTGACTTTTAAAAATTATATCTTGCTTTGACAATTTTTTTTTTAATTTTTTGGCATATTTATTATATGTTGATATTTCACATTCATAATTTTCTTGTACTGAAATCTATATTAGTGACATTGAATTCAATTATCATATACCCTGTTACTGTTAATTTTCAAAGTTAGTATTACAGTACAAACACTAAAATTGTGCATTTACTAATTTCCATAAATTAGTACTGCAATTTTTTAATGTTATTTTGATGCACATTTTAAGTGTTTGTACTCTATATTCACAACTCTTAAAATTCCAGTCCATGCGGACTTAGCCTCACTTCTGTGATACAAGAACAAAAGCAGAAATTTGAACAACAAAACAAATAGCTCCTGGGGTCACTGCTGGGTTCAAGGCTAAGCCTGCATGTACTGGAGTTTTAACATTCATCAATAACTCAAATTTTAATAACAAAAAATTGATTTGTTTATTATGTGGTGAGATATATAGTATTAGGATGTGGCTTCACGCAGCATCATCAAAATGCTGTAACACAATATATCCCACAGTAATCTTTGAATAGTAGATATTAGAAAACTGAAACTTACTATTGTTCAAAATAACCTTAAAGAACTGATTGTTTGATAAGTTTTTTTATTTTTCACGTTTTTTATTATTTCTTTATAATATCTTTATAATTATTTACATAAATTTCTTGAAGTGCATTCAATATGAATTGCAATGAAAGAAACATTTTCAATATATCTTGTTACAGTTAATTTAAAAGTCTATATTTTATAATTCAAATATTTCAGAATAAGATTAATTTGTTTAATATTATATTTTCACTGATTGATCAGAAGTGATTTTCATCCAGTTTTGAAAAATGACTGTAATGATTAGTAGTTGATCAATATAATAAAAATGTAATTATAGCTTACTACAAACTATTAAAGACCAGTCATTAAAATTATCAATTTATGGACAAAAAAATTGTTAAACAAGTGTTTAAGTTGTCTAATTTGAACAGGCTTTGAGTTTGTAGTTTGGAATGTTTTGATAAGCCTGTGAATCAAAATGTATTAACTAGAGTGTGATGTTTGACAAACAAAAATGAATGCATCATGATTATCTAAACTGGACCGAATACAAGTGGAACTATGTCTTCAGTGGGAGATAAGTGGCATACTCAAATTGTTGAATTTTGGTGCTCAGACTTGGGAGGTCCTTTTCCCAATATTTCAATGCTCAGTGAGGGAGAGGGGTACCTTTTCCTAATATTCATTGGGTGAGGGGGAAAGGAAAGCAGTGGACCTCCCAATTACTGAGAGCTTGCACAATTATAGATAAGCGGACCTTTGGCTTCGAATGGGAAGGTGCACATGCACCCTCTGCAACCCCCTTGGTTACGGCCATGCATTATTGACCAGACTATATGAACAAGTCTGGAAGAAACTGAACAAAGTTTAGTAGCCTTGAAGGAAAAGAAAACTTAATGCAGTCCAGTTCATATAATCAGGTCTTAAAGCAAAATATTACAAGCAAAATATTCATAATGCATTCATTTTTGTTGTTTCTCTAACATCGCACTTTAGTTAATACATTTTAATTCACAGGCTTATCAAAACATTCCAAACTACAAACTCAAAGCCTGTTCAAATAAGACAACTTGTGTTTTCCCCATGGAAAAAAATAAATCCCTACTATATATGATCACCCTCTCTCGTCTGAAAAGGCCCTTAGAATGATTGATTGAAAAGAAAAAAAACTGAGTGATCACTTTTAACCTTTGAAATAAATAGTGGCACTATAGCTAAGTATTAGACAATAGAAACAAGAGATTTTACTTTCTTATAGAAAAATTTTTGGGGAACTACATTTTTGTATAATTTAATTTTCTTGTACTTGTACTTCTTGTACTTCTACTTCTTACACCTCTGCATTAAAGTCAGCATTTTCTACTGTTAGGTAGGCTAGTTATGTATAATATAGTGTCCGTGAATAGAGTCGATTTTGCATGAGTGGGAAACCAACCGTACCATACCGTCACCGTAACTTTAATCAAACTGTGATGATTCCCAGGTGATCTGAGTGGGCGCGCAAAGCATGATTTTCTAATCTGAAAAAGAATCAATCCCATCATTCTCTGCGCGCTTGGTTTACAATATTTTTGTGATGGCCATTTTGAAAATGTGTCGAGAAAATCAAGAAAATATTTGGTCAAAAACCGTTTTCTTATCGAAAACGAGTTACGTACAGTGAAGAAGCTGAGAACTCGAATCTTTATGCTGACTAACAGCTGTCCAAGTGGGGTGTATCTTCACGTTTCTCTGGTAAAAATGGTTTGAGAAGTTGTTGGCGGCGATAAAATTTGAGTTGAAACTGGAAAGAGAAGTACTTGTAATCTCTAAAAACATTATTGTTACTTTCGTTAATCAACTTATATTTACGGTATTGCTACCATGTTTGCTTTGTGAAGGCCTTTAGTAACTATAATAAATCTGTTGTGCATATTGATCTCGTCTTGACTTTTAACCTAATTTGTTCCTGAAACTGCAGTTCAGTCGATTCTTTCATGTAGATGTTGTGAGCCAATTTTATTCTTGGTTCAATAATTATTACCCCCTTGTTATTATAATGCATGACCATGACAGAAAGAAAGAAATGAGGAAAATTGAACCAAGGAGAAGATTTAGCCACAACATAAACATTTTAATAAAGATTCAGAACTTGGTTGTACATTGGTTTCTAGTTACAATTGACTACTTTCCAGTTATTCCTTGAATTGAAAATTCATTACAAAAATGTCCAGAGCTTTGGGGTCTCTTCCCCTGAAGATGGGTCGATGACTGGAAAGCTCAGGGAATTACGGTTTTTGTAACTATGAATTCACATATTTAAAGGAACAATCAAGTCAATTTACATTACAGATGTTCTGCTCAACAAGTCTCAAAAATATATGCTGGTTTTTTAAACCTGACGCTGAAAAACTTCACTCAAAGTAATGATGAAATAAACAAAGAGATTTCTGAGAAAACCTGCAATCTTTATACTGATAACAGTTTGTCCACAAGAACTAATAACTTACTTACATTTACCATCCATAGTGATAATGTATGTTGGTATTCCTAAATGGTCCAAAAGTTGGAGGAGAAAGGGGAGTTACTGCCCCCTGGCTCCTACATCCCTGATATAGCCTCCTTCACAGAGGTTCTAAAGTCATCATGCAATGCTTAGCTCCCCCACATATTGTTCAAAAATCCTTGAAATATAACTTTTAAGACCAGGCATGGAAAACACTTTTACCAATCCAAAGACCAACCACATTGTTTGGTATCCTTTTACTAACCTCTTGGGCATACTTATATGAAACTCTATCAAAATGTAAACAAATCCAAGAGTTTATATGAATACCATATTACTTTGAGGGCAAGTGAGAGAAGTTTCTTCTCACAGAAAATACACAAAAATGGTGTGATACATGTTCATTGTTTAAACAGTTCAATGTGGCACTTTACCAAGTTAGGACACTGCAATAATCTATGTCAATGTAAAACCTGAATTCCATGGTAACATTTTATTTCAGTACTGCTTGATATGACCTCTATCTGTAACTTGAGTCTAAAATACAGTAATGTTATTGTGGTTATGATTGACAAGGAGTTTGCACTTCAGTTGGCAGAGAGAAAAAAGTACCAATGGATATTGCAAAATACATGCTGGGCACTTCACCTCACCTTGTGGTGTACAGAATATTCACTACTGATGAATATTACAAAATTGGTTCAAATAAGTATCATTTGCACAGGTTTACAAATTTTCATGACACTGACAAATGGGTATATTCCTAAATATGTTTTATTATTCATCATATATATAACGGTAATAGGTTAATAACTTAAATAACAAACAAAAAATTCCTAATAAGTAGGATTTTGTTATACCTAGAAGAAACACGAAAGCTAAATTTGGGACTCAGTGACCTTGAAAGTTTTTATTTGCAGCTCCACAATATCCTTGACTAGCTACACGTATTTATTGGAAAAATACATGATCCACAAGAAAGAGTGTCAGAGAAAAAGGCCCAGACACTGCTTAGCTAGCAAACCTGAAGACTGCAGAGGACCTCAGTGCAGATACAGCTTTCGTTGATAAATCTTGCGAAGAGTTGAAGAACTCCTTCCGCTTCTCCTTCGAGCCCTTCGAGTTTAGTGTTCATTTTTTAGCCAAAATCCACAAGCATTGATGCAGTAAGGATAAATAAATGTTAATTATTATTTGTTAAACATAGTCTTTAGACAAGGAATCTTTTTATGCGCTGAATACCCAGGAATATAACGATTTCTTCACTTCATGGCGTCCGCCATTTTGTTTTGCTTTTTCCTCAAATCAAGGATTTGTGCTCGCAAAGGACGCTTGGGATTGATTCTTTTTCGGAAAGCACGATTTGCAATCTGATTGGCTAATCGATTTTCGCCAGATCACCTGGTCACTGGTCCTCTAAAACTTTATTGCGATTGGATCAAAACTCCGCAGTACCGTAAAGTGTGACAGTAGCGATAACTAAATCTGCTTCCTGATTGGGCGATCAAGCGGTAATCGTAACTCCGGTAACCGTAAGTGTGAATTTTGATTGGTTCTTCAAAAAAGTTCTTGTTTTTTTTATTGGCTAGCAGCGGAATTGTACGCTGTCAGTTTCCCGCTGATACGAAATTGTCACTATTAAAATTTATATTTTCCAACGGAAATTGCTTTTTAAACGTCGAGGGCGCGCTTGTCTGACAACCAAATGCAAAATTTATCGGCTTCAGAGAAAACTTGTTTAGAACTTGTTCTCGTACAGTTAAAAAATGATTGTTCGCTTTTCGTTTCGGTATTGTTTCGGTATTGTTTCGTTTCTGTGTTTCGTTTCGGTGTTTCGTTTCGGCGTTTCACGGTTTACACTGCCCGAAAAAAAGGTAAAAAAAGAAGAGGACCGCAAGAAAGGCTATACAAAAAGCCATTAAAAAAATTATCAGATGTCACTTAGGCCATTTTCATGAGTACCCTTCAATTAGTAAGTTGTCAGAGTAACACTTAAATTTACATATTGCAAACAAAAAATTATCATCAGCTAGTAATGTCTGGTTAGATGACTGTTTCATGCTTTCATTGTTAGCACCATTTTTATTATGCCAGCTTAAATACATTCTACACCTTTTTTAATAAATGGATTTCAATACATTAATTTAGAATCAAAATCAAAACGGTTGTCAAAGGGCCAGATCATGGATTACCTATTCCAAAAGCAAAGTGAAACTTGTGAAAATAAAAAGAAGAAAATGGAGCTTGAAGAAAAAAAATGGGAGGCAATGCTTGCTCAAGCAAGATTATTAAAATAAGTTGTAACAAGTATACAAAAGTGATTTCTTTTTTGGGAAAAAATTGATTTAATAAGAGAAAGAATAAGGTTTTGAATATATTTTTGATATTGCTAAAACATGTTCTTATCTATATAAGATTTTCCAACAATTTGTATTTAAAGTTGCCATTAACATAGCCTGTGTATAGCCATTTCCCACCCCTCCTTCCCTATGGGGAAAAATCGGGTAGGGAACTCAAATAAAGAGTTGTAAACCCGCCATTACTCATTATTTCTTTGAAAATCTTCCTTTTCTCTGCATGTAAATAACTAATTACAAATGCAAATTTATGACCTAGAACATGATTAAGAATGCTGTTACACAGATGTTCCCTCCCCAATTTTCCCCATGGAGGGGGGGGGAGGGGGAAATAGCTGTACACAGGCTACCATTAACATTGTAATATCTACAATTTCCTAAAAATTGATTTCATCAATTAATTTATATACAACAAAAATCAATTACAAGTCTTAATTATTCAAGTGTTTGCAGTATTTCAACTTGATATTTTTATTTCATAAATAAACTTTGTCAGAGTTGAATTATTCTGATGAAAAAATGACTGATATCAGATTTGCTGTATTTCAAAAAGGGTTGAATGGGCAAAATGGCAGTTGATGAGGCTACATATATAATAATTCACCAATTCAGTTGGTCCTAGGCAAGCCATTAAATACTTAAGCAATGTCTGTGTCATTCAGTGAAGACCTTGTGGCATGTAGTATGACTCGTTCACCTACAAGTTCTAGTGGCATTTTCTGTTCGCCATTCATCCCTTAATCCTTTTTGTTTAATGGCTGTACATTAGAAAACAATTTTGGGAAATATCTGCATTGATGATTAATACAATGTGTTATTGTTTTGTGGATAGTATTGTTTGGCAATTTGGTAAAAGTAGCAGGTAGAACGTTTTCACAAGTTAAATTTTTTTAGAGCATAGTCAATTTAGACTAGCTCTTGTTTTTATGATGAATGGATTAGCTTTTAAACTCAGAACTCAATTTCCCCTCCCACTTTCATTTCTACCTTCTCACCCTCACCTGCAAGTTGGTCATAAAATACACAATTTATTACACGAAAAGTGGTGTAATATGTGCATTTTACTCATTCTCGTCTTATAGGCTATTCAAAATACAAAACTGACTTGTAAAAATACACATTTGCATTAACCAACTTTTCACATTTTATTTCACTGACTATCCAAGTATGTCTCAAGTTCTGGAGGATCCAATTGGAAGTACTCTCCAGTCTGAGATCCATATAAACAGGTGTGGCAGTTTGATAGCAAAGCACCAACTTTGTATAGTTTGCCAACAGGTTGAAGGAGGGCCTTTAAATTCTTTGAGAAATCTAGAAATGAAAAATCCTTGACAATTTTTCCATAACCCCACTCAACACATACTCAAACTCCACTCATATCCTTATTAAATGCTTGCTGCTGTGCTGTGATGTTAGCTCCTCTGAATGGCGCCAGGAGATGACCTCTGACAGGATATGCTGGATCACTATATAAGACATACGGATTATTCATTTTCTGCTCTAATTTTTGCATTAATCCACTTTCACTTAAGATGAAGGCATCATGCCGTCTGCCCTCCACTGGTCCAAACAGGTGGCAAATAATGCCATTTGGTGCTACAACAGACTGAAAATAAAAATCAATCAATTATCAAAATTTAATACATTTTATGTTCTCCCTAAATTTGTCTATCAGTGATGTTACCGCTACTTTGTAAATCCTATGTACCCATGTTGGTATTTAAATTAATAGATTTTGTTTGTTTGTTTTCAGGTATCACGGTACCCATAGCGACCGGTGTGCGTTCAACTCTATATTGCGCCAAAACTTTTAGTCTAAACCCCATTAAAGTATACATTTTTAGAAAGCTGAATAAATGTAGAAACTATTTCTATTATTTTTATCGTAAAATAATTTTTTTCCTTTTTGGTTAGAGCGAATTATTCAAATTTTCACCAAGGTGTCTTCGCGGAGTTCCCGGTCAATCAATATTGATTCGAAAATGATGTTTACTATCTTTCTGAGATCATGAGATATCACTTGTCAAAAGTGTGTCTCAGATTTTTGATTAGTTGCCCCGTTGTTCTGTTATACGTTCCTAAAGTTACAACACTGCCAAAATAGCTGTATCCGATACAAAACAGACGCTAACTTTGGAATGGAGCAAAAAAATGAAAATCGGAGACACACTTTTAAAGAACTATCGACCTCTGCCAAATATCAAATGAATCCATTAAAATCCCTTTGACTGAGAACTCAAAATACACGGCAAACTTAAAATCACTTCCAAGAAAAATACAAAAATGTGTTTTGGAACCAAGAAGCGGGTTTATTGATACAAGGGGATTATTCTTGATATTCTTGACGGGGTTCTTTATAAACTTATGCTAGGATAGCAACTGCGCAGCCACATGGTAAATTGGGATTTGCGATTTGTCAAGGATTTTCGATTTGTCAAGGATATTCGATTTGTCAAGGATCAGCTTGTCTAGCTAAGTTATCGTTGTTATTCAGATTTATCATACCCCGGGAATCCACTGAATCCTGCTTTGTATTCGTGGAATGTTCAGCAAGGTCATGAACTGTTTAGTGATATTTCTCAGGAAAGACAATGTCCTTTTATGAGTTTTTCATCGTCGCTCGATCGAAGCAAGACGTTATAAAGTTGCATTCCAATGTTCTCCTCTTCAAAGAGGTAAAATCTCTTGACAACATTTAATGATTTGTTCTTTTATCAGTTTTGTTTCATTAGTTCTTCGTTTTGATTCGCTGTTTCTATGTACTTTGTAATCTTAGCTTAGCGTCCTTTTCGTACACGTGAGAAGATAAGTTAGTTGTTCGTGATAGTTGTTTGAGTAAGTTGATTCCTTAGTGTTCTCTACATTGTCCTCTTCTTCCCGTGAATTTGTTACCCTTGGCTACTTAGAGGCAAGCGGGAACCGATATGTAAGTAATTCTTAGTTTATATATTAGTTTGTATCTTTATAAGTATCAAGCCTTTTAGTTGTTTAGTTCAAGAGTTTGTACAACATATTTTGCGTATCACATATATATAGAGTACTTGAACATTGTTACTTTCAAATAGCTTTAGTATCTTTAAGTTGTCATTGATTTTCATGTAGTAATAATGTATTATGTGTAGCTTGATTTTAGCTATATTGCTTGATTTTAGACAACATTTGTTACAATCGATTATGACTTTGAAACTATGATCGGAATGCATGTAAAATCAAGTATTGCATTGTATTTCAGTTTACGTTCTGATTAAACACCGTCAACCGCGTGACAATTTGGTTTTCCGTGACTATCAGATCAGTAATCTATCCCCGTTAGCGTTCGCCGCGAAAAGTTGTCCGAATTGTCCTTCAGCAGTCGCCGCGAGCCTTGCGCTACAGTGATTGTTTGAAAAAGCAATATATTTCAGTGAATAAAATGTACTTGTACATTTCTAAAGCTTGTGTTGCATGTCGTAGTCAGTTAGGACCAGTTAGTTTTATAATCATTGCCAACGCTAGCCGTTTGTGATTGTTTAAAAAAATTGCTGTAATTTACTCAAAGTGCTAAATATTTTGAACTGTGTGTGTCCGACACTGAACCTGGATAATTATGTTCTGTAGTTCAATACTGAAGGTCAACTAGCAGTGTTCGTCACACAACGCACAGGAGATTTGATATATCAGACAAAGCGGTGTACTTTCGTGAGTTTTAGGGGAACAGTTCTGCTATAAACGTGGATACACCAGCTGTTTTCTGCTCGCAGCATTTCACTTTCTATTAGAAATGGCTAGTAATAATCTCATAATCTTGCCCAATGACAGCTGAAGTAAAGGGCAACCAAAATCTTGTTACGTTTCCCACACAAATGGCGGGAAGTCAAGGCAATTTGATCCCATCTAACTTTGGCTCTTGTTGAATAATCTTTTTACAAGGGTTTCGATAGTTAGACAAATATATTCTTCACCGACAAGCTCTCTTGATGACAGGTCAATTGACAAGTGATGTCAACAGATAATTGACAGGAAATAAGCCGGAAAAAAGTTTTTCGCTTATAATGTGCTATTAAAAATCGCTAGTGAAATAATTTTTTCACTGAATCATAGCTTATTGTGTATTCAGAAAATATAAAAAAGTAAAAATCGACCCTTTTGAGAAACTTTGGGGTACCCTGATACCTTAAGCACTTCATTAGACATAAGCGAGGCACCCTTATCATGCTTAATTTCGTACCTGAAACTTCAAACAGTGAATTCGTTTATGACCAGAAAACATAATTCGCTGGTTGTGGATGGGCCTACAAACAGACCTTGCTGTCCCATCAATAAATCCCCAACAGTCCCTCAGAGGTGCTCCTTTTTCATGAACTGCTCTTGAAAAACTCTCTGGGTCCAACCATACAAGATTAAGTTCATCAAGATGTCCAAACAACCTATCCATGCCGGGGCTAACCACCCCCCAAAATGGATCATTTAAGAATCATTTTCTGATAACTTTCTAAGCATTAGATGTATTTTGATGAAACTTTGTCAATGAAATAAAACCATTCTGGAAAATTTTTTCTTGGTATTTTGATGACACAAAGTTGATACTATGACGTCATTATCAATGTTGCAATTTTTTGACAATTTTTCAAATTATGAATTCAATTTTCTAAGTGACCAGTTTGAAAGGTACTGTCCAGAGGAGTTCAAATCTGAAAACCGTTTTACGATAGCATCAATATTTGATGAGTTATGAGAAATTAATTAATGGACAAACCATCCCTCCCCCCTCACCCATTTCTTTAGGAAGATTTAGGAAAACAAACCTCTTGGTAAAATTTTTTCTGTAATGATTTAAATCAGTCTATTTTTCCTTATAATACTATACTAAATGTTTTCTAAAATCATATGATTTCCGAATTTTGAATTCCGTTCTCAATGTGGAGATATTAAGGAAAGTTTCATCATGACGTCATATGATGACGTCACAAGATTTTAACTTTTTGTTTAAAACAGACAATAAGAGAAAGTTGTTCCCAAATGTGTCGCATCTTTTCGTGCTAGACAAGTACTACATATGTAAATTGTATTTGGTCTTGATACAACGATAGAAATATACAAAAATAATTAATTTTGAAATTCCTCAATGATATGACGTCATCAAAAGCAACTAAAATTTAAAAAATTATATCTTCTCACATATTTATGCTATCAACAATCTGTTTTTGGCATACATCTCCTCGTTATCTAGTCTTTCATTTTGCTCACCTAAATGTAGATTAATCCTTGTTTGTAACATCATCAAAAAGTTGCAACATTTCTGGTGACGTCATAATATCAACATTTTCTGTCAAACGTCAATCAAAATGTTGCGGCATACAGTGTCTCGCAATAGCCAAAGTTTAGTCCAGAAACTCCTTTTCGGTCAAAAGATATAAGGAAATATATATTTTTGTCACCCTGTGATGAGACATTTGGGGGGGGTGGTTGGCCCCAGCGTGATCGTAGAGATCTGAAAGTATCTGAAAGCATGAATGTTACATGTTAGACACTAATTTAAGTACTTATTTACAAGTAACTCACTTTAAACAATACAACAACCAAAATTCGTTTACTCACACTTGATATATGATAATACAAACGTTTTTTTTACTATGAATTCGTGAAGAAATAAATAAAAATTAAACCTTTGAAATCTTTATAGCAGTGAAATATGGGAGGGAAACCAAACCAAAAAACCCGATTTAATCATCTAATAGCATATTTAAGGTAGTTCCGGAGGGGTAGTTTTCATCAATGAATTTCCTTTAAAATCCTGTCATTTAAAGATAATTGTTTGGCAATTCAAAAACCAAGAAAAAGAGAGGGGGTCACCGTATTGGTTTCTGATCTATACGATGTCGTAAAAGGTGGTATTTTCAATGATTTTCCGCGATTTTTTGCAAAATGTACGTAATCCATATGGTCTGAAGAATGCTAACAAATTTTTTTCCGAGAAACGCCTTGACCGTCTCAAAAGAGAGATGTGAGGTTTATCTAGCAGTTGTAATCGTATGTATTGTTTGATGAGTTGCAAACATGATTAAAAGGGCATTCTAGAATCAAATTCCTACCCAATTACGCGCTCCGAAATTGTGTATGGACTGTAACAATGTGGAACATTTACGACAATCCAGTCAATGAAGTTGTATTTTTATTTTTTAAATCAAAAAAATGATAAGTACTCTCTTGAATTAAAAGAAAAAACAGGGGTCACCATATTATTTAAAGAGTTAGAAAAGCACAAAAGAGAAAACACACCAAAAACGAACACCAAATATCACCCACTTTAGCGATTTTCTCGCCGGCTTTTTTGATGGATAAGATTAACTAAATTTAAAAGTTTCAGGTTAAATACCTACATTACATAGTGTACACGATTTCTTGATTAAAGTTTTTCAGATATTTGGATGACAAAATATAATTTTTCTCTACTAAAAGTTTGAGTTTCTATGTTTTCAATCGCTCGCTTACTAGTGCCCAGACTCCCCACAGTAATACCAATGCTCTCTAATAAAAGTGCACACGCTCGAATGCGCACAGGAAATGCGCAGTAGCAAGGGTCCGGAACTACCTTAATACCTTGTTGAATATCATACAAAGCTCTGGTTCTGATCTTTGGAAGACGCTCACCAAATCACACCACCTATTTGGGTAGCTCAATCTCCTAAGTAAAATCATCAGGGCCTCTTGGCCTGAGCATATTGTTCTTTGTGGGCACTGATAAAATTCTGGTAGATGTAATGCAGCTACCAACCTCTTTACATGTTGTTTATCGAATCTACGTAAGTGTAACGGTAAAGATTTGTAATGTGTACTGATTCATATCGTTCACGTGGAAACTTCTTCAAGATATATAGAAAAACCTACCTGAATAAAGATATGCAATCATCCGCATCTATATCATCGAGATGTACCCGTGCTCCCATCTTTTCCTTTGGAAAAATCGTCACCACCAAAAGCATTTCCACATCGTCGTCCTCATCACTGTCACTCAAGTCGCTTTCACAGTACAGTAAAATTTTGTACAAAACAACAGTAAGCTCTCCATATGAAAAATACGCCAACAAAAGGAGAAAAAATCCCTCAAAACGCGAGAACAATAACATAAATTACACTAACCTTGTCTTTACTGCCATATTGTTGCCTCATTGTTTACATCATTGTGGGAGACTGGAAACTACCTCTCTGGTTGACGTGAGTCCCGGGATACTTAATCGCCGTGCCCATCGGAATTTTACGGCAAACGGCAAACGGCAAGCTGCCGTTTGCGGTTTCCGGTGCACGGCTGTTTCGCGCCCGCCATTAGGTCCCAGGAGCATATTTGATCAAAATCGCGCGGCCACTTGCACCGAAGCGAGGTTCGCAAATGGCGCCGTGCGAGGTTGTTTGCACTCGAAATATATGTGGTCAATTTTCATATTTTTACACATCTTATGTAGATGGAATGGCAATTGTTCACTTACAATTTAGTTAACGTGAAGATTTTATTTCCTTTGGGAGTTTTTCAATCGGCCAGGATGATACGAAGACTCTTTTTCGAGGTTTTGTTTCCAGCAACGGACAGATCGATAAACATGTGCATACGAAATTGATCGTAGATTTGGTGGTGATTTGTGAGGGGTGTTTGCAGACACCAGAGCTTTTACTGAATGAGGTAAGTAAAAAATATAAATGAGAAATTCTTTATTTATTGTTAGGTGTTGGTTTCTTTTTATGAACTTTTTTGTGTGTGGATACAAAGTGGACTGTTTTGCTTGCGATGTTGGAATGCATGATCGTAGCTTTCGTCGCCTCCTCTACTTCCGGTGTATTTTCCCGCTCATTTTGCGCACACGCGCGTCTGCTCTCTCTTAGTTTTGTGCTTCAGATACTTGTTGTTTTTTCTTGTTTTGAGTAACAATGGCGACCGCAGTTAGGATAAGGTGAGTGACATTTTTTATTGTGTTATCAATTTACGAGTATATAATAACTTAAACATGGACTCATGGTTTCTCGTCTTGTTTGATTTCTAAAGAGAACTGATGAAAATCCGAGAAGAGAAGAGAAGAAATCCCGTCAATTTTATTGACGAGCAGCTGTTAGTATACAAAAACACAATCCGCCATATAGCGTAATTTACTTATTTTATTTTAATTTGAATTTTTTCATTAAATATAAATAATAAATACTCTATTTTGTCATTACAGTAAGTACCTATTGTCTATTTTTATTGATACAATGTAAATATTTACAAAAATTATACAATAAAATCTACTTTTCAACATATGTACAATGTAGGACAGAGGATGAGAAACAACAAAGAGAAAAGGAAGAGAGGAGGGAAGAATTAAAGGAAAAGTTGGAGATAGAGGCACAAAAGAAGAAGAGAAAGAAAATCAAGAAACGTCCATTTTGATTTAAGTCTATTAAATTACATGTAAATCATGTTTTTTTATGTAAACCCTAATATTATTGAAATCTGAATATTGCCATAATAAACTTGTGATATTTTAACATTTTTTATATAGCATAACTTCTCAAAAGAATTAATATTTATGGATTGTGAAACAATTCTTAGAAGAACTTTAACAATTGCAAGCTTTTACAGTGCTATTAACCTTGAATGTTAACAAATGATATTCCAAAAGACAAAACCCATTTTTGCTGAAAGATTTCCATCAGTTGACTTGCTAGTATAATGGGTTAAGGTGGGAAAGTGTAGGGTTTGAATCCAACTTGTCATGACTTTTTCATCAGTTTTTGGTACTGTGGAAAAAGTCTAATGCAGTTTGTTGCTAAGTGATCAAGACACGGAGTCAGGAAAGCGAAGGAACAAAAATCTCTATGTCTGCTATCACATTAAAAAAGTCTAGTTTATTCTTCGTGAACTTTCTTTTTTTCACCAGTGGTGTTCTGGCTATGTTAGATGGATGAGGTCAGAGGGGAGGTTAAATAACTATTTCTTATTGTATGTATTGTGTATATACACCTATTTCAATAAACATTGTAAGTATCAAGCCTATGCAACTCACCCGAAAGGGAGTATGGGAAGAAATCACTAAAGTTATAAAACCACAAAAATCCCACACGATTACTCATTAAATTCAGCTTAAATATTGCTCTTGCCTTATACTCTAAAGAACTTCACTTACCAAAGCAGAAAAGAAAGTTTTGCTACTACTCATACTTCTTTTCGGTCTTGTTGCATGGGCTTACGAGATCTCATACGACAACCTTTTTGGAAATGGGTGTATATGTCCTAACCCAGCCTGTAATTCAGCATATGCTGGTAGAGTTATGAATAAATGTATTGTCTGTCTGTCTGTCTGTCTGTCTGTCTGTCTATATCTGTCTATCTAACTGTTTTATTTGTTTTCCTTTTCTAGATTCTTCATGAATTACTGTTACTTCTAAAGGAGGATGACCTTTCTACTAACATTGAAGAAATGAAATCCAACTTTGACAATATTAAAAAATGTTTTGTTGAAGATGAAGATGAAGGTAGGAAGCAAAATTTTAATGTGAATATGACATTGTCATCTTAAATTATGTTACAAGACTAGTTCTTATATGACTTAATTAGATAACCAATATTCTTACTTTTCTTCATAAAATATGCTACAAGATAAGCTTACTGTAAGAAATGTGTTGAATTTTCAGACTTGGAATCAGGAGCATGCATTGAAAAGATGCACGAAGTTTTCAATTTGAAAAAACGTCCATTTTTAGTGCTTATTCCTGTAAGTGATAAAAAAGTCTCACTTTTATTAAATTTTACTGATTTGTTTAATAAATCAGAGTGCATACACTTAGTCCATGAAATAATAGAGTGACTTAATAGACACTAGTAGACCTTATTTCTATCATTTTCCTTTGTGATCATCTCAGTTTATGCACTAAAATATATTTTACAGGTTAAGTGTATATAACTCTGAAGTACTGTTTGTTAAGCTTAAAAGAGTTCATAGTAATTCTCTTGGGTTAGAAAATGGGGGGACTTGAAAATTTAGTGACCCTAGAAAGGGAGGTCTTGAAATAACTGATGAGTTACTCATGGTGGACTTTTCATTGAAGAGGACGTCACTGCTAAAAAAGAAAAATTTTGCAATTTCTCACCCATGCCCCGCCCCCCTTTGATAAATAATGAATGGCCCCTTATATCTCACTAGTTCTTTGTTTCCGTTTTCTGTTGTGAATTATGCCATCAATTTGAATTGTTATATATGGAATTAAGGTAATGGGCTCGCGCGAATTTTTATCAACGAATTTTTCTATAAATCATTATGTAGGCGATTGTTTTTGAGTTGGGAACATGAAATCAATATAGAAAATGGGGGGTCACGTAGTAGCCCTCCCTCAATTTTTGTGTTTTTTTTAGTCATTTAAGTTTTAAACATAATGGGTTTGTGGTCATAATAAATATTCTTGTGTTTTATTAACCTTATTATTGCTAACAATAATACCCTTTGTGTTATATTCTAGGAGGATACCACTGATGTTGAGAAGTACCTCAAAATGGAAAACATAGGAAACTCACCTGTTCTTGCAGTGTTTCATTCTGATTCAGATGAAAAGCCACAGTTTCATGTGGTCATTGACAAAGTCATAGTATTTACTCTGTCCACAGAGGACTATCTAATACCATTAATCATTTTAATGGCTACATATTTTCTTTTCAACCTAGCTTATGAGAAAGAATCCCAATTGGCGATGCAGTTTATTCAAAGCCATATTATTGGTCTTAAACCAAAGAGAAAATCCATTGCTTTGAGGAAATTGGAAAATAAAATCTTTAAGACATGAACTACATGTATTGAAACTGACAGGGACTGGACCACAATTTGTTAGTTAATTTTTCATTGCCTCTAACCCTCTAATTCATTTATTGTTGTGTAATTGCCTGAATTAATACAACTTGAGAGGGTTCACTGGCAAATTTCCTAGTTGCCAAGCCATTTTACTACTAGTACTAGGGCTTTTGTTGTTATATTACTTTCATTCAGAGTGAACCATGCATAATCTGCTGTTTTAAATTCATAAAGATAAGATGTGCCATTCAAGTACGTAGTGCATTTTGAAAAAGTTGTTGTGGTAAAGAATTGACTGAAAGTTGAGTTTTAGTTGATATACAGTAATGCCAAAGACCATATTTTTTAAAGGATTTTGTGATCTTTTGTTATTAAGAGGAGATTTTTTTCAATGACAAGCAATAATGGCGAAAAGCGCCAAAAACTAGACCTTCGTGCGAGTTTTAATCCAAATTTTCGTTCTGGATTAACACTCAAATCCTTTTTCTACCGGTTAAAAACTGATGTACTAAGATAAAATACCCGTTTAAAACGAATTGTTGAATTGTACAAGACTTTTTCTTGACGTTGTGTTGGGATTAAGCTTTTTCAAGCTGAATATAATGAAAACATACAGAAAATGAGCAAATGAAGGCCTAAATCTCATTTTCAATTCAAATTTTCGTTTTGGATTAACACTCTGATTCAACTTTCATCGGCCAAAACTACTTACAAACAACTTAAACTTTCTGAAAGAAATGATTTTAATTCTGTACAACAGCTATTCTTCAACTCAGGAGTTTTTGTCGTTCACTGCTCGAACTTGAAAAAAATCCCCTCTTAATAATATTAAAATAGTTAAAATTCATTAAGATAGATTTATTATGACACGCACCTGAGGTATAGCAGTTGACAGAAAGTTGTTGTATTTCATATAATGCCAAAGATTATATTTTGTAATTGTGTAATTTCATATGGTTAAAGTTCATTAAAGATAGCTTCTATTTAAGAGTGGTTTGACTGACTTCAAGTATTTCTTCCATGCAATTTACTTCTTGAAACAAGTTGAATTATTATGCCAACTTCAAGTACAATAACATACAGTTATTGCTGCTTGTAATGTTATTGTTACAATATTTTAACATATCAAGCAACAAATACTTAATTTAAGAGTTCAAATTCTAATGCTTTTTAAGAATGAAAGTTTCTCATTTTAAGAACTAAAGTGCCTTAAAATAGGTGAAAATCATTTTATTTTAAGATGGGTTTTCACTTATTTTAAGATGCTTTTTCACTTCAGAGATAATCTAACTTTCTAGTCAGGATCTGAGTTAGGCCCAGTTCAGACGTCGAACTTTTATCCATTAATTTATCCATTGTTTTCAATGCATTCGACGCGGCAAAAGTTCGACGTTTGAACTGGGCCTTAGGATCCGAGTTAGGATCCGAGTTAGGATCCTGAAATAGGATCCCTACAGGAATACACTCAAAATATTTTTATTTAATTAAACATCTAAAAACTGAACTATTCCTACTTTAGGTATACATGAATTAAGGAATTTACGCTAATTTATGCGTTAAGTGCATGAATAGTCGAGAGGACTTTGAATGAGGTATTATATTGAAGCAGTACGGCTTCAGACGTAAACGATCAACATCAAGTGCTTTACTGCAATTCACCGATGAAGTACTTCATAACATGGACCAAGGTGAAGTTACTGGGGCAGTATTTCTAGACCTCAAGAAGGCCTTCGACACGGTAAACCACCGTATACTTCTCTCAAAACTGCAATCCCTTGGAGTTGATACACTATCTATCCCATGGTTTAAGTCCTATCTTAGCAATCATGGTTATCGAACTGTAGTGGACACTTCCATTTCAACATTGGAGTACCACAAGGAAGTGTTCTTTGACCCCTGCTGCTTTTAGTCTATGTAAACGATCTTGCTGATGTCCTGTCGAAGTGCCAAGCTTTGTTGTTTGCTGATGACACTGCTATTTACTGTTCAGCTCGAAATGCACTTGAACTGGAAACTAAACTTAATGAAGATCTAAATCATGTTAAAGACTGGCTAAACAAACACAGACTTACTCTCAACGTTAAAAAATCAAAATTAATGCTCATTGGTGGTCCAAAGAGACTGAAGCAGCTGATCCAAGTCAATCTACAGATTAACCATGAAACCATTGAAAGAACTGGACATTATAAATACTTAGGAATTGTGATAAATGAAAATCTTAGTTGGGCTGATCAGATAGATTTCATATGTGAAAAAGTATCAAAACGTTTAGGTATAATTAAACGAATTAAGTATTTATTACCTATTAGATCTAGGGAAATTATTTTTAATACAATTATTTTGCCCATTTTTGATTATGGTGACCTTGTGTGGGGCGATAGATTTAATTCCACTCTTATGAATAGACTTCAAGTCTTTCAGAGTAAGGCTCTGAAATCAATCATGGTTATCGAACTGTAGTGGACACTTCCATTTCATCTAAGCGCCAAGTCAACATTGGAGTACCACAAGGAAGTGTTCTTTGACCCCTGCTGCTTTTAGTCTATGTAAACGATCTTGCTGATGTCCTGTCGAAGTGCCAAGCTTTGTTGTTTGCTGATGACACTGCTATTTACTGTTCAGCTCGAAATGCACTTGAACTGGAAACTAAACTTAATGAAGATCTAAATCATGTTAAAGACTGGCTAAACAAACACAGACTTACTCTCAACGTTAAAAAATCAAAATTAATGCTCATTGGTGGTCCAAAGAGACTGAAGCAGCTGAGCCAAGTCAATCTACAGATTAACCATGAAACCATTGAAAGAACTGGACATTATAAATACTTAGGAATTGTGATAAATGAAAATCTTAGTTGGGCTGATCAGATAGATTTCATATGTGAAAAAGTATCAAAACGTTTAGGTATAATTAAACGAATTAAGTATTTATTACCTATTAGATCTAGGGAAATTATTTTTAATACAATTATTTTGCCCATTTTTGATTATGGTGACCTTGTGTGGGGCGGTAGATTTAATTCCACTCTTATGAATAGACTTCAAGTCTTTCAGAGTAAGGCTGCTAAGATAATTATTGACAAAGCTAGTTTTTCCTCAAGCCATGATGCATTAGCTTCCTTAGGATGGAAGGATCTTAGTTATAGAAGAAAATTTTACAGGTTATCTTTTATCTATAATTCTTTTAGAAATAATAATGATTTTATTTATAGTAACCCTAAGGGTGAAGATATACATACGTACAATACCAGAAATAAGTCTGCCATTTCTTTGCCTCCAGTAAAGACAAACTGGGGCAAATCAAAATCTAATTATATGTTTTTAAATGAATGGAATTCTTTGTCAGACACAATTAAGTCTTCTAAGAGTTATAAAATATTTAAGAAACAATATTTTTCTACCATATAGTAAGTAATTGAATCTATAATTATAATATTTTTTATCTAATTTAGTTTTACATATATACAGTATATTAGCGAATTTTTATAGTTTTATCTTGTAATCATGTGTTTTATATGGAGGTCCCTCATGAAAAACACTTAAGGGTGATGAGGTCTCCTCCTTAAATAAAGTTTTCATTTCATTTCATTTCATTGTAAGGAATTGAAATATATGATTTGATCGCGAATTCAAGTCAGTGATATTCAACTGCGAGCTCACTGCTGCCCCACGTTTTTAAAAATCAAAGTAATGTTCTCCACTCTTTTATTTCGTTTTTTAGAAATCAACTTTATCGATTGAGCAAGGTATAATTGCGGATGGGAATCTTTACATTATCGACTTTCCATCCTACCAATTCATCAGCCACCTCTCAATAAGACAAAGCGATATCCTATATTTTTGAGTTTCGATCGCCTATCTAGGCTTCATGTCAGTAACCTATAGAGGTAGCGAGTTGAGGCAACAAAAGATTATGTAAACTGTAACATTTATTAACTCAAAATGACTTATTCTAGGAAAAACTCAACAGGTTACAACAACCAATAGCAACAGTTTATTTATTAGAGCGGATTTCGTATGAATGTGCAACTGCATGGATGTCGGTACGAACAGGCGAAACGTCACCTGCCGGTGGCATCAAATACCGAATGCCAGAAAACTATCAAGGTTATAGTTTGCTTACAGCCATACCAATTCCGCTCTATTACAAAATGTCAAGATTCTTACAAAACTCCCGTCTCACGAACAATAACGACTTTTCGATAACGACTGTCTTGTTGACAAACGCGGGATTTCTTGTTCACGTGATCTCCTTTACGCTACGTTATGAATACAAATGCATTTCTGCTGTGTTTGTGCTATTATTCTCTCGTTTTACATCGAACACATTTCTTTTTATTTAAAAAATAGTTTTTATTCCATGAATAGAGAATACTAAAATAATTTTTGAGCAAGATAATTTAAGCAAGGGAATTTAAGATCGTGTTCCAATTTCACTGTCATGTCAATGATAGTTCAATATTTGGATGTTTAATTAAATAAAAATATTTTGAGTGTTCTTGGAGGGGATCCTATTTCAGGATCCTAACTTGGATCCTAACTCGGATCCTAACTCGGATCCTAACTCGGAGAGTCAGAATGCACGATTTGCAAGCTGTTTCGTGATTGGTCGAAATGATAATCCTATTGTTTAAATATTTCTTCATCGAGAAACAAAACATTTTTCCCACTAGTACATTCTCCCCGTAATGGCCTAGGTGGCCTAAACAGAGGTGACCAGGAGCCGGTTGTACGAATGGTGAATAGTGCCGTTCCACGTGGCCCTGGTGTCCTCGGTGTCCTCGGTGTTCCTGGTGTCCTCGGTGTTCCTGGTGTCCTCGGTGTTCCTGGTGTTCCTGGTGTTCTCGGTGTTCTCGGTATTCTTGGTGTTCCTGGTGTTCTCGGTGTTCTCGGTGTTCTCGGTGTTCCTGGTGTTCTCGGTATTCTTGGTGTTCTCGGTGTTCCTGGTGTTCTCGGTGTTCTCGGTGTTCTCGGTGTTCTCGGTGTTCTCGGTATTCTTGGTGTTCCTGGTGTTCTTGGTGTTCCTGGTGTTCTCGGTGTTCTCGGTGGTCTCGGTGTTTCTGGTGTTCCTGGTGTTCTCGGTGTTCTTGGTGTTCTCGGTGTTCTTGGTGGTCTCGGTGTTTCTGGTGTTCCTGGTGTTCTTGGTGTTCTCGGTGTTCTCGGTGTTCTGGTTCAGTCTGTTCAGTCCATTTTGTTTTGAAAAGATTATAAATTAATTTTACTTAAAGATGCAAATCAATCAGTGAAAGTGTTAGTTGGTTACATTTATATAAAAGAAGAGAGAGTAACTAAAATACGAGCCTGCGCGCCCGAGCCTGTATGTGTCTTCAATATAAGCGTAAAATGCTGTATTTTTGAGACATTTATTTGTAAGAAATTGCTACGAGACACATATAAACCTAAATTAAGCTTACTACTGCTTGAAGTCTTCTTGGGTTTGGACTACTGATGGTAGACATCGCCGACTTCCGAGAAACGAATGCCATTAATGTTCAGCGGTATAGCCAAGTCATCTCAAAAGCCAGGTCCTTCATGTATGGAACATAAGGGTATTTTCACAGGGAGCCCAAGCGCTAAAACTCGGCCACAAAGACGAAAGCGGCAAACTTAAGAGGTCTATGTAAAAAAAGACAAGATTTTTGCAAAATGTTGAAAAAAGGATGATTTATCGCTACATACATTATAAATATGCAATTATCGAGCTTGGGCTCCCTGTGGTATTTTCAAAGGATAATAAACGGGAGCATTATAATTTACCATATATGAAGGACTTACACGTCATGAAGGAATGGCCACACCACTTGTTTGAAAATATATAGACAGCAAATTAATGACTGTTTAGGACCACCGTATTAGATATTTAACATTCAAGTAAGTTATTAACAAAATTCTGTTGTAGCTCCTCACTTTCTGTTCAGTCATTCAATCCTAATTTCAAAACATGAATAAATTTTTACAATAAGCATCACAATCAACCGAGAAAGACATTTACAGGCTTTTTTATCCAGACGAGTAGTGTCACTTTAAGCTGGGATATTATTATTTTTGTCTCTAGTAAACAACACCCTTTGGAGTGCTTTATATCTATGGAATACAAATATTACTAAATAGTAAAAAAATGGCACTAGTCAAACAATAGAAAACAATAGGATAACCATAAAATTATACAAATAAGTAATTACTGTTTCATCATATTGCTTGCACACTACTACAATGTCATTAAATATTACATTGTTGCAAAATGGTGTACTTCAGAGCAAATAAAAGTGGAAAACAAGCTCATTGTATTTAATATCTCTTCCACACAAGCAAATTTTCTGTGGATGACAAGATTTGCAAAATAACACATTTACTGTAAATATAAATTTACTTGTGTAGGAGTGGCTTGAATGCCACATTTGTATAACTTAATAATAATTTATGAGATTGAATCACCAGACTAGTATTATGTATTCGTTTAACAAACAACAGAAAACATCAAAGTCAATGTGATGTGCAATTTAACAAACGATAATTGAAACATAGTTAACAAAACAGTGTATTGTATTGCAATATGTATTGTATTTATTTGCTAACAACAGAAAACATCAAAGTCCATATGATGTACAATTTAAACATAGTTAACAAAACTGTGTATTGTATTGGGATATGAATTATATTCATTTGCTGACAGCAAAAAAAAAAACATCAAAGTCAGTGTGATGTACATATGTAGATAACAGTAATTCAAACTGAGTTATGAAAACAGTATATTAATGTACTGGGATATGAATAATTGTATTGGAAAGTGTCTTTAAAACTCAACATAAACTGATACTGGGCATATCTATTCAACACTAAGACCCTCATTGATGGCCTTCTGAACATCCTCTTGTAGAACACCTGGTCCAGCTGAGAATGCTGTTACTGGAATGGTAATGTTTGAAAATGGTGGCAGCTTGGAAAAGCAACGAGCATCAATGCAGAAGCGGAACTTGCGCTCGACACAAAAGTCTTTATCTTTAGGAACGTACAGACCGTCAACACGAAGAACCACATCACCAGTATCAAATGATTTAGTTTTGCACCCAACGCACTGTGGTCTGGGACCAGAAGGTCGGTGATATCTTTCAAGAATCCATCGAGGCAAGTCCTTGCTTCGTGTATCTTTCTGGATTATTTGCTGAGCCACTTTCTGGGGCCCTGTTTACTTGGATTGATTCCACTTGCACCTTGACAAATATTTTTGCTGGCTGAGACAACTGGAGGAGGAGCTTTATCAAAAATGGCTTGAGCCTCATTGTCTGTTAATGCTGCTTGCTGTAAAATACTACTGCTCGTATCTACTTTAAGGACCTCTACATAAACCCACAAAATGTGTTTGCAAATTCTGATTGTTCTTGACCTGGTATAATCATCACAAGTACACTTTGGAGTTTTCCCAATGGTCACTTCGTAAGGACCATGGCCAAGCCAGTCCCTAGAGCTAGATACTTGATATTTCCGGGATCCGCCACACTCCAGTACATTCAATAACTTGATCCTATGTCTGTCATTGTTGGTTGCACGTTTCAAAGCATTTTTAAACTGCCGACTTCTTGAGCGTAATCTTGCACCTCTTTTATTGTTGGAATCTTTATCTTTGGCGGGTACAGCAACAGCACTGTATTCCTTTGGTTCATTGTTACCATCTTCATCTGAAGTACTTTCTAAACTCTCATCACTTTCGCATGTCTTTGAGGTTTTCTTTTTGATTTTTCTTTTGGTTGTCCTGTGCGAAGCTTGTGGATCAACAACATAGGTACTTAGTGCATCAGCTCTGGATGACAGATCAGAAGGCTCTACTCCTAATAGATCATTTGCATACGAAATTGCACGTTTCTTCTGAGCTTCAAAACTTCTTGCAGCTAGGTTAGAAACACTAGGCCCAGTACCTCCTCCAAAACTACCATCTTGGTAACCTTGAAATTGTCGCTCAAGAAGAAGGCTGTCTTTGATGTCTTCAGCTGCTGCATCTACTAGGGAAAGATAGTCTCCACCTGTAGTTTTCCACTTCGAATGTATTACTTCGGCAAGATTTATAGCAGGTGAATTTTTACGTGCAAAAGCTGGAAAGACATGTGATCTATGGTCATCCCACCACTGAAGCCATGGAATAAGAAATCCACGTTGGTCTTTGGCTGGTTTCTTGGCAATAAATTCCTTTAACTCTTGCATGGTATCATTGTAAGCACTTGATGTCTGGACTTTAACAAGGGATCTTGTAACACGAGTGAAGAACTCTTTTGATTTGTCACTATGCAGATGCGCTCGTTGCCGGTTTGCATACTGAAGGAAGTGGAACTCACAAGTTTTGAGTTTTTCTTGAGCAAAATTTCCATATACTCCTTCAAGGCCAACTTGAAGTGCACCATTTTCATCTCCCATATACCCAGCAAGAGGGTTGAAAATTTCGTCTCCTGCCACCTTTCCAACCACCTCGTTAATGAGCTCAAAGAACTTGGTGTAACATTCAGCATTTTCTCCTTCACACTCCATTGTGAACAAAGGTATCTGTTTGCGCAGGACGGGATGATAGACACTTAGTGTGATTGTTGGGAAATCCTTGCAGCGATTGAACTTGCCATCAACATGACAGTACTCATTTGAGAGAAAATGATTCTTGTCTCCCATATTACGTGCAAGATTGATCTTCAATTTGCTTGTCTTAAAGACGTATGATGGCTCATCTGGATTCATGTGCCTGTAATTCATCTTATAAACAAAGAATTCATCTTTTTGGTCTGACTTTTGCTTAAGATGAGCTACAGCTTCAAAGCTATGTCCAGCTGGGTTACTTTCCTTTTTGAGTTTAGCTTTGAGATTTGAGATTTTTTTTGTGTCAAGAAGAGCATCTGCTGTTTTCTCAAGTTCTTCCCAGTCCACAGCCTCTGCTTTGAGTCCTTCCAGTATTGACTGCCTTACAACTTCAGATGGTTTCAACTTTGGATTTCTTCTAAGAGATTCTTCCACAACAACTGGCAGAGGAACTTTTCTTTTGGCCTTGCATGTGTGAGTACCAGTATGGTAAATTCTGACTTGATGAATGTGAGGTAGAAATTCCATGTATTTTCTAGCTAAACAGAGAACAAAGACTGAGCATCTCCCACAACCTTTGCAGACCATATTGTTGTCCCTGTTCTTCTCAAACTGAACATCATTGCTTTTGCCGTGTTGCTGTCTAAATTGACAACTTGGATTTTCACACTTGTAAGAGCCCTTACAATGCTGTGCACGTACTGCTCCTTTTACTGCTCCTTTCCATTTTATTGCCATGTCTCTATCCCATGGACGACCATCTACTGTTGCTTTCATTCGTTTATCTAGATGATAAGGAACTTGGTAGACACATTCACCATTGATATCAAAAGGAAGGCTCTCAACCTCTTGAACTGGTACATCTTTCCAAACGTTTCTAGTAAAACGCTGGCCTAAAAAATAATCAGTTTCTAAATTTAGTTACTTTCTGGCAAAAATCACTTTTGGATGTCCAGACACTGAACTTTGCACAGAAAATGTGTTTGGTATCCGATTTTACACCATTGAAAATCAATTATAGAAATACACCATTGTCATTAGCCTTCCCCATAGGCATCTCTTTCTGTGTGATTTCCACCCCCCCCTTTTTTGGGGAGGGGGGGGGTCCTGTCCCTGATCTCCTCGGAGACCACAGGAAGCCCAAAAGAAGGGAAAAAAGGAAAAATAATGCCTCCCTTCAAATGGTTGATCTAATGTTTTGCCTTTGAATAAAAAAACCCCTCAGAATTATCACTATGAATTTCAGCTTTAGCATAGTCTTTTTCCTCAAACAGAATCTAGTCTTGTTTTTACCACCACTATCAGAAGGCTTTGACTCTGCCAGCTCTTCAAATTCAAGTTTGTAGTTCTCTAAATGAAGACCATCTCCCATGCCTTATTCATGAAAAATGATTAAAAAATAAAAAACATCCTTAGGTATAAAAATTAAAGGGCACTTAAAAGTTTTGCACATGAAACCCCATTTGTATGTCAGTGATAGTGAAAAAAGATACTTATAAAACACTCTCAGATACAATATGATCATTTGGGGGTTGATAAATTATTGTATGTTTGATACCTGCAACTGCACCTTGACTACTTTTAGTTTTTCCCCAAACAGATTCCATTAGCTTTAAATCTTCTTCTTCACTGTCTGATAACAGCTGCATCTTCAAATCTTCTTCTCCACTGTCTGATAACTCCATCTTCAAATCTTCTTCTTCACTGTCTGATGACACCATCTTGCCTTCAGCTGAACTGCAAGTTTTAACAGCTGGTTTTATTAATTAAGCAAATACTCCAATAAATAAATCCCCAACCTTCCTTTACAATTAATTTATTGGGTTTTCTCCTCTGGCTTCTTTTGTAATAATTATATATTTACCATGAGAGACTGAGATCAAGAAATAGGGAAAAACTTAAGCTCCCCTCCCTCCCTCCTTATTTCTTCCTAGCTTCCACTTATCCTAAACAGGATGCCCAAGAACAGAGAAGACAAGGATGCCTGTGGAGGAGGCTTATCAATCCCCTTTGCATAAAATTAATGAAAGTTTTCTTAATAAAAATTGTTTCTGAACAATACCATCTGACATCATAACTGATGGTACTAAATTTAGTGATAATTTCTTTCAATGTTTTGTATTGAACAAGTTCTGTTGAATTGTATGAATATATTGCTAATACCTATTAAAATCACAGAAATATATAAGATACACTTTTACAATTTATTCAGTAAATCTTATGGTACTACTTGGACCCTCATCAAATGAAAGACTTCATGCAAGTATCAACATCCATGTTATAGGAGAAATGATTGGTTGTACTTCATGACAAATTTTCAAACAATCAAAATGTTGCAATACTATTTAAATTATTCCATACCTCCTTATCTTTTTAAAGGCAGGGCTTTGAGGAGAATTGGTTAAATCAATGGCCACAACATTTTTTGAAGTGGGACACACCAAAGTCTTGTCATCCTGAAAAACAATGTCTGCAGCTTAGAAATATAAAATAATACTGTTTAATCACTATACTAGAACATGAAATCATGCTAGAAATTTTTAAAAATCTCAAATTTCTAATGACACAGCTGCTTACTTTTTGAGGTGAGTTCGTGAGATCAATAAATGTTTCCTGTGGAAAAAAATCAAATTAAAAATTATTGCATTTATCAACATGAGTCATTGAAAGTAAAGCTTAGCTGAGTATGTGTGACAAATATATATTAAAAGAACTGAATATTGCATGTAAGCTTATAGTCCAAGAAATTCGCACTGATGGCAGTGGAGGTCAAAAATTCAAAAAAAGACAACACAGAAACTGAACACTCCTAAATCTACACGAGGGGTACTGCAACGGGGGTTGCCCGTGACTTAAATACAACAATGCAAGAAATTGGTGCTCAAGAATTTTCTTTTACTAATGAATACGTTCAATACACTTTAATCGATAGCTCAGCAAATTTTCATGTGGCCCGATCGAAACTTTGTTCACCTTTCGTCCCTTTCGGACCAGTTCGAATCATTTAACGCATAATCGCGAAAACAGGGCACAAAAGGGGCGTTAAATGAGTAAAAATACGAAAATAATCCAATAATTCCGAGACAAAAGTGTTAAATTAAAGAAAAACTAAGTGAAACCTTACCTTGTATTCCAATTCCTCGGCCATCTTGTCTCGACAGAGAACCTAGACCATAATTTACATGTTTTGGCGCGAAATTATATTTTGGCGCGAAAAAAGGCTCGTGGCTCGCATACAGAGGCTCGGGCTCGCAGGCTCGCAATTTAGCAACCCCCAAAAGAAGAAGAGGCATATAGTTTTATACATTCATGCTCTATTTCTGGGCGGGAAAAAATTATCCGTCGTACATATGGAGACTGCCGAGTAGACACAAGTGAACTCGTGCACACATATACACACGCACACACACACTCCGATCCGATCTATTTGACATTAATATTAGAATGTGTCCCAAATATTAATGAAAGGATGAATCGATAAATTCCCTAACATGCGTTACTTTTCTTTAAAGAAATGAAATGAAAGAAATGAAGCGATGTCACCTTCCAAAAACTGCTCAGCACACAGCAAACGAAGAGTATTTTGCTTTCTCAGTAATAAAAGCATGCTTGAGACTCACTTGACACGCTGAATTAAGACTAGATCTACCAGAAAGCCATTTAAGTGTCGTAAAATTACTGCTTCATGTTATGGGAAACTTTTGCTTGATGTTGTTTTTTCTTGGAAGCGTGAATATTTTTCGCATATCGATTTTTGTGTGTGTTAATCGAAAACTAATAGTACACAAACTGAAAGAAATCAGCGTTTTGTTATTAGTTATTAGTTATTTTTGTTATAAGTTTTGTTTGCTAATTGTTAAACTCTTTATTTTACACTTCGATTCCCATATCTGCTGTCCCTTCAAATTCCTCGCTTTTTCCGGGTGTCATTTCCGCGGCGATAAGGGATCGTTTGGGTGGCGGGGATCATTTGGGTAGTGACTGGGAATCATTTCAGTGGCTGTACAAATGCTCGTCCGACGTTGGCGTGGCAGGAGCCAGATGTTTTACCCCTCAAAGGTATCAGGTCAAAAGCAATAAATGTGAGACTTAGTTGTTATTAAGAGAAATAAATTATTTTGTGTTGGGCAAAGTGCATTTTTCAGTTGGAGACCGCTGTGCTAAAGTAAAAAAAATAAGAATTTGAGAACTACTAGATCGACGCATAAAGCCTTACAGATATTAATTACTCTAGTCGGTTAGCTCCGAATTTTGGCCGAATTAATTTTTGATCACGCAACCATGAAACTTGGCACATTGATAGTGGTCACCAAGACAAACAGTTATTGATATAGTGCCAAGCTGGAATAAGGTTGGTTCCTATGGAAACCATTCATTATTATAAATTCTCAAGGTAGTTAAGGCCTGGGTCAATGGCTAAATTGGGTGAAATATGTTTTTTGTTCTGTAGCACGAATTTTAAACCAGAAATAAATGATATTTGACACAACGTTAGGTATTCATAAAACTATGAGCCTTAAGTGCTAAGTTCGTGATTTCAGCTGTCACGTGACCAGATAGGTCGTTTATTGTAACAAAATGTTTGAAAGTTTTTCCGCACTCGAGTATTAGCCCAAAGAAAACGCAAATGCTTGAAACGTAGTTCTTTTTAGTGAGTCTATTCCATTTCAATTAGAGAACATGACTATCGATTTTCATTAAAGCGATTTTTAGCAAAACAGGTCACGTGACCAAAACTCAAAATAATACTTTGCTTAATATCTTCCAGCCAATTGTCAAAAGTCCAGATGTCTACACAAAACTATTTAGGATTAAATCTTTTTTATGTATTATGTATATTATGTATTTACATATTATTTCTGTTTTTTAAGTGAAACTGAATTGCGGATTCAAGAAAAACGAAGTTTCGTCGTAATTGGTCACGTGACTACCCAATATCCAAAACACTAAGTTAAGTTCACTCAACTAGTTATTATTTAACATTGTGCCAAGTCAAATACGTTTTGCATTGTTATATCTTACATAGCAGAACAAAAACTTTCTAAGGTCAAACAAGGTCAAACCAGGGCCGTAGCGAGGTCTAAATTATTGGGGGGCTCTCGGGATTTTAAGTCACATTATAGTGAACGAAAGACAAAAGTAAATTTGCACCACGTGATGCTTTATGTATGGGCATATCCGTAGGGTACAAGCGTGCACGTGACTCCCCTTGTTCATGAGCCTGGGGGTGTGGAGCTAAGATTTTTGTTGCAACTCAGTGAAAAACAATATTTAGCTATAGCGAGCGCGAAGCGCGAGCTGCTCGGCACGAATTTTGCTAGCCGAAATTAAAGGAGTTCTCAACCACCGTTTCTAAGTTGTTTTGGGATGTTTCTCTTGGGCCAGTGTTATATATAGCTATATTGAGCACGAAATGCGAGCCACTTGGCAAAAAAATGGCTATTTTTTACAAAATTGAATTTTTTTCAACTTTTTTTGGGGGGAATGAAAATGCATGCGGTGAGCAAAGTACTTCTGTACCATGCGTAGCAATGATCGTTTTGCCCTCCGAAAGTAAGGAGAACAGTTCCTTTTTGTTTTCATCCGGCTGAACGAAAAAAGGTTTGCCAATTTTTGGGTACGTAGCACAATCGCTGTCTGAATTCTTCTTCTCACATCGGTACCTCTCCGATCCGGTCCTCTCTAAAGGATTCTCTAAAGTATCGCACAAAAGTCAACATTTACAGCTCAAACTCCAGTTTCAGATTCCAGAACTGATTTAAACTGAGGAACTTTGCTGTCTCGATCATTGCGCCATTATACAAGAAAGTCGATGTGGCCTTGTAGTCCGTGTTATTATATGTGATGAGGTTACCAATGACTCCGCATTGCCAGTAGTCGTTATGCCAATTGCGCGTATGACACCTGTCCATCCACTTCCCAAAAGCCAATGCAACTTCCTATTGCTTTAATTGATTGAATGCTATACGTCCAGGGCTATGGTGATGTACATGTACAGCTTTCATAAAAAACAGTTCTAGCATGCTTCATCATGGCCGGAGAATGAGCCCTGAGTATGATGGCTACAAGTTTTGTTCTCGACCAATCAGAAAGGAGTGTTCCCACGGTCAAATATATAAAAATAAATAACGAACAAAACGTTTTAGCGCTTCCTTTTGTGTGATTGGACGGTTAGTGACAGAAACGTAAAATGGTACGTTTTTACCAACAATTTGTTCATACACGTTATTAGAAAGCCACATATAATTGGGTGTGCTATAAACTTATGACCGCTAATTGACAGAGGCGCCAAAAATTATGGGCTAGCAAACCAACGTTTCGGCCCTCAGGCCGAAACAAAAAGCGACAAAAAGTTATATAAAAGTAACAAAAAGAAGTAAAAATCTGGCAAAAATATAGCAAAAGAATTGTAAAACAATGACAAAAAGTAGTAGCCAGAAAGAAAAAGTGATATGGCTCTAGCGGGACACGTTACAAGAGGGCAAACGTAAGTTTTGTATCATCAAGCGTCGACGTCGTTCCTTTTCCAATTAATCAAAAGGGCACTGTGTTTTCTCTTGTGTCTAGCTCAAGCTGCCAAAGTATTTTAACCAGTGCATTTTTTAACCACGTTTTTACTCCCGGCCTTGTCTTGGCTGAAACTGTCCGGCCGGGTGGTTTTTCTCCTAGCTTGGGGTCCTGTTTGTCAGTCGGATATACTCATGAAGAATGTTTTCTGTAGGACCGGCCACAATTTCTTGTGGAGCATGGAATGACGTACGTCATTGAAGATGGAAGTAAAACAGTTTTTGGAGACTTCGGATTGAAGTTCAAAGGAGAGCTTCAATGTACTAGAGCGGAAAGGCACAGGTTTTGGGTAGCGTCTTGTTCTGTGCGCATACGTGGCGCACTTCAAACCAAGTAAGCAAAGTCTATCTTAGAAGTAAGATCAGATACGGTAATATTAAATTACTGGAGTAATATTGCTTTTTAAATCGTGGATTGCAAATCCACGAGTTATAGTGAGGGGTCGAATATGCAAATGTGTCACTCACTCGAACATTGTTAAACTATGCTACTGCGCATGCTCGACATGATTGACCGCTGGCCGAAAGTAATGTGGGCTCTGATTTATTCCGGGACTCCCGAAGGACTCCCGCACATGCACAGATCATGTCGCTATTTATGTTGAAATCAGACTAGACAAAATACATATTTCATTAAGAACAGAAAGACTATACAGGACATATGTTTCAAAATAGCTAGCTAGTAGGAAAATCAATGAATAAATAGTTTGATAGGCGAGTCAAATAGTGCTGGAGAACACATCAGCTCTAGAAATACAAACTGAACAGCTTGAAAAAAAGCATTGACTAGAAGCACTCACAGACATGTCCAATACACACGAAAAATAAAATACTCATTAAATTCCTAGCGCAAGCTATTTCAGGAGTAAAACCATCGAAGTACCGAAGCAAGTTTAGCCGTGTGACTTACGCAATAGAATAGTCTATCGCTTTGCAGTCGATACTGACGAGTATTAAAAAACCTTCGGCTGAATGCTGGACTTTGAACATTGCTGTCAAGCGACAAAAATCTCTTCAAGTACAACATCAAAGTCATCCAAGCTTTTAGTGTTCGTACTCTATCATCACAAGGGTCAAAGTAGATCCAGGAGTAAGCAAACGTTTGAAAGCGAGCGCCGTGAAGGCCTCGAGTCCGCTAGCCGAAAACAGCAACAAAAAGGCGTATTGAGTTTATTGGCTTAGTATTTTGTGAAGCAATTTCTTTTATATTTATAGCGACATTTTGCTACAGAGCACAGAGAGGAGCATTTTAATTTTGCATAGGTTTTGTAACCACACATTGACAATAAATACACAAAATTCACCATACCAGGCAATGCATCTTCTGGATGGTCCAGTGGATAGAGCCATGGCTTTTGAAGCAAGAGGTCCGGGTTCAATTCCCGGCCCGGAGTGAGGTAAAAAATTTTTTTTCACTTTTTTTCCTTTTTCACACATTTTTTTTCCTTTTATAGCTAATGACTCTTTCTTCTTTAAAGAAATTATTGATTTATTGATTTAGATTTTTGTCTTCAAATTAAAACTCGTGATTTTACTAAAATGTATTGTTTGGGCTTCCTGTAGTAATTTTGGTAAATCCACGAGTTACTTCGCCATTGGCGGTTTGATTTATTTAATAAAAGCAGGAGAGCTCGAAAACTTATGAGCAGATTTAACCATTCATATAGTATATAGCTATTGAAAATATAATTTTTTTTTCGTATCTGTAACATTTTCTTCAGTGGTTCTGTAATAAATTGGATATAGTTAAGATTAATCTAAGTTGTTCAGTTGACAAGTGGTTAAGGAAGTTAAGCAATTACGTGACATTCTCCGCCACTAACGAGCCACTAATGGCTGTATTTATGCTAAAATTCAGTGGCTGTTAATTGATATATATAGGGGTAAGGGGAAGGGGTGGTCCGTCATCACTCATACATGATATAATAGGGGCGCATTACATATAGGGGCGAGGGGGAGGGGAGGGGTGGCCATAGGGGCGAGGGGGAGGGGAGGGGTGGTCCCTCGTCACTTATACATGACATAGAGGGGTGCCTTACATATAGGAGCGAGGGGGAGGGGAAAGGTGGTCCCTTATCACTTATACATGCCTTACATATAGGGGCAAGGGAGAGGGTAGGGGTGGTGGTCCCTCGTCACTCGTACATATAGGGGCGCCTTACATATTCTAGTTTTGCCTTTTTGTAGGATTATTGTTCTTCCTGCGAATTCATTCGATTCGCGTTCAAAGTTCCTCCAGGAACTTCGGGGCAGACTAGGTTGTGGGCTGGTGAATTTATCCGGAACTGCCAGCGCTAGTACATTGGCATATTACCTCGCCTTCCTCAAAGCAGATCTTGAGGAAGGCGAGTCTGCTGGAGCCGAATTTCACAAGGCTTACCATTTGGGCTTCCAGTTCAATGGATACTGGGTCCTTTCAAAAGAAGTAAGTGATGATTTCCCGGAAAATGTCATGACAATAGGTGACCTTTCTCATTAATGATTAATTAGTTAGCGCTCAAACGTCACAAGTAAAATGGCTCCTACGTATCAGGATGCGACGCTGGACAACTGCTTGAAACAAAATCTTCCAAATGACTCATGCTCAATAGATCTTCCGATTCGTATTTTACAGTCAAACTACCCCAAAAGTCCATTATTGTTTTGATGATTATTTGAAAATATGAGCCATCAGTTGTTTTAAAATCATTATTTTTTCTGATTGGATTTCGATTGGATTAAAGAAACAAAGAATACTCCATATATAGAACATACACACAGGAAGCCCTTTCGTTAAATCAGCCACTTTTCAAGATGGCGTCTGGTTTGAAGGGTAAGTCCAGGTGGGAAAACTAGAATAAAAAGCCTTTTTTTCATATTCTTGATGCTTTGAAAGCTTCTGATTCGTGGCCAAGGCTTCAAATAAAGTTTTTAGAGCGATCCTACCATATGTCTTGCTGTTTAATCCAATCAGCGAAATGCATCTTTATTGAATATGACAGAATATGACTATAAAAGGCTGATTTAACAAATTGAAGATAGTTTTCCATTGTCAGTACTCTTATTAATCATGGATGACGTCAAAAAATGTTCAAAACTAAAGTGGAACCACGAGCGCAGCGAGTCTTTAACATTAAAAATACTTGGTAAAGGACAGGGCATTGCTGCAAAGCCACATCCACTTCTGTGTTCTGGTGGTGACCAGACCATAAGTGGAGTGTCACTGTGAGTTAATAAAATTGTTTATTATTTTGCAAAACCTCAAAACTAGACACCAGAAAATATTGTTATTGCTCACCTTGCAATAGATGCTCATTGCATGAGAATGAGGCAAGAAAGGCCTCAAAAATCTGCATGGCATCAAATGAGTCTAAGTACATCCTGAGAAATGCACAGAAAGTTGTTGTTTGAAAAGGAAGAGGAACACACCATCTTTGATAGCAAAAGAAGTGTTGACACACTTATTTTCTGGCTGCCATTTTTGAAATTTGTCTATTGGTCAAAGTTATGGTTGCCAACCTAAAATTGTATAGTTTTTGTTTTGTTTTGTTTGTAAAGTTTGTAATATCTCACCCAGAATTTGTTCAATGTCTCATTTATGACCACAGAAGAATTCTTAAGACTTTGTTCTTTAATTTTAATAGCAAAGTCCTAATGTGTGCCTTAAATGCCACAAACCTCACAACATTGGTGGATGATCCAATCATGACATCAACCCTTTGTGAATTCCTTGTTCAAGTACAAAGTGGACTGCCACAGGGGTCATTAAGAACTGGCCTGAGTCAACCTGTGGGAAGTGTATTGCTAACCACAAATTCCAATGAAACTGAAAGGTAACATCTAAATAAGTGTTAAATGGTGACTGTGCCATGTTTTACTATGTGCTGCACTTTGTGCTCTCTTATCAACATGCAGGATATTGAAAGAACATGAGAAAAATTTTTAAATCAAATGCTGAGTACCATATTTACTCCGAATTAATGCCTCAGCTGAAACTTCAAACACAAATTAAAATGTGATTACTGTTTCAATCTTAAGGGGATTTTTAAAATATTGTCGAAAACAGATTGAATTTCCTCAAAATAGTCTAATTTGCATTGCTTTAGCTTGAAGTTAATAATATCATTTGCTGTTTGTCCCGATAATGCTGATCATGTTACAACTGCCTTAATTGAAACTTTTCATTGTACCTCTATAACTGATATTAAAATCGATAGATGCAGACCAAAGCTATATATAAACAAGGCAAATAAATGTCTGGTCCAAAAATTACTATTATAGGGAGTGTGCCTTATAATTTGGTTAAAGTGAAAGTCTATTGGAAAAGTTGATTTTGTAGTGCTACAGCTACATCTAACAGCTAAAAATTTTATGTTTAAAAGTAGGGTCTAGTATGTTTTCAGGTGTAAACTGAGTTGGCAATTTTTTTTTTCTTGATAGTCCTTGTCTTTGTTGTTCAGTTGTTGTTTTATAACTATTTCCCTACATGAGAAATTTTCTTCACATAGTTGATCTAAATAAGGCAAATGGTGTTTATGCAATTTTTGTGACAAATTCAACTGAGCGTATTATATTGTGAAAAACAATCAAATCTTTCTTGCCTTTCATAATCTTGAAATCCATGTTTATGTGCTAATAATTATATCAACATGGATTTCAGCCAATCAGAGCTGAGTGTTACATTGTTTTCATTATTGATATATCGGTATTCATCCATTTAGATATAAGAACCATTCTCAAAAAAGCAAAAAAGGATTAACCACTTGAAATGAAAAACGAAAGCATGGTCAATAAAAAAGTATTGAGCCATTCTTTATAGATCTGTGAGATACAATTAATCAGATGAATTTAAATGTTAATTCTTTTTAATTATATATTTATAACTTAATTCACTTAGATTGCATGGACGAAGCTTGAGGTTTCAATTCAATAAAGACCAGAACTTCCAAATGGAAAATGAAAAGAAAATTCAAGATGAACTTTCAAGTCTTGTTGACAAAAACAAAGTATGTTACTTTCTGCAATTTTCATATGCACTTGATTGCAGGAAGGTTATATTATACATTTATACCAGTCTATAGTTTATTCAATATATCTTATGAGATGCAATTTGTAAATAAGTGCTTACAACATGTACACCAGTCAGCTACAACTTACATAAAATGAAATATGAAATAGTACAACATATGAAATATAGTTTTTTGATACCTAGCTATGAGAGTGTAGAAAGATTAAATTAAGATATATTTTGGCAATCATTGTATGCAAGCAATGCTGATTTAAGCGGTATTTTGGGTTTTGCATCTCATTAGATATTTGTATATTTGTGCATGTAGACTACATTAACCTTTCTGCATGCAATCAAGTGTATATTAACTAATTTATCAACATTGCAAAATAATTCAATGCTGTCATTAGCTTTACAGATTCGATATTGCCTCTCATAATTACAAGAATTAGTAAAGTCTTGGTTTAAAAAATATTCAAATCAATCAAAGTTGTTCAATTTTAATTTAATCAATTAAAATCAAATCATTTCCCACTATATAGGGCTTCCTTGTTGCCTGGGTTATGAGATATTTGCCCAAATGGCTTCAAATAAATGAAGGGTTAAGAGAGAATGCAGCATTGAATGCTGTTAGAGATGTGCTCCAAAAAGCTGCCCCTGAACAGCAGAACCGCTGGCATAAGGGACCGGTCATTATTTAAGTTGGAGGGGGGGGGTGGAGGAGAAAATGTCTGTTTTGCAAAAAAATTTAGAAAGCCTCCCCTGATGTGCTTCATTTTTTTCGGTACCCCCCTTCATGTTATTTAAAAAATTTCAGTACCCCCCTCAATATAGTGAGCTATCTGTATACACAGAGTCTCGAATAACTTATACAATTTCTGAAAAAGTTGTAAGTTGGTTTACCTAGAGGCCGCTGTTACAAACTATTGGACATAATGAACAGTACAAAGTTATTATTTTACACTACAAATTGTATGGCATGGTACAAAAACGTTTACCTTTCTTAATCACTTTCACTGCCAAATGTACCTGCAACATAATCATCATCGTCTTCTGAGTCGTCATCGTTGTCTGAGTCTGATGAAGATGGCGAAGTTTCGGATGATTTCTCTTGAATTCCCTGTATGTTGTTGTCTCGTAGTACATGACACGTGACAGTCTTAATTTTATCAGCTTTTTTCCCATATTTACGTAATCCATGCGTATCAAGATATTTATCGATTTCCTTTACAACCAGTTTTTGTAATGTTCCTGTCAATGCCATATTAAGCCAGTCGTACTCTTGGTATTCTTTCAAATCACGCTTATCTTTGTCTGTCTTCCTCTGATTGGACCTGATTGCTTCCTTACGTTTGAGGGTGTTTAGGTGTTGTATGTACGAGCGCACATATTTTTCCTCGACGGCGTATTTTGTGGCAAACAGCTTAATTGCATCTGTATCGTCAAGATCTATAGCGGACGAATGAAATAATTGCTTAAGCTGGGCCCTTGGTAGCCAGTCATCAGGAATCCTGCGGCTGTCATCATCATTTCGCACAGGCGTATCAAATACACTCTTAAAGTGAGGAGGGTTTTGTTGGTCAGGCATAGGTTGGGGAATTCTCTCACACTCTGGTCCCACCCATGGATGGCTCTTACAAAAGTTACAAAGCTTACCATCCTTTTGTTCACAACATGATCTCTTTAGGAACTCCATGTGCAGCTCACCGACTTGGTAGTGCAAGTCGAGAAACGTTGAAATTTTCTTTATATACCCACTTCCGGGTATCTGTTCTTGAGCACTGCAGCTTTTTGATTTATTGAACAATAGGATATTGGACTCATTGAAAAAGAACTGATTTTCTGGCTTCATTGTCAGATGCGCAGTTATATACTCGCTTATAAAACTGGAGCATCATGTATTCGTACTTTAACCTCATTTGCAACTTCCCATGCGTTGTTTTCCATTCTTTTTTTCTCGTATTCCTGAAAGTCTTTTACAGACATTGATTTTACTTCTTCATCTGTCATATCTTGAAAGCACTTTGTTTTCTCCCACTCAAGCGTTTCGCCATCAATGATAGCATCACCAATAGCACTATTTGTGCGTTCAGCCTCACCCTGGCCACTATCACCTCTGGATCTGTGACAACGGACTCTGTAATCTGAATTGTATAATCGCGCCAATTCAGCATCTCTGAATCTCACAAGATAGTTGGAAACACCAACTCCTGGACCTGCGTCGGTTAGATCAGCCCACCTGGGCTTGACTTTTGGAAGCTTCAAGTTGTCAAAAATGTCAAAGATCTCGTTCGAAGTATCTTTCATTTCAGCGTTCAGGATCATGATTGCTCCAATGCTACTTTGACTAAATTCAGCAGCGTGTATTTCATTGTGCAGCTGATCAAGAATTCTCTGAATTTTAGACACTTTTGGAATAACTTGTGAAGCAACTAACGCCTTTTCTGCATCAGTAAGTGTCGTATCTATATGAAGAATTTCTGCGGCTTTTTTAACACCATTCTGTGTGTGAGTGACTCTACTAGCTTCGTACAGTCGGTGAGGACAGTTTGAGTCAGAAGTCATCTTACTTAGGTCAATGACATCTGTCATATCTACATACTGAAACAAGTAATCATGAACATGTGCACAAAAACTGCGAAATCCTGTTGTGTACTTGATCTCATTCACATTTGGCGCCTCGAAAACATCAGGGGATCGGTGTCTCAAATCTACAGTCTCGCTCGCCCACACAGACCCAGAACTTCCAACTATTGCCTTAGGTCTAACATACACAAAGTGATAATCTTCATCTGTTTCTAGTGTTTCCACATCGTCCGTAATCGAACCTTTCTTAGTGAATATTCGATGAGCAGCTGGAGTGACGTAAACCAACTTTTCCGGCCAGTCATATTTCGGCAATGCCCGTGCTCGATCCACATCGGTAAGATTCAAAATTCTGACGTTTCTACTTTTTTCAAAGCCCTCTGATGTGCCAGGACGCAAATAAGCCTTGTCGTCAGTGCTTCGCATGAAGCACAAGTCTCGGATGTGAGGTTCTACTTTATTGGAAAAAAATGATAATTTGATGTTTTTAATATGACCTCTTTGATAGTGTGTATTCTCATTGTCATTGTCTTCAGCTTTGGGGGGCTTTTTGAAACAAAATAGGCCTTTGCCACAGTGACGCCGTGCTTGTATAGAACGCATATGTCTTGGTCGTGCCCTGTTGTATATTGTGTTTACTGATCTAATCATTTTCTTCCCTCTTTGCAAGAGCTTGTAGTTGGCTATGTTAAGGAGGTCGCGCTTTTTAACTCGCTTGTTGGTATACATGACAGTGTCATGTCGACGGCCATGATATGTAGCCTTGTCTTCTATACATTTTGCCACAAATTCTTCGTCTTCACTGTCTATCAAAGCTGGTCTTCCTTGTGAAGATATGGCTCTTCTTTTTACTCTGTTTTCTTCAAATAAAGCCTTGGCTTTGCGTTTCACCATTTGCTGGGCTTTTTGGCCCTTAAGATCACTCAGAAGCAATTCGGTATCTTGAACCCTTTCTTCTTCTAGTTCAATGTCTTCCTCAATTTTTTTCAGTCCTGTCGACCAAATGTCTTTCTTTTTCTGTTTTAAGTTTTTTAGACTTTCTAAATTGTCTTGATAGGAAGACAGACGTTTCTTGAGGTGTAGCATGGTGATATCTTCAGCAGCTATAAGTGCGTTCTGCCATTCCTTTGAAACGTCAAGCACCTGCTTATTATCTTTTTCAATGGAATCTGTGTTGATGCCAAGAATGTCTAGCTCCTTGTATGATCGATTATATGTAAGTAAAGCCTTAACCACTTTTTTATCCCACTCTGTGTCCACAGTCGACAAAATATTCTTAAGTGTGTCGCGTGTCAAAGTGCTTTCGCTTATGCCCTTTTCGAGGGCTGATGCTATGATAATCTCATGAAAAATGTTGGTCAAGTCTACATCATCAGGTCGAAGTACTACCATTTTACCACCTTGAACTTGTGTGTTGACTATGTAAACAGGGAGACCATATTTACAATTTAGCAGGCAGTCTTGAAATGATACTCTATCGTCTTTTGTAAGAGCCCCAGGAGAGAATCCTGTGTTAAAACCGAGAAAGATTTCATGACAATAGTCAAAAGAAAGTATGCTCGTTCTGTATTCTCTTCCATCACTTCCAATTTCTTGAGATACAAGCTCATTGAATACTGCAATTAAACCGTTTAGCTTTTGTTGCTCCTTCTCCCTTTTTTCTTTTTTCAACAAAAATCTCAAATGCGGCAAAATTTGTCCAATGGTACAAGGTTGATTTGAATTTCTAACATGTGGCGAGACCGTATTAGCCCCTTGTCTATTCAAAGATCGAGCCTCATTTGATCCTCGTAAGGTTGAGCTGTCTGCTGAAAGCCGGGGTCTTCCTGGTTGTTTTGGTAAATCCGCTTGTAGTTTACTATAAAAAATAACGATTCATAAAAGGACTTGATTTTGTGTTCGTATATCATATGTTATTTTGTATCAAAATTGAGAATTATACACAAAACATTAATTGTTCCGCTATCTAAATATAAATTAAACAATCCTTTATCAATGAATTCGTCGTCTTATTTCTGACAGACAGTTGGACCGTCTTGAAAATCCGTATTGTAAAATAATAATCTCTTTTACATTGTCTTTTAAAATGCTCAAATATTATAGACAACCGGGTAGCACTTATAGATTAATACAAGCTTTAAATCAGAGCAAATAAGCTTAAACACTTGCAATGATAAAATATTTGTAGTAGAATAATACTGTCTGGTGATCGCGTTAGCGTGAAACTTGGAGTCACTAGCCCTCCGTGTAATAAATGTAAATAAATGAATAGAATAACGATTAAATGTTCATTCATGGTTATTCGAGTTGTTGTTGTTGTTGTTGTTGTTTTTTTTTTCATGAGAAATGTAAAATTAAACAGATTTCATGACATACCTAGATTCACTGTCCATTCTGTCCATTCACAAAAGCTGCCAGGCATTCCTAAATCTTCTGAAAAGACCTGGAACTAGTGAAGGCTGCAAAGCACTCTGGAGAAAATTCAAAATGGCTGCTCTAGATGAACAGGATGTCCCTGTGCTGTTTATGCTTGCCGAAGAGAAAATTCAAACTAATGTTAAATTTGGTTCAGATATCAACGATTTATTAGAGATAGCTGGAAATATTTTTAAGGTTTCTACAAGTAGTTTGACTTTACAGAGTTACGACAATGAATGGGAAGAATGGGTAAATCTATCGTCAAGTTTCACTGCTACGACTCGAATAAAGCTCAAAGTAGTTTGCAAGTTTGAACTCTCAAACAAGTCCAGCTCAAGCACCGATTCAAAGAACTGTGGCATCAAGCAAGCTACATTTAAGGCAAGTGCAGATACGAACATTTTGATGTTAAACAAAGATAAGATAGCTAAAGAAGTTCAGCCATATGAAATATACCTTTATCCAAATCCGCACACAGAACGGCTTCAGTTTTACAACAACGTCACTCCTGTGTTATATAATGAGACCTTTAAGGACTTTTCTTCAATGGAACGATTCCAGAACTATTTGATTACCGAACGGAGGTGGAGATTTGAAACAGATAGTAAAATTAACTCAATTACTGAAAAGGTGACCGACATCACAACAAACTCTACTAATCAGAGCAATGGAACAGTGTATAATATTCAGAGGTTACAGAAGGTTCCGCTAGATGTTAGCTCAAATGATGTCAGTCGAGGTGAACGAGCTCTAAGTGTCTTGCAGTCAATGACAAACACTTGTGAAGATCTTTCTAATACCCTTTTAGAAAAGAAAAAAGCGTGCTATCTTCCAAGCATGGACTTGATGCCAGGAGGTAAAAGCACACTGGAATACGTACAGATCAAGCTAGATTCTGTAAATAAGCTAAAAAGCACTCTTTTTTCTTTACTGGACAAAGTTAATGGGGTTGTTCACGAATTGCACAGAAGATATAGCAGGCAAACATCTGCTAACGCTGAAGCTCAAAGGCAAAAAAGGCGAAAGAAGGAGCAAAGGAGGAAGAATAAAAACAAAAAATTAAAAGTTAGAGGGAGGCAGGTAAATGAAGTGTGTGAGCTCATAACTGGCCAGAAGATGACTATCGACATAACCAGAAAGACAACTGAGCCAGTAATAAATGCTGCAAATCTTAACAGAGATGCCCTCAATAACAAACTAAAGAAACGCTTCCATTTAGAGCCTTTGAAAGAAATAGTGAAACAGGGTTATGTCAGTGAGTGTGCCCTTAGAGAAGTGGAACAAGCCATAAACAAATTGGAAGTACCAGTTACAGCTGCAAAACCTTTAAAATCAGCAAAGGGGAAACAGATGACATTGTCTTGCTTTCTTTCTGCAGCAAATACTCAGTCAGCAGAAACTGGAGACAGTGAATCAAGTACTAATGACTCAGACTGTGATTCAGACAGTGATCAAGAGAATGATCATGATGACCATTGACAATATAAATACTTTTAGGTTAAAAAATGTTTTGTTCCGTGGGTTTCAGTCAAAATGCCAAAAAACACATTTATGACAAGATTTCATGTACATTTTAAACAGTTTCACAAACTCATTTTCATTATAAAAAGTGTTATTAAATGATAACAGTAATAGTTTTCAAATATTCACTGAATAAACAGTGTTTCACATCTACAAGTGTATATAAAGGGAACTTGGAGAAAGATATCATACTTTTTAGCATGAAAAATGGATAAAATCATAAAATTGCATTTTAAGAACAGTTCATTGTCAAAAATCATGTAGAAAATGGTGGTTAAAGTGTATAATTAAAAACAATATTGTTTTTTTGCAAATTTTATTAAAAGAAGATAAATTCATACATATATAGTCAAAATAATTATCTCAAGACCCCCCCTATCTATCATTTTCCGATTTCAACACCCCCCTCTTTTTTTACTTTAAACATTTCAGGGCCCCCCATTTTCTCCTCCACCCCCCCCCCCCCCCCCCTCCAACTTAAATAATGACCGGTCCCTAAAGGAGTGGCAAGACTTATTTATACTTTTCTTGTGGTGAGTAATATTTCATACCCATATGCCCAAAATGACTTACTTTGAATTGTATGTGTTTTGCATATCTAGGTAAAACTTTGTGGCAGTGTGGAAAAAATTAGCTGTAATGAAATATTATAATCATTCTGACTGATGTCTATAACCAAATTCTTTGTTTTTAATCTGTAAAATATAGATGATAAGTGATGATTATAATTAAGACTTAAATTTGTTAAAAAATAATCTAAATAAAATATTGATTGAAATTGCATGATTCTTGGGTACTGTACCTTTCGTAGTACTCTAAATATAGATGTTACAGCTAGTCCATAACAATTATTGGGCAATTAATTTGCCCACCCTATTAATTTTTTATACATTTTTGTAATTGAATTTGTTCTTTTCTTTTCCATGCAGTTCCATCATGTAGCAGGCACAGTGCCAGACCTTACTGGGGCCATCCAACATATGGTGGATTCTGGAAAGCTGGAGTGTATGTGCTCTGAGGAAAAGCAAACAGCACTATTTTGGGTAAAGCTCCAAAAAGAGATTTATCAAGCTCTTTTGGATCCTGAAAAACCAGTAAGTGATAACTTAATATAAAAATTGATAAGTGTTGTAAATCTAAAAAGCCAAACAGTCTGCGTGTCCATGATTTTTTGTCCATCTGCAAACTTCTGACTACATAATTCACCTGTGGAAGACATGACAATAAATATATTTGTTTGAAATGCTATGTACTACATGTACTACATAATTGATCTGAAATTTATATTGTCCAAATGGCAGGTATTAACATGGCTGAATCCTGAAGTTAGTGCTAAAGTGAATGGAAATAAAGTCCCAGCAATTGGTGTAACAGTTCAGGCAATGGGTAGCTTTACAAGTATAAGTAACACGGTAATTCATTTTGATGGATTAGCCTTAAAGCTTTTGCATATCAATGTGAGAAAAGTTTGGTGAACCTTCAGAGAGATTGATGTAATTTGGGTTATAGTGTTCTAGCCGTTTCTGTCTCCTACCATAGTTATTAACTATGCTCCTACAGTGTAGCTGTCACATATATTTTGCCCTGCAATCATTAAGTTCTATTACCTGAAACTTTTGTGTTAATATTATGGGCATTTATATAAATCATATTAGCCATAAAATATAATTTCAGTTTTGATAACTTGAATGGATGATTAATGCTTCTAAAAATTAATGGATTTATTGATTTATTAAGGCACTTAAAGTGGAGATGTCTAAAGTAGCAGATTTACCCACATCATCATCAAAGTACCTAACATCATCAATGTGCTTTGCTGCAATTAGAGGTGCCATTTTTGATGATGTTAGAAAAAAGAAACCGGATTTGTACAAGACAGCTACGGGGGAACAAGATCCCAAAGACTTTATTCAAGCCAGAGCTTGTTGGGAAGATAGAATATGGTAAGATTTGGTGGCTAAAAGTGATTTGTTGGCTGTGTTATTTGTAAAATATAATTATATATTTTAAGGTGTGTGCTGGATATAAGGTGTGTGCTGATTGGCAACCATGTTTCATATCAGAAGACAGGGTATGATTTTTTCACTTTCGAGTGTCTTAAACAGGGTCAGGTTTCTAGGACTCTGGCGGCACACCCCTATCCAAAATCGGGCTGAGTAAATATGTGGGGAAAATGTAAAGAAAAATCACTTATAATCAGTTTTTTTGTGATATATTTTGAATGAATAATAATTAAAACTAGACGCACACGGGCGTTCACTCGTGCCTAAGCCTGGAGCCCTTTTTAAGAGAGGCTCCAATGACCGGCTGCGTTCGTACTCTTCCCCTAGCCGTTTCACGCATTCTTCACCATTCCGGGAAATAGCTAACCGTAACAAATGACCTTTTTTGAATCGGCTAACTTAAACTAAAAAATATCTTGATTAGTTAGTTTGTCTGTCAACAGCTATTAGTGTCTTTGTCTTTCTATTATCATGCATAGGTATTAGATATCTCCAACATGCAAAAATATACCAGTTTTATATTCAACTTCTTATTTCACTATATATCTCAATTGTTTGCTGTAAAGATTTCTACAACGGCATATTTGACACAATAACAAATCGTGTATTTTTTTCGTTCATGTTTCGGATGTTATATATATGAATAAAAGACGTTACGTGACCAAACGCGAAATACAAGGTCAATGGAATCTAGTTTCATGCCATTCCGATATTAAATTAAAATTCACTACAAAAACCTCTCAAGATCTCTTGAATGCTTGAATGAGGAATATAATTGACTTGCTTCTATGTATGTTCGTTTAGCAACATGTAGGATGAGAAATTCGTAGTTTTCCAGCTCATAGGAAATAGTCGTTATCGCGAGGGCCTCGGCTTTCAAGTACTCCATTTAGAGTTCGATATTTGGTCAAAGTATTGGAGATGAAGCTCAAAATAACAGCCCATCCTGAAGCTCTTATAAGTATATAGGTATTTCTCGAGTTAAAAGCTCCAAATTACATTGTTCTACTGCAGGAAAAGCCCGTCTCTGAAAGCTATTTTCTTTGTAGTCGGCCATCTTGCATTCCTAAAGTTCCTGGCTTGCGTTCGCTGTCGCTCAAAGGTGATGAATGAAGGGCATTGTTTTTACGTTCTTAACCAATCAGAAGTCCCTCAGGACGAACAGAGGAAAAAAAAAAAAAACATTTGCAGTTTATAACTCGTTCCCGGCCTAAAGGCCTGGGCACGAGTAACAAGCCGTGATTCGTGCTTCAGCCCACAGCCATGACCCGTGATGTGATGCCTATTCATCAAAAGCACATGTTTAAACTAAAATCGAATGACGATGACCTGGACATCGTTTAGACCTGTAACTTATTTTATCGAAATAGGTATATAGCGTCTCATACCCTATATGCATTTTCAGTGATCGTTGATTTACTTAAACTAATAATCAATATCCAGTGTTTTAGGAATGATTGAAGGTCTTGAAGGTCTTTAAAAGTCTGGTTACACTAGAAACTGCTATGCTAGCTGATTTGACTTTGTCATGCACAGTATCTAAAGGTAACAAATATTTTACAATTTTGATTACAGTTTTGTTTATTACACATATCAAAGAATTTTTAGTTGTCTATTTATGACTTTGTCATGCACAGTATCTAAAGCGTAACAAATATTTTACAATTTTGATTACAGTTTTGTTTATTACACATATCAAAGAATTTTTAGTTGTGCCGATCACAGACCGTCACAAACTACCCTGGGTGCCAGGGGTTTATCGTCTCATTCCGACGTTTATTTACTTGATAGGAGAGTCACAGAGAAGAACTCTCTAAAGAAAGCAACTCTCTAAAGAAAGCGAATAATAAACCCCTGGAGCCCAGGGTAGTCACAAACCTATGGAATTAAGCTAGATATGTTTGCTAAAAATGAATAACAAGAATGAATCCGGGTTTATTCGACACACGAGCAAATGTCTAGGTCAGTTTTTAAGTTGTCACGGCATAGAGAAAACATTCAAGTACTGTAGGGTCAAACACAGAGTCATCACATAAACATCAAACACAAGAAGAAGCCCTCAAAATGAATATTGACAGATTGACAACAGTTTTCCTAGATGCTGCAGACGGCAGGAAGCATTGTTAATTGTGTGACGGCTGAATAAGTTAGCGGATCGATTTACTACAGTGCAGAATGATTTGGAAATATTAAATTCCGTGAATCCTGGTTTTTTTTTTTTTTGTACTTCGATTTTTCTACCCTTTGTTTAGGTTTTTGTCTTTTTTTTTTTTTTGAATTTCGCACCCGCGACCATCCTACCCGCACCCGCGACCAACCACCCGCACCCACGACATCGCACACGCGACCCGCGACCCGCGACGATTAGTCAAACTCATGCACCGTCAATCTTCATTCTCAAATTACGCGTTGGATTGTTTACTCGAGTCTAAGAGTTCCAAAATGTTTTTTTTTCCAAACACCGTCGCTTTTCAGTTTTATGGGTTCGTAACAAAAAAGATGTGGGATGATGTAGTATAGGGAGAAACTTGGATTCCGAAACGTTCTAGTTACGCTTGCGGCCGCGCACTGCTTTTCCTTCAACAAGGCATACTTTCACATTTTTGGTTAACTCGGTGAGAAACATCGCCCTAGCAAACTGGAGATTGTATTCTCTCTGTCGTCTCTACTACACCTATATACACACACATTTGTGTAGCCCGAAAAAAAAACCCACTCAGTGCGTCTACTTATGACTTTGTATATCGCACTACCGTGACAGCCAAATTATTTACATTTTTTGACATGTTCAATTATTAAACTAAAGGCAAATATAATTCAACCACACACAGTGTTAAATCTCTCATTTTATTCTATCGATCTCAAGAACTGAACATCTTGACACAATTGACAAATACTGTATTTTTTCGTTCATGTTTCGGATGTTTTATGTATGAATAAAAGACGTTACCTGACCAAACGCGCAATCAAGGTCAAGTTCCATGCAATGGTCTGCTTCAGAATTCCAATATTACGATTCAGTACAAAACCTCTCAAGCTCTCTTGTCATGAACGCCTGAATGAGGAATATAATTGCCTTGCTTCTATGTATGTTCGTTTAGCAACATGTAGGATGAGAAATTCGTAGATTTCCAGCTCATAGGAAATAGTCTTTATCGCGAGGGCCTGCTTTGAAGTACTCCATTTAGAGTTCAATATTTGGTCAAAGTATTGGAGATGAAGCTCAAAATATCAGCCCATCCTGAAGCTCTTATAAGTATATAGGTATATCTCGAGTTAAAAGCTCCACTTTCCATTGTTCTACTCCTGGAACAGCCTGTCCTGAAAGCTATTTTCTTTGAAGTCTGTCATCTTGCATTCCTAAAGTTCCTGGCTTGCCTTCACTACGGAGAGTTCGCACGCGCTCAAAGGTGATGAATGAGGGGCATTATTTTTCACTGGGTATTACTAATTAGATGTCTCCAACATGCAAAAATATACCAGTTTATTCAGCTTTTTATTTCACTTTATATCTCAATTGTTTGCTGTAAAGACTTCTACAACGACGTTTTTGAGACAATAACAAATTAAAAATCGTGTATATATGTTTTTCGTTCATGTTTCAGATGTTTTATCCATTACGTGACCAAACGAATCAGGTCAAATAGAGCCTTGGTTCCATGAAAATATATAAATACATTGTCTGGCCAGAATTGTGTTAAAATTCAATACAAAAACCTCTCAAGATCTATTGAATGCTTGAATGAAAAATATAATTGACTTGCCTCTATGTGCGTTCGTCTAGCAACATGTAGGGTGAGAAATTCGTAGATCTCCAGCTCAAAGGAATTGCTACGAGTCGCGAGAGCTTCAGCTTCAGTACTCCATTGAGAGTTCGATATTTGGTCAAAGTATTAGAGATCAAGCCCAAAATAACAGCCCATTCTGAAGCTCTTATAAGTGTCTAGGTATATCTCGAGTTAAAAGCTCCATTTTCTATTGTCTCACTGCTGGAAAAGTCTGTCTCTGAAAGCTATTTTTGGGGCTGTCCGCCATCTTGCATTCCTAAAGTTCCTGACTGGCGTTCACTTCGAAGACCTTTGAAGAGTTCGCACTCGCTCAAAGGTGATGAATGAAGGGCATTGTTTCTTGCGCTCTGAACCAATCAGGAGCTTTAACACGTGACCGATTGCGCAAGAAAGGCCTCTTCTGGTGACGAACAGAGAAAAAAAAAAAAACATTTGCATTTTATAACTCGTTCCCGGCCTAAAGGCCTGGGCACGAGTAATTAACTATTATTGGAGTGGTGTATATTTCTATGCTATCAAAAGCCACTTTGTATTGTACTCCATGAAAGTAGTTAACATATATTATTTGTTTTGTTCTATTAATAATTATTTTTTTGAAACAGCATGTGGATTGAAAGAAGATGATGTGTCTGATGTGCATTTCAAAATACCACCTGGTCAGGGCACTCCAAGCCTGTCAAAAGAGATAGAGGAGCTTAATGTAATCCTTAAAGATTTATTTGATGTTGATGGTTCTGCAGGTAAAAAATGTATTGTAATAACTTAAATGTCTATTATGAAACTGGTGCATGTTATCAACAAAGAGTTGAATTTATTCTACAGAGGAGTTAATAGCTGCAGACGAAGAAGATGCTGTTGTAAGGAAAGAAGAGGAAAGAAGTGTCATAAGTGTATGTATGCATGGTTATATTGATATTAATTGATTGATACACCAATTAATAAATAGTGCAGTGTCATGTCAAAAACTTACTTTTATTAACAGCCAATTATATGAAAGATATTGCATCCAAAGATGGAATTTCACATATTAATGATTTTCCTGATATACAGCTTTTGATAATGCACTATTCAGTTTCTATGGCTTATTATTATACCCAAATATTAATAAGAATAGGAATTATGGATAAGAAATGTTTCAAAGCGATTTTTCAATCAATGCCCTCAAGGTGACCGGCTACCATAGAAATTTTAGCCTACATACATTTGTTCCACTAACACATAAAAAAATAAAGTTTGCATTGTTTACAAAATTTAGTTTCAAAATAGTTCTCAACAAGCAAAATGAAAAAAAAGTGAGCATATACTTGTTTTCATCAACAAAATTTGAATAGATCTTGAGCTAGCTGACAATGTTATTTTCAAGATGGCACTTCTGAAAGGATTTCTTCCTTTTTAGAAACAAATAAGCTAATTTAGCATGGGACCCTACAGTTTTCTTTGGATGTCTAGAAACAGCTGGTAAAAACTTAACTTCTGGCAAAATGAATCTAAAAAAAGTTAAATACTCATTAATAAATAAATACTCGTTTTTGAGATTGATTTCTAGTTGAGAGAAAAACCACAAAATTTGACCAAATTGTAATCATGCATGTCTCCTTCAATTATTTACTATTTTTGGTAAAGAAGAATGTGCCATTTATAGGTCTCCTGCAAAGTCTACATGCATAGATCGATTGTTTCACATTTTCTGTGCATCAGGGTTGATTTTTACCATTTACATCAAAAACTTGGAAAATGATATTAAATATTTGGGCATTGTTATCTGAAAAACAAGTGTGGGCCACTCCATTTTAATTTCATTTCCTTTTTGGAATCAGCTGGAGGATTTTGATTACTTTTTGGCTATGTAGTCAGTCAGAATCGCAATTAATTAAACACACATTTTGTTTGATCTTTAAAATTTTAGGAGCTGTCACCATTGTCAAAATTAAGGTACAGTATGCTGACACCAAGAAATAAAAGGCACCTGAAAGGTGCATGTATCTACTGCAGAAGTGTTATAGAAATATTTTTGACAATGTGAAATGCATTGAAAAGAAAAACACGAAGAGTGATGAAATATTTTATGGAGTTGGACAGGGCAGTTTGTTATTACCTCAACTGATGTCTTTCGGAAATTAAACGTTCGGAAAAACTTGTTAAGTGATATTTTTAACAATGTTTTTACGTCAATCAATAGAGACAGCTTTCTTAGACAGTGTCATGGTATTACTTATAAGAATTGCTAGTGTCTGTTTGGCCTTGCAATCAAGATCCACATTTGAGCTCTTTGTACATACGAAGGCCATTACATTTCCTTAATAGGAGCTGAAATATTATATAATGAAGTGAGCGTTATTTGATGATAGTTTACATGCAATCGTTGTAAACTTGTTTACTGTTGCTAAAAGATAGAACATTTGCGAAAGGCTCAAACGAGATCGAGACGAACAATTGTATTACGTACCGGCTCAAAAACTACCTCAAAATTGAATAATGATTTAAAAATTCTCCATAAGAATAAACCTGACACGTTCTATTAAAGCTGAGCCTTATCAATGGGCATAAAAACATTGTTAAAAACATATTCACTTACCAAGATTTTTGACTTGAATTCCTGTCAAACTTGTCAACAGTCATCAGGCACATGGAACTTCGTGCTTGTCAGTTACCTGTCCATGATTCCGAAAAACATTCGGTCGATTCGTATGTCATTTAGCCTTTATTTGTTTGTTCCCGTGTATTTTCCGAAAATATTCCGACTTTTCTATTGTTAACACTTTCTATTGTTAACAAGCATTGAACTTCGTGTCAGAACTCATACATGTTCTGGTGAATACCAATATACCGTGATCTCATAATTTGAGTAAAGCATGAAGTATATCCATTTTCAACACGATGACATAGTATCTACTGCATTCTGCAGTAGATACAAAAAGACATATTTCCGCCAGGTTAGTCAAGATGCAGTAAAATAGCTAGTGCAGAAATTTCAAGCATGCACAGCCTCTATTTATGGAATACTATTAACATCATATATTATGCATTGTATGAAATTGGCTACTGCAAGTTATGAAATTAAAAGTTATTGGTCATGTAATCATACCAGATCAGTGTCAATCATTGATTGATTTTTACAGGATTTTCATTTTACAACTTTGCATTCACGTGAACAATTATATTAACTGTAGATAATTTAATATTTTAGGGTGTGTTGGCTGGTGTCAGATTGGCAAGTGGAACATCTGAACAGGGTAATGTAAATCAGCTGTTCATGAAGTTGTTTAAAGAGCTACTGCAATGAAAAATCCAGCTAGAAATAAATCATCTTATTTGGAAGCAGCCTTGTCATGATAAAGATTGCCATTTAGAACATGCAGGTTCATGTCTTATTTTGTTCTCAAATTACCTCATGACGTCACACATGCATAATGACTTATTGAAAAAGTCTCAAAATTAGCATTGCACGTTTGGTGTTGCAAGAGGCTCATGTTGAAGATTAGTTTCAATTGATTTCGTTTTGTGAACGAAATATGAAAAGCCTTTTTCAGTAAGTTATTTTGCATGTGTGACGTCAAAGGGTTAAATTTGCATATCACACAATTCTTGATATCTCAAGAACGAAGTGAGATATGAAACAGTTCTAAACGGCAATCATTATCATGGCAAGGCTGCTTCCAAATAAGATGATTTATTTCTAGCTAAATGTTTCATTGCAGTGGCTCTTTAATTATAACTACTGTATGTAAGCTGCAAATGTTTATTAAGTATCTGAGAATGCCTAAAAATTTAAAATAATTATTAATAGTAATAAACAATTTGTTCAATTACCTGCAACACTGTATATGTATCATTAAATTATAAGTTCCTTTAAATTTTAATAAAAATAAATATATAAATTTAATAATTAAATAATTATTTAATAATTAAATATATAAGTTTCAACAGAAAAACAAAACAAAACATTACTTTCTTTATACAGGTCTACATGTTCAATTTTGTGTGTACTTATATACATAATTCGGTTATTTTGTAGATGCCCCAGGCACAAGTAGTACAATGGCAGAACAAGACTATGATAGTAATTATAACTTAAACATTTGCATTCAGATATACATGCACCCATAATCTCTCTTAGTTTTGGAATGACACATTATACTATTATTGCATTCAACATTTTAAAATTACCTAATGAATATAGATGCATTTGTAATTGTATTCAAACTAAATGTTTCTTAATATATTATTTTAGATGTGTCAGATGCCAATTTCAAAACACCAGCAGAGATAAATGAACAAGAAAATGGTAACTAAATATTAACTAATGTGTCATGCAAGCACATACACTGTGTGCACGGCTCATGGCTATAGATCGATCTGGTGATTGAGTAGGGAATATAATTATACAAATTTTCATGATCAAGCAACATCAACATCTCAGAGTAATGTATATAGCTCTGGGATAGTGATAAAACTGGATGCTGAGGAGCACATTAATTAGTCCCCATCTCTGCCCTGTGTATCTCCTTCCAAATTTTAGCAGTTATCTTAACAAAAATGATTATGTGCCAGAAACTGAATTAACTGTATAGATCTCCTTCCAAATTTTAGTAGTTATCTTAACAAAAATGATTAAAAACTGATTGAAATGATTCTTCTTTGATGTGCCAGAAACTGAATTAACACGTCCAGCAGTGTTAACTGAACAAGGTATACGTAATGAGAATTCTTAACTATAAGATTTCATGTCATCATGATTTCAATTATTCAACAGCTGCCACAAATTTATTTTATTTTACATATAACTGTTTAGCAATTGCATAAAGTCATGCTAATTTAAAGTATAGTCATTATACAGGCTTGTTCAATTATTCAATATGAATTTTTTTTTGTTTTCAGCCTTTTTTAAACCTTGCAATTATTGTTAGTAAATATTGTTGTACATCTTTTAGTACTAACAATACATGAGTTGCAATGTCTTGAATTCCTGATTGACAGCTAGAATTTAACTTTTAGATGTGATTTTCATCTAATTCTTTTATCTTTATTTTATTTTTATTTTTATTTACTCTCGTCATGCATATGGTGATAAAAATTATTTATTTTTATAGCAAACAGATCGCCTAAGTCAAAAAGAGCTTTGGAGTTTGAAAATGAAACCAATGGCAGTAATGGTATGACTTATCTATAATAACGACATTTTTTTACTAGAGATACATAACAAATCTGAACAAAGTTAGGCAAAACGTACTTTATGCCTAAGTATTTAAAACAGAAGTTTTTTTGCCTGCTCCATTAAAATTGAGGGGAGCAAGATCCAAAGTACAGCATAAAGTACAGCTTTCAGTCAATCAAAGTGTGGGCATTGACAACAGCATATACATGTAGTTAATGTCTTGTATAAAGATGGTTAGAAGATGCATTAATGGCATGTCCAGATGCACAGCTCTTTTTATCCATCTTGATGGAAGAGTTATTTTAGTTATGTTAGTTTGGACACCTTGAGGATCTTTTGCCGATCTATATAATTCAATTAACGTTGTCGCTGAAAAAAAGCCTAAAGCCTAAAGCTTTGAGAGCGGAATCATGAAATTTTATTTTTCACCGTGACATTATTACAGTATGAACCTCACTGTATGCTTGCAAATTCTACAACTTAGACTTGTATTCATTAATTTCTCAGATAGCCTACAGAGAAGTTTGTAAGTACACAAAAGATATTTGAAAGGCTTTAGCCTTTAGGCTTTTCAGCGACAACGTTAATTGAAATAGCTATATAGAGGGACACTTAAAGACTCGTAAAGCGATACAACTTCATCCAGATGCATAAATATAAATGGCCAATAAATACACACACACACAAATGATTTATTCCATTTCTGATAGATCCTTTTTTTACATTACACACTCAGGTGATGTTGAAGGCAGCATTGGTGTGAGGAAGAGGGTGAAGTGCACTGCAAGTAAGTTTACCATTTTACAGGATATATCAAACTTCCTAAAATGAACACCCTCCATGAAAATTCTTAAAAATGAATGTTTTAATGAATGAATGTTTGAAGAGCAACCTCACTTTCCTGGTAGTAGACTATATTTCCATGCAGAATGATACATCATGGGACAAGTTTATGTCAAAACTCGAATCTATAGGTCCTTGTTGAATGTCAGCTTGAGATAAGATATATTTTCAAAATTTCTTAAAGTTTCATTTTCTTCTTGATTTTTCAATTATCTCACCACATATTGGATTCACAAAAAACACTTTTAACATTAGAGACATATTTTAGGTATTAATTTGGTTTTCTGTGATTTAGTTTAATTTAGAACATGAATAGCATCTGCATGTACTGTTTAGAAATATAAAAAATCCACCTGAGAGAAAGAGTTATGAAAACGAAACTTGCATATAAAAACAAACTTGCATTTAACAATTTCATTAATTTGGTCACAATTTGATAGTATTGATGTTTAAGAATCTGCAAAGGCCAAGTATACATGATAGTAATTTATCAGGTGCATTGTTTGTCATTTCCAAATCAAAATTTCTATAACAAGCAGGCAAATATACAATTATATGCTTATAATTTGTTTAAACAGAAACAAAAAACAGTACTCTATATATGTGTTGTTTGAACATTTTCAATTTTTTAGGTATTGCTTGAAAATGAAGTCTGAACCAACAGTGGAAAAATGGATCTGTAAAGAATGTAGTTCTAAAGAGCAAGTGCAATATTGACTAAATATGAACTGTCCTTTGAACTGTTGATAAAAATATGCAACACTTCCACCATTGATCCCTGTGCGAGGCTGGTCGCATAGTTAGCAAACCACATGTTGCAAACTTTTGCTGTCTTTTTGGCTGGAAATAGCAAACAAATTTGACTGTCTTTGATGAATTTAAATTCAGCCTCAAACAAGTGGGTGTTTTTCCAAAAGTTCAAAGAATGTCCATAGTAGTCTATTAGAGCAATAACACTTAAACCGTGAAATAACTTAGTAACTAAATAGAGACAAATAGTAGCAAAACCCTTTGTTTTCTATTGTTTCATTAGTACTATTTGTACTTTTTAGTTAGTACTTGTTTCACGGTTTTAGTGTTATCGCTCTAGTCGACTATTATAATAGTATATTTATTGATGCCTCTGGTTTTGTCAGGTACATTAAGGTGCGTAAGAATGCTAACACCATACATACATGTACAATGACAGTATAAGCTGGAATCCTTTTCATGTGACTGTAAATCTTAACAAACTGTCCCTGGAAATTTTTTGATCTTTAGTTAAGGTTTTTGCAATGATCTTGTATTGCTTGGTAACAATTTCCTCATTCTCATAAAAATCCATCAAGTAATTGTACAAAAAATGTACTTCAAAGTTTTGCATGCAAGAACTTCTTAATCACTTGCGGTTTTTTCTGTGGTTTTGTGACTCCTGAGTGCTTGTTTTAATGGTGTTAGCTTGTGAACACAGGTTGATATCATGAAATTGGCAGAGAGGAGATTTGTGGGGTTCTGCTGCTGAGTGGAATCGGTCCCCAAGGACAAAATGTCTTGTCCTATCACCACTTACTGCTGAGCCATCACTAAATTCTGAGGGAACTACAGCTGGTACATTCTGATTCTGCAAAAAGAATTAAGACTAAGTCTTGTTTATAAATGGTGCTAGTAGATAATATGTGCTACCATGGATATATTGGTTCCTCAAAATGTGAATAGTCTTGAAGCAGGACAAAACAAAACATACAAAAAAAAATGTTATTTTCCGCAGGAAAATTGATATTTATGAGTAATACTTACCTAAAATCTAAAATGAATAATGCTAATTTGCCGTGAAACAATATGCACCAGGACAAAGGACTGAAAGTCCCGTATGTAGCTTGGCCATGTGACCTGGCCTTCGAGGCCTTACACTCACTTTTGGATTGTGTAGCAAGGTCTTCTGAGATGCTAAGCGGGGAGGTGGTGTACCTCAGGTACAGTGGGCCAAAATCGTTAGATTTTAGGTAAGTATTACTCATAAATATCAATTTTCCTGCGGAAAATAACATATTTATTTCGTAAACTTAGCCTAAAATCTAACATGAATTTCGGAATGTCATGAAAGGTGGTGGGTGAGCACACTTCCATACGGTACCAATATCTGGATAAGAGACCAGCTTCTAATTGCTAGTAGAGCATCAGAAATCCTGTATAGTCTTGTCTCCTTTGGAGACAGTGGCTCCCGGCTCAGAGTCCTGGAAGGCAACAGAATAATTCAAGGAGCATGGCCGTCTCGCCAGTCTTCCCAGATACTAGATGCAAGGTCTACACACAAGAAATAACTAAGAACAAAAAAAAAAAAATAATAATAATACTATGTACATTATACCCCTGCTACCAGAAGAATTCTTCTGAGGGGGAAACAATATGCACAAGTCCAACACCATGATCAGACGGTCGTCTGTGCCACAGAAAGGGGCCCAAGTCGGCGAATCTGTTCAGAGAAGCCAGACATGTCCCGCAGGTAGAAGGTAGTGAAAGTGTTTTCATTGTTCCAGTAAGCAGCCTTCAAAATACTCTCCACTGGAGCATTCTTAAACAGTGCCCAAGAAGAGGCGATTGCACGAACCTCATGAGCTGAGATACCGGTCAGCCCTCTGTAGTACTCATTGCCACCAACGGTACTATACGCCTGTCTGATTGCTGATCGAATCCATCTGGAAACTGAACTTGGGCACAGCTGATTAGAACCATCGCCCAACTTGTAAGGCACAAACAGGCGGAAACAATTCCCTCGTCGGTCCTGGGTTCGCCTGATATAGTACAATAGAGCCCTAACTGGACAGAGCTTATTGTCCGGCTCTTCTTGATTGGCAAGGAAGTTCCTTAGGGCCTTGATCACCACTGGAGATGGAGTGTTTTCTGCTCTCTCATTCTTAGCCCTGAAGGCTGGGTTCGTAAAGATAGTTACATCAGCCTTGTGTCGACCAAATCGCAATGACCCTGGACGCTCGGGATGCTCCGGATCAGGCTCGAGGGAGAACGCGTGTAGGCAGCTTACCCTTCTGGCGCTTGCCAACGCAACCAAAAACACAGTCTTCCAAGTCAAGAACTTCACTTCGCATGTCTCCATATGTTCAAAAGGCTCACGAAGGAAGGCCTGAAGAACCAATGCTAGGTTCCACTGTGGGATGACCTTAGGGCAGCGTGGCCTTTCTATTTCGAAGGCTCTTATCAGTGAAGACAGGATAGAGTCCGTACCTGGGTTCCAGTTACACTGCACTCGGAACACACTGCCAATTGCTGATCTGTACCCTTTGATGGTAGAGGGTGACAGCCCCTTCTCCATAAACAGAAATTCCAGAAAATCAGCTAGTTGTTGAACAGTGGCATTGAGTGGACAAACCTCCCTCGACATACACCAATCCTGGTATATCTTCCACTTGTTGTCATAGATGCTGGCTGAAGAGGATCTAATAGTGTGCGAGAGACGGGTGGCAACTGCCTCTGAAAAGTCTCTCTCTCGCAGGCTTCGCTTGATAAGCTCCATGCGTGTAGATGAAGGCTGTTCGGTTGCTGGTGAAACACTGGTCGCTGCGGCTGTTTTAGCAACTTTTTTAACGGAGGAATTTCCCTGGGAAAGTCCACCAAAAGCTGAAGCAGTCTTGGAAACCAAGGTTGAAACAGTTGCAGGGGAGCTATCAGCAGCATCCTGCATTCTGGTGACTCCGCAAGCTTGCACAGAACCTGTGGGATTAGTGCTGTTGGTGGAAATGCATACGCCCACAGGTTTGCCCATGTTATGGACATGGCGTCCACTGCAAACGCTGATTCGTCTGGTACTGGCGACACAAACATTGGCAGTTTGAAGTTGTGTCGGGTTGCAAACAGGTCTACTGTTGGCACATACCTGTTGCAAACACGTGTTGGGTTATTGATGGATGCAGGGACCACTCTGTGCCTATCACCTGGTCTTTTCTTGACAGGCTGTCTGCTAGAACGTTCAGCCGACCGGGAATGTGCCTCACCAACAGGGTGATGCCTTCCTGCTGGCACCCTAGGAGGATCTCCCATGTCAGGTGGAACATGGCTACAGACCGAGTCCCCCCCTGGTTCTGCAGATAGGCCACTGCTGAACTGTTGTCCGAGTGGACCATCACTACTTGGTTCCTCAATGTGGGCAAAAAATGATTGATTGCCCTTTGGATGGCCAGTAGTTCCAACTCGTTCACGTGGTGTTTCGACTCCTCTACTAGCCACAGGCCTGAAGCTGACTGCTCTCCGCAGTGGGCTCCCCAGCCACAGCTCGAGGCGTCTGTGAAGACTAAGTCTTGTTTATAAATGGTGCTAGTAGATAATATGTGCTACCATGGATATATTGGTTCCTCAAAATGTGAATAGTCTTGAAGCAGGACAAAACAAAACATACATTAAAAAATATCATTTTCGCAGGAAAATTGATATTTATGAGTAATACTTACCTAAAATCTAACATGAATTTACATAATTCGCCGTCAAACAATATGCACCAGGACAAAGGACTGAAAGTCCCGTATGTAGCTTGGCCATGTGACCTGGCCTTCGAGGCCTTACACTCACTTTTGGATTGTGTAGCAAGGTCTTCTGAGATGCTAAGCGGGGAGGTGGTGTACCTCAGGTACAGTGGGCCAAAATCGTTAGATTTTAGGTAAGTATTACTCATAAATATCAATTTTCCTGCGAAAATGATATATTTATTTCGTAAACTTAGCCTAAAATCTAACATGAATTTCGGAATGTCATGAAAGGTGGTGGGTGAGCACACTTCCATACGGTACCAATATCTGGATAAGAGACCAGCTTCTAATTGCTAGTAGAGCATCAGAAATCCTGTATAGTCTTGTCTCCTTTGGAGACAGTGGCTCCCGGCTCAGAGTCCTGGAAGGCAACAGAATAATTCAAGGAGCATGGCCGTCTCGCCAGTCTTCCCAGATACTAGATGCAAGGTCTACACACAAGAAATAACTAAGAACAAAAAAAAAATAATAATAATAATACTATGTACATTATACCCCTGCTACCAGAAGAATTCTTCTGAGGGGGAAACAATATGCACAAGTCCAACACCATGATCAGACGGTCGTCTGTGCCACAGAAAGGGGCCCAAGTCGGCGAATCTGTTCAGAGAAGCCAGACATGTCCCGCAGGTAGAAGGTAGTGAAAGTGTTTTCATTGTTCCAGTAAGCAGCCTTCAAATACTCTCCACTGGAGCATTCTTAAACAGTGCCCAAGAAGAGGCGATTGCACGAACCTCATGAGCTGAGATACCGGTCAGCCCTCTGTAGTACTCATTGCCACCAACGGTACTATACGCCTGTCTGATTGCTGATCGAATCCATCTGGAAACTGAACTTGGGCACAGCTGATTAGAACCATCGCCCAACTTGTAAGGCACAAACAGGCGGAAACAATTCCCTCGTCGGTCCTGGGTTCGCCTGATATAGTACAATAGAGCCCTAACTGGACAGAGCTTATTGTCCGGCTCTTCTTGATTGGCAAGGAAGTTCCTTAGGGCCTTGATCACCACTGGAGATGGAGTGTTTTCTGCTCTCTCATTCTTAGCCTGAAGGCTGGGTTCGTAAAGATAGTTACATCAGCCTATGTGTCGACCAAATCGCAATGACCCTGGACGCTCGGGATGCTCCGGATCAGGCTCGAGGGAGAACGCGTGTAGGCAGCTTACCCTTCTGGCGCTTGCCAACGCAACCAAAAACACAGTTTTCCATGTTAGGAATTTGGCTGCACATGACTCCAGAGGCTCAAAGGGCTCCTCCAGGAAAGCCTGCAGAACCAATGCTAAATTCCACTGGGGGACCACCTTGGGGGACCTGGGCCGTTCTATCTCAAATGCTCGCATCAGTGACGACAGAATTGGATCACATCCAGGATTCCAGCTACACCGAAGCCGAAAAACTGTGCTGATGGCTGATCTGTAGCCTTTGATGGTACATGGAGCCAGTTTGCGGCCTGAGAACAGGTACTCAAAGAAATCCGCTAACTGCTGAACAGTGGCTTCGAGAGGACTAATCTGTTCCCCACGACACCAATCCTCGTACACTCCCCACTTGCAGTCGTAGATGCCGGCGGTAGATGCTCTAACTGTCTGGCAGAGATGCTTGGCAACTGCCTCAGAAAACTGTTGCTCTCGCAGCCCACGCTTGATAAGTTCCACGCGAACAGATGCATCCGTTCCGGCTGGCTGTGGAAGATGCCTGACTGCGGCTGGCGCAACAGCCGGGCCAGAGGTGGGATTTCCCGAGGGAAGTCCACTAACAATCTCAGCAGAGTGGGAAGCCACGGCTGGTAAAACTGCAGAGGCGCTACCAGCACCATTCGGCACTTGTGCGAGTGCAGTAGCTTGTGAACCACCCGCTGCATCATGGCAATCGGAGGAAAAGCGTACATCCAGCGATTGTCCCATGGAATGGACATTGCGTCCACTGCCACTGCCTGACAATCTGGAACTGGAGACACAAATGCTGCCAGCTTGTGGTTGTGTCGAGTTGCGAACAGGTCCAGCTCTGGAGTGTACCAAATGGAGAACATTTGCCTCACTATGCTGGGGTGCAGGGACCACTCTGTGCCTATCACCTGGTCTTTTCTTGACAGGCTGTCTGCTAGAACGTTCAGCCGACCGGGAATGTGCCTCACCAACAGGGTGATGCCTTCCTGCTGGCACCCTAGGAGGATCTCCCATGTCAGGTGGAACATGGCTACAGACCGAGTCCCCCCCTGGTTCTGCAGATAGGCCACTGCTGAACTGTTGTCCGAGTGGACCATCACTACTTGGTTCCTCAATGTGGGCAAAAAATGATTGATTGCCCTTTGGATGGCCAGTAGTTCCAACTCGTTCACGTGGTGTTTCGACTCCTCTACTAGCCACAGGCCTGAAGCTGACTGCTCTCCGCAGTGGGCTCCCCAGCCACAGCTCGAGGCGTCTGTGAAGAGGGCCAACTGAGGGATGGGCGCCTGAAGCGGTCTCCCCTGAAGGACGTTGCTGGGTTTGGTCCACCATTTCAAGAATGGGTCCAGAAAGGCGTGATCCAGCACAATCCTGTCTGACAACTGGCCTCGGGGCAGGTATCTCAGACGGCCCAGAGGCACCAGATCTGACATTGACACTAGCCTCCCTAGCAGGGACAGGAAGTCTCGAGCCGTGATGTAACTTGCTAACAGCACTCTTCGGCCATGACTGGCTGCCTCTCTGAATCGGATCTCTGGAGGGTACATTAGCCCCAGATCCGTTCGGTAATGTGTGCCGAGGAAGACAAAATCTTGAGTTGGGCTCAACTCGGACTTCTCTGGGCTTGGTAACCAGCCTAGACGAACTGTCAGTTGCAAAAGACTTGATGCTTGAGTCTTGAGCAACTCTACTTGCTGGCTTCTCAGGAGCCAGTCGTCCAGGTAGTTGTGGATTTCCAGACCCAGTGACCGGACGTGAGCCATCATGGCATCCACAACCCTTGTGAATACTCTTGGGCTGACTGACAGTCCAAATGGCAGTACCCGGAACTGAAATATCTCCTTCAGGTATGCAAAACGAAGATACTTTCTCGATGCTGGGTGAATCGGAATGTGCAGATAGGCATCTGATAGGTCCACTGAAACGACCCAATCTCCCTTCTGGATTGACTGATGGAGGTTGGATGGGGTTTCCATGTGAAACTTTTCCGTGGACAAGTGGCGGTTCAGGGCCCGAAGGTCCACAACCAAGCGCAGTTTCCCATTCTTTTTGGGGATTACAAACAGAAGGCTGTAAAACCCTGGAGAAGACCTGTTGGACACCTTCTCTAAGGCTCCCTTCTCGCACATGGACTGGATCTCTGCATTGAGGTGCTCTCTCTTGCTGCTGGCCTCTGGCAGAGGAAAGGGCACTGGTCTGGTAGTCAGATGAGGCTGAGACTTGAAACTGATGCTCGAGAAGGTCCATGCTCGAGAAGGTCCAAAACGTAGCTGTCCCTTGTTATGGACCTCCAGTGATCCATAAAAAGGGACAGACGACCACCCACTGGAATATGTGCAAGTGGTAGGTCTGTTAACAGAGATGAGGGACAGGGGGAGGCCACCACCCTGTCCAGTCAGTAGTTTTTTGGGCCTGATTTGCTCTTTTTGGCAGGACCCCCTGGGGCTTGGCGGTTTGCGCGCTTCCCAGGAGCCATGCCACTGGATGACTCTGAAGTTGGATGGCGAGAACCCTGAGACCTGGGTGGACGAGTCTGGTTCTTCGTTGAGTGAGTGTGCTCATGCTGCCCTGTGGAAGTTGAGGCAGCGTAGGCTCTTCTATTGGGAACAGACTGAGGTCTTTTCTTTCGCTCTGCCCATTCTTTGGCCACAGGCGTAATTTGACCTGCGAACAGGGAAGAGTGGGTCATAGGTGTGGTGCGCAGGTAATTCTTCAACTGCTGATCTCCTGCTACTTTAGACTTGGCTAAAAAGGAATCTCTTCTTGCCAAAACCACATTGCCCAACAGCTTGGATTCGATATTGGCTAAATGGGACACGGCTCTAGCCTGAGACAATTTCAGATTGAGCAGCATCTGGGCTCGAGGAGACCGCGACTCTGCACTGTCTTGACCCACCTCTGACAGAAACTGCTGCAGGAGCTTAGTGGAAGCAACATCAAAGTGCTCAATGTATGATAACACACTTAATGAGCTTCTCACCAAGGCTTCCATGGCTTTGAACTCAGAAGCCTTGACCGTGACGCAAGATTCTGCTGACCCCAATAGGTTGTGATCAGCATCCAGCACTTGAGGGCTAGCCTCTACCACTTGGTCGTGGAGGCGGTAAGATGCTGCTGGGAAAATCTTGGAGCGGAACACATCTGAGCCCACCATTCCTTTGTGGTGAGCTTGCAGCGAGTCCCTGTGTTGCTTGAGGACCTTCTTGTCCTCTGACCCTCTGATTTTGCTGTTGGTATCTCGCAGCCAGTGGTCCACTGAATGCGAGGGAGGCAATGAAGTCAAACTTCGTGCCTCCCCTTCAGATGACAGCAGTTGCTCGCTCATGTTGCGAAAGCTGCTAGTGTCATCTTTCCTCTTGGGCAGCCCAAGTAAATTGGAGACAAAAGCAACGTTCTCCGCAAACCCAGGCGTGTGCTTGTCTTTGTCTGACTGAGACTGTGACATCAGATAGGGCTCCACATCTGGGGCCACGCTAGAGGGACCAGGTGAAGCCCTCAGGACGTAAGACTGCTGGTCCACTGACTCTTGTGCAAAGAGAGAGATGGAGTCATCCGGAATGCGAGATGGGAATGAAGAACCACGCTCGGAAGGCGATGGAGACGCGTGACTGGACTCTTCCCGAGCTTCTCTCGAGTCATCCCTTGAAGAGCCACGTTGCCTTAGCTCCTCCCTCAAAGATAGAACCAGAGCATGATTCTCTTTGATCTGTTTCTGCATCTCAGCAAGTATCGATTGAGGAGATGGGTCCTCAACCCTTGAATGGTCCATTGAACTCGGTTCCGATTCTACCGAGGGCTCAAACACCTCTCCTGATTCCATGCTAGACAGGGAGAAATGTAACAAATGAACATCAGAATCTACAAAATCGCTGATGACAATCTAGAGAATATCTAGATAATAACGTAGTTGGAGTGAAATAGCAAAAAACACTAAAACTACAACGGTAAAAAATCGTACAACTACAATACATTACCAGAACAACTCGATACACAAGAATACATAACGGTAAAAGATCGTAATTAATTATCTACGATACGTTACCAGACTCCAATGTATTCCGAGACTTGAGTAAGCAAAAATCAAGTTATATCACAGACCAACACGCAAGGTCCAATCACCCTGATGAGGGAAACGAAACCACCACGAACGCTGACACGAACAAAATGGCGGATCGACGAACGATCGACGTTCCACGTGGAGAGAAACAACGTCGAAAATTTCAGAAATCGGAAGAAAAGGACACAAAAATAATCCTCGGAACCGATGGATTAGGCGTTCAAAAATCCAAGAAAAGCCCCAAGGCTTCTGGTGCTGCACGGCAAACGTTGGATTAACGCACAGAGCTAAAAGAAACTTCAGCTTCGAAGCATGCACAATCCAAAAGCGAGGTAAGAAGGCCTGGTCACCAGGTATGTATACTCACATACGGGAATTTATTCCCTATTGTCCTGGTGCATATTGTTTTATGGCAAATTAGCATTATTCATTTTAGATTTTAGGCTAAGTTTACGAAATAAATACAACAACAACAAGCAAAATGGAGATTTTGCATGACAAACTGTGCCCTTCAGAAACAAAAATAACATTTTTAAGTTGTTTCAATAAATAGAGTCAAAGTTATGAATGCCCGAAGTTGGTTCTTTTTCTATAGAAACGTTAGGTGGTGGGTGACTTTTCTATGTATAAAATCCCTATTGTGCTAGTGGTATAATTTGATAAGGGTATGTTATACCTATATCCATGAAAAATTATTAATAAAAGCTTTCAATAGAACTACATGTACATACCAGACTTGGCTGTTTATCAATCTCTGGCTTTTCAAAGCAGCCAGCTTGATCACCCCATAATTGAGTTGCAATTGATGGAGCTCTGCACTCCAGATGCCGAACAAATCCACATGGTGTGTCATTAATAAATACTGTAGGAGGATACTTCATTGAGAGATACAAATCAGCTGCATCTCTCACTGATTCAGTGAGGGTTAGGAACTTTGATGCTACTGTAGTCTGAAAAAAAAAATGACGCATGGTATTAAATTATTGGAAACATATATTCACATGATATATTAAGTAGTTTTAATACTAATTTAGAGTGAAACTAAAACAATTGTAATGAAATGCCAAAAGTACTACAATATCTTGTGTGGGGGTGCGAATTTTGAAATTTCACTATCAAGTTATTTCGTGAAATATAATCCAAATATGTTGAAATAGACCTGAGATCTTGTTACTAGGGCTGCTTTGCGGTTGTTAAAAAAATGCAGCCAGATATCATAATTGCTTGCACTTGACTAAAATGTTCTAATTGGTTGCTGAAACATAAGAAAGTATGAAACAGGAACACTGACCTTTCAAACCATTGACGTTTGAAATCAAAGAATGTCCTCTAGTATTTGTTTCTCAAATCCAGAGAAAGAATTTTGACTTTTTAACTGATTAGAAATGTTTTTAGCACCTGCCAAACATTAAAGTTCCATTTTCTTTGTTTCAGCAACTAATAATAGTGACCAGTGTACATGCTTAGCAGCAAACAATGGCATTGCAGACACCACAAAAATTATTCGAGCAATAAACAACAGATTTCCGAGATTTATTGGTGAAATTTACAACATCATCCTCGGGGACCCATGGCGAAGGGGGAGGAAGGGGAAGGACCGGAGGGGGAGGGGGAAGGAAAAGGAAAGGGGAAATGGACACCCTGGGCATTTGACTACCCCAAACCATTTCCAAAGGCAAAACTTAATCCTCTCTCTGATTGGCCTCATTATAATTTAATTATAATAAGGCCAATCAGAAGTGTTTGTGCGGTTGAACTCGATTCGTCTAAAATTACAAGTAAACAAGTTGACCCCACGCATTGCAACACCTCTTAAACAAAGCGAGCGGACACGCAAAAAACCTTAAACAGAAACAGAAGCTGGTTGTATCGAAAATTATTCAGAAACAAGATGTGTTTGCAGAGCTGCCCACAGGATTCAGGAAAAGTTTGACTTTAATACCAAATGTTGCCTGAGCTCGGTGTGCAGAACTTAACACACAAACATATTAAACTGTCATAGCATCCAAGCGATAATTGAGATATGCCAGATATTTTTGTTATATAACCTTGTTTACGTGGGATATCCCTAACAGGATTAAGTTTTGCCGTAATAAATTTATTGAGAAAATTTTATGGACTTAATCACATTTAAGGTGGCTTGATCGAGTTTTTCTGTTCATGACAAGCAGTCTGATAGTAAATTAACTATTACAGGTCCTTATTAGACAAAGATCAAAGTTTATGATGTCATATTATGTTTTATGGAGATTGGCACTATTATGGTGACACCTTAAAAGAAATCCTTATTTTACATATTCTCGATTATAATGAGTTCTAGACTTGTTCCTAAAAAATTATCTTGTAGTTAACATCATTGCCTTTAGCTCTTGTGAATTAAATGAATTCTGAGAGAGCATTTAAAAAGTTAAACGTAAACAAAAAAGCTTTTTGAATCTCCTACAATTAAAAAGAAAGTAGAACATCTTATTTGTTCATCTTCAATTGGGGTTAAGATATCAAATTTGGCTACTGCAAGACAAGAGAGAAATCAAATTGATCGATATCGAGACAAGTGGGCGAAACTCGTGTATATTGACATGCTGACTTTGCTATATGTTGCCCAAATTTCGCTCTATTGTTACATAAACTGTAATACTTAAAGATCCCTTTGATAACTATTTAATTTTGGTCAAAGGTGATATAATGTAGTGTTTTCAGATTTACTGATTAGAATCATTTTAAGGCTGTGATTTGCATCAGGTGATTGAATGTATGAAAACATGACACACTAAGTTAAGTCGACTACAGTATGACACTGAAAAATACTACTGATTTGAGACTAATATTTTAAAACCATAAAATGATTCAGTGAATTTGAAAATGCTACATTTAATTACTTTTTATTACCTAACTTTTACTTTTACCTTATTACGAATAAATTAATGGTTAATGTTTTTTAATGTTATATCAATACATACCCCAAGACGACAGACAAAATGATAGAATCCTCCAGTGTGTCCAGGAAGTTTGCCAAAACTATGACATGGACAACTACCAATCAGAATTGATTCATACAAACCACTCAGCATTCCACAGAGATACTCCTGGAAAACATATTAAAAACAAGTTATTATAATTTTCATGACATGTACAATAAGATGTGTGTGTTTTTGTTTCTCTTTTAAAGAAATGTTAAGGTAATGGAATGGAGGTATTTAAAGGCAGTTAATCAAAAGAAATTATTCACATGATCATATTATTATTAATAAATGTTAGTATCATATTTCAATTCCCAAACACTAGATGAAACTATATACCATGGTTGGATAAAAAGTCTATATATCCTCCTATTTTTTATAAATTAAATTACAGCATGATCTGAAGTAATGCAGATGTTGATAAAAATTCCTGGCATCAATCCTATATGCCATGCCTGAATGTGAAGGACTTAGAAATCAGACCTAGAAATCTTCTAACAAGTCCTTCCTAATGGAGCTTTATGTAGCATTTTGGTGGCAATTATAAAGTGTACAAGTTATTTAATAATAAATCAAGTAGCAGCCAATGCTGATAAAATGTTTTGATGCACATGTACAACTTACTACACAATTCAAACCTCAGTGAGACCTGATCTGCACATGTACTACTACAACCACCCTTATAATACTGAGCTATTACCATCAGGCAGGTGGAATCCTGATTTGTATAGGTAATCACATGATTTTGCGTTCAATTTAGAATAAATTAGGACAAGTAAAGTTTCTGGTGTTTAACAAAAAATTGCACGAGCCATAGGCGAGTGCAATTTGTAAACATTGAAAACTTAATGAGTCCTAATTTATTCTAAATTGCATGAAAAAATCATGTCATTATTTATTAATCATATGCATACAAAAATGTGTTGTTGTTGTTGGTGATGGTGGAAATCCATTCAAGTGCTACAGCCAACCAATCATAATCAATTTCAAAATTTGCACTCAAAATTTCAAAATATGCACACTTTGAACCAATTTAAAATAAATTGAGGTGCTCTCAACTGACCAGAATGCTTACATTTTTGTATGCATGTGATTACTACAAAAATCTGTTGTTATGAAGTTCACTACCAGTAGTATAAAGATGAATAGAATTGTTTAATATTTCCTTCCAGGAATGAACACTGATCAGGTCACTTAATGAATTTGAGAATTAAGACACATCAAAAACTCACACTTCATGTTTCATCAAATGGGTTTTGTATCCAGCAGTGCAGGCTAATTAAATGATCTAGTACTTTTAATTCAGCCTCTAACAGCTCTAAGTGTTTAGAATCCCTGATGATGTTTTTGATAAATTTAAATATATATTAAATTAAATATAAGTCACCTTTGATTTTCCTGATGTGGGAATTTAACAGTTTTGACATGCTTTGATGATATCTTTACTACCATAACTTCTGATCTTTTCCATTTCAAGGTCACCGCTAGATATCATCTTATGGAGGAGTGCTGGGTCTCCTAGGAGTAAAAACAATGTTTTTTAGCCATTGTATTTAAATACAGTCTTCTTCAGCACAACTACACACAAGTACTGCATATGTTTTTAAATCCACATCCCTTTGAATTTTAATCATTGTTATTATTTTATTAGCTATAGCTAGCAATGCATAATGCAATGGAAACATTTTTTACTGAAACTCCACCTTACACAATTATTTATATGAATATTCTTTGAGGTTTTTTATATTATTTTATTTTTTGGAAGGATTAATTCACTGAATTTTTCACATTTTAATGGTTCATTCATTAAACAGTCAACAGACTTCATGCATGAACACTATCTAATAAAAATTCAATTTTGGAAACAATATTTGAATATTCAAAAGAAATAAACTATTGAGTCTTTGTTTGAATATCTGGTTATGCAAATTAAGATTTGAATCTTCGTAAACAATTTCAAAATTTATATAATTATATACATATATTCAAAAAATGGGAAAACTTATTCATATTTTGATTAACACCTTATTCTTATTTTCCCATGTCTTTAATTTTGAGATTGAAAAAAAATTGCAAAATTTAAGCCTTGAATAAAAAGCCTCAACTGTTTTCGAAAAATTTACTGCCTTTTTTCAAAATCCAAGTTTGGCAAATTAGTACATCATGGGCCTGGGCTGATTGACTCCTTTTGTTTTCTTTTCCCCTGGGGCCACAAAGAAGTCATCCCACTAAACCAGGCCTATATAAATGGTATTATTCTATGACTGAAGACAAGAATTGAAAATTATTATGTCTCATTTTTGTTTTAATTTTATGTGAGCATATAGCATAGCATATTCAGTTGAGTCTATGAATCTTCATTTGAACCTACAAATATTTATTTTGATAAGAATCATCCAATGTCTTCAAGAATGAAGTGTGTTGACTGATCGAAACCACAACATCCAAACAGAAAAAAGGGAAATAAAACAACTTTTCATATAATTATATGTCAACTTACCAGTAGCAATGTTTTGCTGAAGATAAACACTTTTTTTGTTCATTTCTGTGTTTACAATTTTATCATTACCCAAACTTGGTGGTACAAGTGGAGGCAACTGTTCAGGTGCTACTAAGAAACCAACTTGGTTTCTAGTATAGACCGTTCTCTCTAGCAAACGCCGCTTGATGATGGACAGGAAATTGTCTAGTGAGAACATGTCCTTTTGTGGTTCGTTTTTTTGTGTGTAATGGATCTGAAAATACCAAAATAATACATCAATACATATACAGTAAACATCTGCAAGTAAGAACCTTGTGGATTAAGAACCTCTTGGCAGACATTTGACATTTTAATGCCCCTTTATAAGAACCTGGATAAGGTAGCCATGAAGCAAGAAACTTTTTTGCAAGACTTCAAAAATGTAGGTTCTTATTTGCGGGTGTTTACTAAATTTATATATAACAAATAAAAGTTGTAGTTTGAGACTTTAGAGTAGACTCATTGTTTTATTGCCGTTTAAAAACTCATTGTGTAGTCCCAGAAAATATCTATACCCCACCACGGAGGTAATTTCGTATTACATCCCCCCTACCCAGGGCTCAGAATTTCAATTTTTTGCATTATGATATTGACCTGCCACCCCTCTAAAATTTCCAAAAATTGAAGACCCACATTTCAATACCCCTGCAAAATTTGTAGTTACAAATTTAGCAGTTTTATAGAGCTAACAGAAAAGTTAACAGTTCAGCAAGTAAATCAGTAATCGATCAAACAGCCATGTGCAGCCAGGTGATTCGTGTAAAGTATCATTTTTAAAACCATAAAATCAGACTTTTGATGTCAGTTCCGAGGCTATAGCAAACTTATTTGGGAGACTAGTTAACAACTGGCTTATTTCAAAACTCTTTCAGTGTGAATAAAGCAGAGAATTTGACTGTAAATCTATGTGATCTTTATAGTTCTATGCTGATGAAGCAAAGTTTACGATTGTTCCTTAATGCCATTCAACTGCGGTATGCTAAAATTTCTATCAGATCTTTAGATAAAACATGATCTCGAGTTCTTTAATTATACAGCTTAAAAAAACTCCAACACATATTTGAGTTGTTCTATAAAAGAAAATCAAAAACATCTTCATTTATCTTAGAGAAAATCGAGGTTAAAGTTGATGTAAATTTGCACGAATCTTTATCAGATATAAACCACTCATCACGGTCGTGGTTTTCATTGTGTCTGCCTTATGAATTATTAATGATTTTTTTAATTATACATATATATACTCAACCATTTGCTTTCCAAACAAAATGAGAATTTGCAATACATATATACATATATATAAATATCCCTTAAGAAATTATGGAATAGCTTAAAAAACATATTTTGTGAGTCCCTGAACCATGTAATTTTTTATGAAGCTATCCCATAATTTCTGTTATAATTAAGGATATCTTTTATATAATATATACATGTATATATATTTCAAATTCTATTTTTGTAAATGGATGCTGAAAATCTGTAATCAAAGAGATACTTTGAGATCTAAGAATGTATATTTAGTCACCTGATTATTTGAACAACAATTTTTTTCATTCCCATCACCCAGACATATCTCAGGGCAAATACCACATATGCCGCATACAACATCATCTAAGCTTCTTTCAGTTATGGCTTCAAAACAAAAGAAGCCATTGTAAAGAAGGTCCTCAACATAGAGTATTTCACCATCAGATGGATTGTCTTCCTAAAAAAAAGCAAAGAAATACAAAGTCAATCCACTGTAAGCAATAGCATGTATTACTTTAAATTGATTTTGGTTCAAAAATTTTCAGACTAGTTGGAACATCTGCTGACATTATTCATTATGATCATATTTTAGAACAACAGGAAAAAATCAAACTGGTTTGAAAATATTGAAAACAAAAGTTATATTCCAAACTATAACACATACACCCTCGTGAATTCATATGTAAAATAAACAAATAGACTCCATTTTTTGCTGGGTCTGTACTCTAAAAGATGCACAGACAGGCCTGTCGGCAAAATTTTGGAAAAAAATGGGGAAGTTGTCTATCCTAAAGGAGTTAATTTCCCCCGTCTTCCCTCAATCCACAACCCCCTGCTCCGCCATCCCTCTCCATTGGAGCTAAAAATGTAGGGTTACGTGGGTGATGTCGTGCATAAATATAATTATTGATTACCTCTCTACATTTTAATCTTAAAGAAGCCATCTTGGCAGAAATGACATTTCCAATGGGGTGACCTTTTTTTAAAGAATTCTCTGAATTCCAGCATGATATCAATAGATATCAATACTTTGTCACTTATGTTGAACAAACCTAAAATGAAAACAACTCATGAATATCTTTTCTCCTTCCATCTAATACAGATGCACTTTTTGAAATAACATAACCTGACTGTTAAGTCTGCTTTAAACGGGTGCACAAGTAAGTGGAAGCACATTTCCGAGCTGCTTCACAGGTTTTAGTGCGATTTGAAGTAGTATAAAATCAGAGTTTACAACAATCTCCTGAAAACATGGTGTTGAAACCACAGCATACTTACCAATTTTCTGGACTGGAGCTTGGTGCATTGCCAAACAATCAGCAGATGTGCAGAACTTTACTTTAATAGAAACTCTTTTAAAAGGATTTAGTTCCGTAATGATATAGGACAGAGGGGATGAGTGCTGTCCTGGATGGTCTGTGGGGCTGCCCAAATCCTTTCCACAAAGTTGACAGTTTTCAACATCAGGAATATATTCCTCTGGCCAACCTCCTTCTCCTTTCAACAATGTGCAAGCATCTCTTTTCGAAATATCTTGGAGGACAGTTCGTGGGATAATATATGGCAGTTTTCTAGTTTGGAGAGCTAAGTTGATTGTTGAAGCTCGCTTAATTTGTGGCTTGTTGAAATGTTCAGCTGGCTCTGCAGTCACAGAGGATTGCTCGATAATCTGGGAAGTACCAGCTTGTTCGGTTTCAGGAGAGGAAGGTGGAAGGTCGAAGCACGAACGGAGTAAAATCACGTGTTGGCACATTGACTTTGTTTTTCTTTGTTTTCCCTTTGAGGAAAATCCACGGCAGTCTTTTCCGGAACATACAAACTCTCCATGCTTCGAACTTTTTTTCACGTGGCAAAGTCCCAAAGGATTGCTCGCTGTGGCTTGACCCAAAACAACGAAAGAGTCATCGGATACTTGGGTCACTGCATTGCGATCTGGGTTTGAGCTAATCAGTTCGTTGATTTCCGTCTTAACCGCGTCGCTACATGGGAATGTGTCCAGATGTGGACAAAGAATGGCCAATGGTGGGTCAATGGCGTCTTTCGCTTCATCTACATGTGGACATGTGAAAGCCTCCAAGTTGGCCGAGTTTTGGAAGACTGACCGTTGGACTTTGCAGTAGTCCACGTTGCAGAACCAGAGCTTGTTGTTGTTCCTATTAACAAAGCAACGGTCATCTCTCTGGCTTGTCTTGACGCTAAAGGTCCCGTCTGCCACTTTAACTGCCATTGGTGAAATTTTCTTTTTCTTGTGTGGCTCGAATTTTCCACCAATTTCAAAAGCACACATGGCACAATTCTTTGGCTTCGATCGGTTAAAATATTCCGCATCGCAACTGGGGCAACGTCCACGACCACGCTGACTCATTCTTTCGAAACTTAAGAGCGAAGCTCTCTAATTTTCGACTCCGAGATGCAGGATGAAAAAATTCAAAATTTTATTAATCATATCCGGATATAGGTCTAGGGCAACTATTACCAGAAATAATATTTTGACTTTCAATTTCTAATTTTTTTCCTGTGAACCAGGGCAATTTCAAATTTGAGCGTTTTCAGAGCACTTTCACCCAGCATGTTTCAGAAACGTCCTAAAAATCGAAAACTTAACCCACGAAAATACCAAAATCCAGTTTGAATAACTAGATAATAAAGATCATTTTCAAATGCTAACCATTGAATTCAGACCATTATTTAGTATTTTACAGATGTTTTAATTACGAGCAATTTTTGACCATCGAATACATAGACAACTTTGAAGGAGTATATCGCCACTTGGTACATGGCTTTCATTGATAATATCATATCCCAACAATAAAAAGACTTCTACTCTTTAGGAATATCCAATAAAATTTTGGGGCAATTCAAATTCCAACCCTTGAGAGCTCGAGAACTTAGTGCCGCTGAATGTCAAAAATTATGCAATTTTCATACCTTTCGGTCACGGAGCAATCACTTCCCAGTTACATAATAAAATAAATTATTTCAAAGATTATAAAGCAAAGTAGACAATAATGAAGATAACTGTACATACTTAATATTTCTTCAGTTTTCCAGCATTTTTGGTCATCTGAGATGGATTTTTTATCGGTTTAATTTGACATCTTTGAACTCAACGATCAAAAACAGCCGTCGAAACACGCACTTTTCAGATGAATCTCCCAAAATACTTCCTTCGATAAGATGAGTAAATCATAGCGATCTTTCTCTGAGCGTAATTAAGGTAATTTTAAAGCAATTTTCTCTCCAATCAGCCATTTATAGCAAGGAAATAGGTAAGGTAACTCAACGAACACTCTTGCAAAGTAACGCAAGCGTGACATTTTAAACCCAAATCACGTGGTCAGTTTCAGTCGTATCTATGGTAACGGTATGCCTATGTGTCACGCTTGCGTTACTTTGCAAGAGTGTTCGTTGAGTTACCTTACCTATTTCCTTGCTATAAATGGCTGATTGGAGAGAACATTGCTTTAAAATTACCTTAATTACGCTCAGAGAAAGATCGCTATGATTTACTCATCTTATCGAAGGAAGTATTTTGGGAAATTCATCTGAAAAGTGCGTGTTTCGACGGCTTTTTTAGATCATTGAGTTCAAAGATGGATAAAAAATCCATCTCAGACGACCAAAAATGCTGGAAAATTGAAGAAATATTAAATAAGTATGTGCAGTTATCTTCATTATTGTCTACTTTGCTTTATAATCTTTGAAATATTTTATTATGTAACAGGGAAGTGATTGCTCCGTGACCGAAAGGTATGAAAATTGCGTGATTTTTGACATTCAGCGGCACTAAGTTCTCGAGCTCTCAAGGGTTGGAATTTGAATTGCCCCAAAATTTTATTGGATATTCCTAAAGAGTAGAAGTCTTTTTATTGTTGGGATATGATATTATCAATGAAAGCCATGTACCAAGTGGCGATATACTCCTTCAAAGTTGTCTATGTATTCGATGGTCAAAAATTGCTCGAAATTAAAACATCTGTAAAATACTAAATAATGGTCCGAATTCAATGGTTAGCATTTGAAAATGATCTTTATTATCTAGTTATTCAAACTGGATTTTGGTATTTTCGTGGGTTAAGTTTTCGATTTTTAGGACGTTTCTGAAACATGCTGGGTGAAAGTGCTCTGAAAACGCTCAAATTTGAAATTGCCCTGGTTCACAGGAAAAAAATTAGAAATTGAAAGTCAAAATATTATTTCTGGTAATAGTTGCCCTAGACCTATATCCGGATATGATAATAAAATTTTGAATTTTTTCATCCTGCATCTCGGAGTCGAAAATTAGAGAGCTTCGCTCTTAACTAAGCTTCTTATCTTTAGATAATTAAGAGAAAACTACTTATATAAAAACTACTATAAACTATATAAAAACTGCTATAAAATTTGGTATATAAAAACTACTAACAGGGGTCAAACTGTTTTTGGACAGTCAAATTGTTTTTGGACTGAGATTAATAACCAACTTTGCCTGTCAAAGTTGCTTATGAACCAACTTTGCCTGTCAAAGTTGGTTATTAACCAACTTTGCACGTCAAAGTTGGTTATTAACCAACTTTGCATGTCAAAGTTGGTTATTAACCAACTGACACACAAGACAAAAATCGACTTTCATCAGCCGCCATTACAGAAAAAACCTTTGAAGGACAAAAACTCACTAGAAGAGATTGGCTCCTCAAACTAAAAGTACACTACAGATAAATTGGAGGGTAAGCTCCAATATGAACCCAAAGGTTGACGTGGTTTTATCTTTTCTGCGAAGATATTTTACATAATTCACAGCCACTTGGCGAAAGACGGCGGGGCCCTGCAGAAACACACACAGCTAGTTATAAGTTTTCTAGCTTCAAAAATACTTGGCCAAAGTGATCAGTAACTTTAAAACAAGAAGAAAGTGTGCCTGGAAATCGAAAAGGTTGTCAAATTTAGATTTACTCTCTGATCTTTTTACATTATTTTTTGAACGGTTCTCTGTGAAATTACCTTATTAGTTACGGCTGAATTTTGTAATCTATCACGAGTGAGCAAGTTGACGCCCCGACTAGCTGCAGTCGTGAGTCACAGCGTACAAAAGAAGACAAAATGAAGACAAAATAACAATCTGACTTTCCTTTTTCGAAAAGATTTTCTTTGAAATTCATACTTCGAGAATCGCCGGACCCGGGCCGTCTCGTAGATCAATCTCCAGTTCGCTTGTTTGTTCAATTTTAGAATGTGAAAAGCGACAATTATTTTCTCTTAAATATGAAACACAATCTGTTGCTAGATGAAAATAACAATATCTATAAAAATAATTTATGTGCCATCTATAATTTAGGATGAAAAGTTTCGTTAAACAGTAATCGAGTCAGACTTGCAAATTGATTTATAATCTAAAAAGAGCGTCTTTTTGGAGTAAAATGATATGGTGAGCTGTTTTTAGAGTTTTCTACATTTCGGAAAAACTCCCTCGCGTTTAGGTTTGTGAGTGAAACCAAAACAATTGAAACTGAAAAAGAGCGTGAAAAATATATTCTGAATATAGTTCAAAAAAAGTTTTGTGCTCATTAGTGCTCATTCAAAAAGCGGACCCAAAAAGTAGTTGAATGAATTTCGTAGTTGTTAAGAACAGAGCCAAAAACCAAAGCATCCAAAAGTAGAATTTTCATAAAACTTTAATTCTTTGTTCTGTAAAATGTGGTGTTGTGAGGATTTTTACTTTTTTTCAAAATTTATATTCACTTTGTTATCTGCTTATCTGGCTGTTGGGATCGTCTTCAGAAGTTTTTGGAAAGCCATTTTGAAGTCAGCTCTGGTCAGCTCATTTTTTGACCAATCATCGTTTGTTTACCTCTATTGACAGCCAATCATCAAGCGAGGAAAGCTTTCAGTTTCTCCGCCCACTTTTCCTCCCCTCATTTGCATATTGATCAAGTACGATTCAAAACTGCATTTTTGTTTTTTAAATGTAGCTTTATAACTCACAAATCAAACTTTCAGATGGGAGTTTTCCCGAACCTGAGAAAACTCTAAAAACAACTCTGTGTCGCTATCGATTAATAATCCAAAAAGACGGTCTTTTTGGATTATTAATTGAATATTTGCAAGTCCGACTAGATTAATAAATCTAAAAACAAGTTAAAGAAACTTTTCATCCTAAATTATAGATGACACAAATTGTCTTTATAGATATTATTTTTTGTTCGTTGGTTAGTTGATTTACATGTGAAATACTTGCTACTCAACTTTGGAAGCGAACTGTGATCTACGATCCGGCCTTGGTGTGGCGATTCTCGAATAGATGAATTTCAACGAAAATATTTTTGGAAAAGGAATGCCAGATTGTTATTTTGTCTTCATTTTAAACTTTACCCTAGAATTATGCCGTGAAGCACTATATTTTTTGCTAATCATTCTGAGTTTGAGCTGTCATTTTTTGTACGCTGTGACTCACACCCGACTGCAGCTAGTCGGGGCGTCAACTTGCTCACTCGTGATTACGAAATCCAGCCGTAAATTTCACAGAGAACTTCAAAAATATAAAAAGATCAAAGAGTAAATCTAAATTTGACAACCTTTTCGATTTCCAGGCACACTTTCTTCTTGTTTTAAAGTTATTGATCACTTTGGCCAAGTTTTTTTGAAGCTGGAAAACTTATAACTAGCTGTGTGTAAGTTTCTGCAGGGCCCCGCCGTCTTTCGCCAAGTGGCTGTGAATTATGTAAAATATCTTCGCAGAAAAGATAAAACCACGTCAACCTTTGGGTTCATATTGGAGCTTACCCTCCAATTTATCTGTAGTGTACTTTTAGTTTGAGGAGCCAATCTCTTCTAGTGAGTTTTTGTCCTTCAAAGTTTTTTCTGTAATGGCGGCCGATGAAAGTCGATTTTTGTCTTGTGTGTCAAAGTTGGTTAATAACCAACTTTGACGTGCAAAGTTGGTTAATAACCAACTTTGACGTGCAAAGTTGGTTAATAACCAACTTTGACAGGCAAAGTTGGTTAATAAGCAACTTTGACAGGCAAAGTTGGTTATTAATCTCAGTCCAAAAACAATTTGACTGTCCAAAAACAGTTTGACCCCTGTTTACTATAAACTATTTATAATATAGCTCAATTATAACACACGTTCTGATTGGCTGAGAGACCACCAAAATCTATGCTCTATTTCACCGGTAAAGACATGGTTTTCTGACGAATGATTATACCAAAACTTATATTTACAAATTTCACTTTAGTTAGGAAACCAAAACTTAGAAATAAACCAGAAAACACTTTCCATCATTCCAGTTATCGTTTAAATTTACAAACTAAGCCTCATGGTCGGACAATAACAATAAACGTAATTTAAGGAACTAGAATTCACAACATAGGACATTGTTTTTTCTCCCAGATTAGTTTCGATCAATAAGAGTTATTTTTCATTGAACAAAGTTTTGTTTCTTACTTACAAAGAGAGACGAAGGTTTCCAAAACTGACTGTCGCCACGAGACAACTTGTTCAATCTCTGTTGTTCAATCATCCTTCGTATGAACCAACTACGCCAGTGTAGAGATGTTTTAACACAAGCTATCGGTGAACAGCCAACAGATAATTCAAGTTAACAGCTTCTTGTTTACCAGCAAAATCCTTATTCTGTAAACCTCTTTTAAACTTCAACTTTTTCAAACCAAAAACACGGCTTTCAATTCACTATGTGGAACGCTGCTTGATTCATTAAAGCATGTAAACATTTCCAAATCTTGAAGAACTGCAAGTCATATTTAGCCTTTTCGCCTATTTTTGAGCCATTGTCAATTATAAAAACAGAAAGCTCTTAGTTCAGGATAATTTCTGCTGAATTCCTTCGATGAAAGTTGTCAAACTATTCTCAAAAAACACCGCTTTGAGTCGTACTGATTACTCAGAAAGTACGACAAATGTGATTGGCTTATATTTGCACAAGTTTTGAGAATTTTAGTTTTGATCAGGAAATAACACAACTTGATCGTTCTTAAAATACCTCTAGCTATATCATAAAAGCAATAGAAGATAGATTTCTATGACTCTACAGGTGAAATAGAGCACTTGTGATGTTGGGAGAAACACTCGAAAAAGTTTGAAAATCACGAGCCGTACTTTTCTCGTGTTTCTCCCAACATCACGCGTGCTCTATTTCACCGGTAGAGTCATAGAAACTATCTTCTATTGCTTAATTAAAAAACAAGCAAACAAACAAACAACAACAACAACAACACTGGACCCCCTCCAAAAAAAAAAACATAAGCGGACACCAACCCAGCCGTGGGCCGAAGAGTATATGCGCTTACGAATTTTTTGACTGTATTTCTTGTTTGAACACAGGCAGTTACACCAGTACGTCTGCGTTTGACTGTTAAGGTAGTTCCGGAGCATTAGATTTCATCAATGAATTTCCTTTAAAATCCTGTCATTTTAAGATAATTGTTTGGCAATTCTAAAACCGAGCTTAAATAAAAACTGCTATAAAAATTGGACTTCTTGCTTGTGAAAACTACTAGATATTGTGCTAAACGCATGCTCTGGATTCTGTGTTTTGTCAACTAGAAGTACTGTAACCATGGTCACAGTTTAGATCTCGGTCTGTCATTGGTCGACCACCAAGACCACCGGAAACAACTAGTCAGCCAATCAGAACCAACCTTTCAAATCGTGCAGTCTAACTGAACTCGGATCCTAACTAGAAAGTTAGATTATCTCGCTTTTTCACTTATTTTAAGACATTTTAGTCCTTAAAATGAGAAACTTTTAGTTCTTAAAATTAGGCTTTTTCACTCTTACAATAAGTATCGAGAGATACTTATCTGGGGAACTTAAAATAAGATTTCAGTTTACTTAAGGTATTGGCACCTATTCTCGACCGGAACCTATTCTCGGCCACCACGCCAAAAAAATACTTAAAGACGATGTTAAGTAATGCTTGTCTTGTCTTAGTGTTTATTTCATTGTTGTTGTTAAATTGGTGTCCGCTGTCTTCGTAAAAATTCTGTTAATGCAAGATTTTTTACTTTAACCGTTTACCCACGTGCGTGTTCAACATTTGATAATGTTGCACGAGAATTTTCGATGTCAAAAAAATCGTTAAAATCCTGTGCGAAAATCAGTTTCATTGAGGTTTCCTCGCTCACGATCTCGAGCCAGCCATCTTGTATCCCATAGGGCTTTTCGATCTCTTGTTTTATTACATAACACCGCTTACCGATAACTCTTTTTAACGCGGTCTCAAGCAGATCTCCTGCACCTATTCTCGACACCTAATAAAAACTCCGAAGGTCTCAAATATTTTTGCTGTCGAACGCGCGCGCGCCGGAATTGAACTCAAACTTGCAGCTAGAAAAGCGCTAATGGAGCAAAAATGACACCAACGATACAGAGGTCAAATAAATTATCTTTGTGGTATCGAAAAAAAACTTTTTGGCCGCTATTTTGACGTGATTTTAAGGCTGGTCGACAATAGGTTCACGTGGCCGAGAATAGGTTCGCCAGATCACCTAAGTTGTTTACAAAAAAATCTCGCCAAATTATACATTTGTTGAAAACAGTTCATCCATGAAAACACTTGAAAACTGTAGATAATCACCTCAGTGGTAAGTTTAAAATGTTAATCAATGAAGTCGCACGATATTATCAATAATTTTCTAAAGTGGTCGAGAATAGGTGCCAATACCTTATTTTAAGAAATTATGCTTTTACAGTGATACCTGAGCCCGCTTTGGCCCGCTGCTTTGAAAAATACAATATCAAACAGCACAGAACTCAGAATGTCTAGGAGATATTTTGTACCGAAGAAAAGCGGGAAAAAGTACTAAAGTTATCTCAAGTTGAACTGACGAAAGTGATAAAGTTTCAGAGAAACGTATGTCTACTGTCAGAGAATTGGCGCCATTTGTCCTCTACGGTTGAAGTCGAGGGGATCGATGTTTTGGCCGACAATCAAGCAATTGTTCAGTAAAAACAAAACTAATGCTGTTCTTTAACACTTTCTAACCTGTATTTCGCTGAATATAATCCCCTTTTGTTCACATTGCTGTGATTTAGATCCTCTCAGCTCAAAATTTAGATTACTTGTGCTACTTCACAAACAAACATGGCGTGTACTCAACCGTATCCCAGGAGGCATTGCAGTTCGACACAGGAAGTCCAATCATGGCGTACCACGTTGCACACACGTTGTTTTGCAACTGATACTCTAGTTTTGCGAAATAAAATTACAAAATACATTATTATGACTTCCATGTGCCTTATATAATTATAACTTTCCTAAAAAGAATTTTAATTCAAGTTATTTTTTAATACCTTCCCTCTCCCTAATAACATCGGTTAAGGTAGTTCGGGATTCATGAATTTTTACGATAAACTTGCCTTCAAAATTCCTACAAAGAAAGAGGGGCATAGGAGGAAATAAAATGTAAAATAAAAATGGGGGGTCACCGAGGTCACTCTTGAGATATGAGGGGGGAGATGTGGGGTGTTTGGGGATTTTTTTACGAAAAATGGCCTCGCAATATTCGGTCAAATTATAAGAATTTTGGAACAACCAAATGTATTTAAAAGCAAACAAAATGATAGCCTGGGATGCAGAAAAACACTTGGAACTAAGTTGTTGCCGAACAATTTGCAAAGAAGCGAAATATCAACAATAATATGCGAAAAATGGCCTTCTAGAATACACGTTTTTGGAGGATCAGACAGAAAAATTAAAAATTTACTCAAAATCGAAACGATAGAAGTATCATTTTTTTTCTTTATACGAAAAGTTTATAAAATTGCGAGCATAAATCATTCATAAAATCAGGGGGTCACCGAATTGTTTAAAGAGTTAGAGAAGAACAAAGGGTAAAAATCTTCGAAAACGAACACAAAAAATCAGCCATTTTAGCGTTGTTCTCTGCTCCTTTTCGACTCATAATATCCGCTAAATGTTATAGTTCGAGCTTTTTCTCCTACTTTACACGGCGCACAACATGTTTTGATAAATTTGTTTGCAGAATCTGGTCGATAAAATACTATTTTTCTTCACCAAAAAACGAATTTCTTCGGTTTTCAATCGCTGACTCGCTAGTGCCCAGACTTCCCGCGGACAAGCGAATGTTCTTTAATAAAGTGCGCGCGCTCGAATGCGCGCGCGAGATGCGCAGTAGCAAGGGTCCCGAACTACCTTAAAGTGGGACGAAGATGAAATTTGAAAATGGCTTGAAACTCGGTTGAACGATATGAATCACACAGCAAGGCACACAGCAACATATTTTATTTCTATTTGAAAAGAGACAGAAAAAAATCATCAAGTATACTAGCATCTAAATTGTGAGTAAATGACGTCATTTACTCAAACCTATTGTTCTTTTGGCTTTTAAATTCAAATTTTTCGTTGATAATGAAAAGTAATTCTTCATATATATAATGCATTATGACTAGATAATTTCCTGAATTCTGATTGGCTAACGCATGGTCTGTATTTTGCCATATCAGGACCGCTGTCCCGGATGAAAAGAAAAATTTGCGTTTGGCAATTGTTTTAGCGGGACTTCTCAAAGCCATATAATAAACAATTTATTAACCGAGCTGCTCGGTCTGTACGGGAAAATATCAGACCTCGGTCTTTTTTGTACGGACCTCGCCTACGGCTCGGTCCGTACTGTCAAGACCTCGGTCTGATATTTTCCCATACAGACCTCGCGCTCGGTTAATAACCCTTTATTATGTCATCATTGAGTTACTTCAAATAGGAAGAATCCATTTCCAAATTTAACCAATTTTGATCGTCGCCCCCTTTAAAGGTGTACTGACACATATCTATGGCGCGTTTTCCCTGACAAAATTCATGTTCATAAATCGAGCATACGTTTGTCTATTCGACCGTCTGATCAACTTAATCGAGCTGCTGGTCAGTTACAAAACGAGCATCGCTTGTCCAAATCGAGCGACAGAGAAGTTGCCTCTTATCTCCACTTTGATAGTGACCCTTATTCGAGCGGATGTCTGACAAATCGAGCAGAAGAATGCTTTGCTACCCATCATGCATTGCTATCCCGGCCTACTTCCGCTGCCATTTGTGCCTGCGGGCTCACACTCTCCCTTTGCACGTGGAACAGGGACAACTCTTCTTCGAAGGTGAGTGCGAAGCAATATTTTATAGTACTTTTTTGCTCTATTTCTTGCATTTTTGCAAGGTTTTTTCCGTTTTAGGGTGGGGAGAATTGTACATTTTCAAATACGTTCAATACAGAACATAAACCAAAGAATCGGGACTTTAATATCGGCGGTTGGGATAGACACAAGCCTAAAATTTTACAGGTTTCTTTTCAGATTAAATAGCAATCAATGTTTAAGGTTACTTCAAAAACAAGCTTTGAACATTTTTACGTCTTTAAAAATACTTATAATTTTGCAGCTAAAGCTTAAGACTGCTTATAGTCATCACTAAAATTCTTTGTTTTATATATTAGATAATGGACCATCAACAACATATGCATATCCTGAGAGGAATGAGAAATACTTTATTAGACATCTTGGGGAGACTGCAAAATATGGACTCTGAAGGACTTGACTCGATTATCTTCAGACTAGAACAACTTTCTTCTCATATCTTAAGACTGTGTGATGTTGACCTTGTAGATGACACCTTGCATAATTTGATTAGTGACACTATTTTTAAGTTACGCCAAGTAGAATATATTCATGATGATGCGCCATTTGAAGTTGGAGCTGTGCAAAGTGGTGGACGAGGCCGCCCAAGCTATGACATAACCTACAGCCAACTTAATTACCTGTTAAATTATGGGTTTTCAGTACCTGACATTGCTCAAGCTCTTGGTGTATCTGAAAGAACAATTTTCAGACGTATGGCACAATACAATATGTCAGTACAGCAATCCTTCTCTATACTAACAGATGATGAGCTTGATGACAAGATTAGAGAAGTAATGCAAGAGTTTCCAGGTGCTGGATATAGACGCGTTATTTCACAGCTGATTGCTTCTGGAGTAAGAGTGGCACAAACCCGCGTTCGGCAATCATTACAAAGGATTGATCCTCAAGGTGTAGCTATGAGATGGCTTTGCTTAACACCAAGAAGAAAGTATAATGTATCGGGCCCTCTTGCATTGTGGCATATAGATGGGAATCATAAGCTAATCAGGTAATACAGATGGTACTTCTAGATAATAAGTTGTATATATTTACAAATATTGGTCTTTTCTAAGACTCAAGGTGAATATAGTAATACAGTCATCTGGGTGTAATGTAAACCTGTATCATGACTAAGCATCGTAATTGTTGCATAATTTATTTTAATTCATTTTAAGGTGGCTGGATATCCGTCTTTCACTTCACGAATTAAGCAACTTACTCTTGGCCAACCAAAATGGTTTTCCCACCAGTTATTGGACTTGAATCAAAGTTTAGATTTTTGTCTGTTTCACTTCTGTTTTTGATGCCTTAGTGATAGTAAACAAAGATTGCTGAAACAACTTTTCTTAAATATCTCTTGAACTCGAGCAGCTCTAGACAAGAGACTAAGTGGGCAATAAACTACACACCAAGGCAAGGAAATTAAGGCACAATTCAAAAATTTTTACCAAGTCATTTTTTAATAAATTACAAACAATTCAAAAAATGAAATTGATTAGACCATTAAGTGATAAGCTTACCCTAGTTAAATCACAATGATTTTCCTGTCAGTAGATGAACTTAGGTCAAGGTTTTGTTTTATTGTTAGTTTCAGTGAAATTGGTGTTACCATGGCAACAATATAAAAATAAACCTGAAATCAGTTTTTCTGAAATATGTCTTGATTTCAAAGAATTCCAGGCACCCAAATACTATGTAACAATGTACATACCAAGGCAAAGGAGAGAAAATAGAATTAAAACTCTTTGATTGAAGTGATTTGGAATAAAGGACTGGTAATAATTATTAGCAAATTAGCATTGGTATTTTTCTTTTTTTTTTAAACTTTTATTTAAGTCCAAATGCTAGTGTAAAAACCATTTTGGTTGGTCAAAAGTAGTTAATTCATGGGATGAAAAACAGAGGCATGGTCAATAAAAACTATATCAAACCACATTTAGTTATATTTTTCTTTGATGTTCCAGATGGAGACTAGTCATACATGGCGGTATTGATGGCTTTACCAGGATTCCAGTATTCCTTAGATGCAGCACCAATAATAGAGCTGATACTGTACTGAATGCCTTCTTAGAAGCAACTGCAGAGTACGGCCTACCTTCAAGAGTCCGTTCAGACAAAGGGCTTGAAAATACTGCTGTGTCACGTTATATGCTACAACACCCAATGAGGGGGCCAGGAAGGGGCAGTATGATAACAGGAAGAAGTGTACATAATCAGAGGATTGAGAGGTTATGGCGAGACCTTTTTGAAGGAGTAACTTATATTTATTACCATTTATTTTATCACTTAGAGGAAAATGGTTCTTTAGATCCAACTAACCAACTGCACCTATTTTGCTTGCACTATGTGTATGTCCCAAGAATAAATAGACACATAGACAAATGGAAAAGTGGTTTTATACATCACAGGATCCGAACAGCTGGTAATAGAAGCCCTATGCAACTGTACATCCTTGGCCTTCTTAACTTGAGAAACTCTCAACATTTGGCTATCCAGGATGTTTATTCAGCCACTTCAGTGAGTATATTAGAGCAAATGCTATATAGTGGTTTTCATAAGCCCGTGAAACACACTTTAGTGCATCACTCACTAATACACCCTAATTCCACAGTGTTCTTTTGTTATTATTTGACTATTACCCCACTGTAACTGATACATTTTGTTTCACCAGTTAAGGAAAACCACTCAATGTATGTCCTGTTGTGATGGCATAACCTTTGTGGATTATCAATATCATTGTCAATATCATTGTCAATATCATTTTACATTTTAGTACTTGGTATTAATCAGTAGCAAATAATCTTTTTTCCTGTTTTAGGACCCGAATGACTATCAAGAATATGGGATTGATTGGGATGGGCCTCTTCCAGAAGAAGCTGATTGTGAAGACATGGTAGAAGTTCCAGAAACAATTTGTCCATTGAATCAAGAGCAGTATCAAGAACTTGTTCATGCTATTGACCCCTTAGCACAGAGTGATTGTTATGGTATTGATATTTATATGGAAACTATAGCATTCACAGTTAATAAGGTATCTTCCTAAGTTATAACAGTACAGGAGGACACAGTGTGACTATTTGCTTAATTTGCAATCAAAATGTCAAGGTACCAACTTAAAACATGAGAAGGAGTAATCACTCTTAGTAAAATCTAAAAACTTTAGTATAATAGTGCCAAAAACACAAAGCCAGGCATGACCAAAGTGTGTTGCATGTTTAAAATTTGTTTCCCATTTATGTGAATCTTAAGCTTTCTATTAGCTTGTTCAGCTGCAAAATTTACAGTGAATGTTTGGGAGGTCCAGGTACCTTGAATGTAGTTGACCCATAAAAAGAGTGGTGGCACACATACAACCAACAAACATTTTTATTGCATACATTGATAATTCATTAGAGTGAATGATCAGTACACTTAACCAATGAAAAATTACTATTAATAATAATTATCTAAATGGTACAAAATCCTTTGTTTGTCATTACATTTATTTAGTGTGTAGTTACTAAAAGGAGGAATGAGCTACAATGAGCTACTATGAGTTGTAATTACTAAAATCCAGACCCACTTCAATCCAAACAACCTTACAAAACTAGCCGAACCCACCATATTTTACTCTTACCTCTGAATGCCACATTTTCTGAGACATGCTCTCTCTCATCTGCCATAAGCAAAATTATTTCTCATAGTAAATAAAAATACAAGACTGCTTAAAATGATAGCATTTCACAGAGAAATAAGCTCAGATATCCAAATGTTCACGATTTGTTTCATACCGGGTTCCCTGTGGCTAAAAATATAAACAACCAGGCATTCCACTGTGCATTCCACTGCCTGGTTGAAATAAATGGTAGAAGAAGAAAAAGAGAATGTAAAAGAATATATAAATAAATATACGAAATGACTATGATACCAGCATTCTCTTTTTCACCTTGTGTACAGGCGGCAGGGGAATGCCTGGTTGTTTATATTTTTAGCCACAGGGAACCCGGTATGAAACAAATCGTGAACATTTGGATATCTGAGCTTATTTCTCTGTGAAATGCTATCATTTTAAGCAGTCTTGTATTTTTATTTACTATGAGAAATAATTTATGCTTATGGCTGATGCAAGAGAGCACATCTCAAAGAAAATGCGGCATTCGGAGGTAAGAGTGAAATATGGCGGATTCAGCTAGTTTTTGTAAGGTTGTTTGGATTGAAGTGGGTCTGCATTGTAGCTCATTCCTCCATACTACAGTATTTAGTGCTACATAAGTGTTGCTACAGCAATATTCAATTATAAGTACCGTACCAGTACTTTTTACAGCAGCATGTTAGTTGATTAACAATTGTAAAATCACAAGATGCAAATCATATTCATTTTCTGGTACCCATTTTCTAACCATCACCAACAATAACAATACTCAAGTATGAACTAACTTTGTTTGGCTAACACAACACTGTAAACTCAAACTTCTGTAAACTTCTGTTTTTGTTTACTATATTTCCCATCATTGCAGGATTGTAAATTAAAATGAAGCCAACAAAAAGTTTGAATCTCAGATGTTTTTTTAAATTACTTTCAGATATCAAAATCTCATTTTAACTCTAAGCTTCAACTAGAAAAATTGACTAATTAGAAATACTTCCAAAAATAACTAAAAACTTTGCAAATTCAAAAATAAAAATTAAAACTTCACTAAAGTATAGTATTGATACAAAGCTTAGAAGCTTGTAATAACTTCCATATGCACATTACCAAGAATGTCTTTAACATGAACAAAACGTACTAATATACTTTAAGAAAATATAGGTTGCATATTCATATTATTGCAACAAAATTTATGCACACCCAAATCCTCTGCTGTTCTCACATGCTTCTTGCACTTTTGCATGGAAATCATTGAAGTTATCATAAGTGGTCGGTACACGTAGCACTAGGCCACATGTTTCTGCAAATAGTAAGCTGCTATATTCATTGAACTCAACTTCAATCTTCTTTTCAAGTCCCAGAGGTGGAATTCTTGATAGGCCAGTCATAAAGTGCAAGAACTTTTCAAGCATACTTGGACCTGCATCTTTAAATCAAAAGAAAAAAATATACAAAACCCCTAATAATTTAACTGTAAATTATTTACAGTTTTCTTTTGTAAATATCACGTCTGTGATGTACAATGGTAGTCCAATTTGAATACATCATAATATATAGTGTATACCAAATTGAAAAAATAAACATTGCAGTATGTAAAACCATACATCATATAAAAAAATATTCCAGCTGTAATATTGAATGAAAGTGCTTGCAAGTTAAGTCATAATTTTGTGCTTTTTGAAGCATGCATAAGTCTGATTTCTTGGAAATATATAAAAAAATGTACATTGTATTCTACATGTACAACTAATGTTACCATTTCCTAAATTGAAATCTTCTTATCAAAAAGAACAACTGTATGTAAATGATGCTTCAAAATGAAATCATACTTATTTTTTATCTTTTTTAATCTTACCTTGCTCAAGCTTTTTGATACTGTCTACAAGGTAGCTATATGTCTTCTCTGCCTTTTCATCACCAATAGTTCTTGCAGAAAAAAGGTCAGTTATATGCTGACTTGTCAGTGGGTTTGACTTGTCAGACACAAAGTACTGTTCCATCAGCTCTGGATGAGTTTTGATGAGGTTCAGCACACCCAAGGTGTCGAGACCCTTTATGAGTTGGTCCAATGGTTCTTTTCTTTTCTTTATTGCAAAGTGGACTACAAGTGTTTGTATAGCCAATTCTTTGTTTTCAGTGTTCAGATCCCTTAACCAGCCAGCATTGACAAGGTTGTCGAGAAGTACACCATCTCTGCTGAGGACATCCAGCTCGTCTTGTGATGAAGCAGCAATAACCTGTAATTTGAATGTTGCATTTTTATTGGTTAATACTTTTCCTATCCTAAGGTTTTTCTCATAGTTTATCACTGTTGACACAAATGGTGTAACAATACACTCAAAATCCACTCAAACTATTGGGGACTTCTCAAAAAAAATTTTTTTTTGTAAGCAAAGAAAGTCAATCTAACTTTAATCTGAAATGTAATATTTATTTCAAGAGGAAATTATGTTTATGGGACATTCCACTGTACCTTCTCAGCAAGTTCTTTTATTTCTAGGTCACACAAATCATCCATGCAACAATAACTTGAGGCACTTTCAAGAGATGTGCTTGCAATATAATGGTACACACAAGGACTAAGGCAAGGAATGCCTATGTCCATGTGAATAATTATGTATGCTATCATTTTGCCAGCAAGTTGGAATAACCTTGATTGTATGGCTTCCATGGAGTATATAGGGAGTTTCCTGTCAATGTCTCCCTCAAACAGGTTGGCCTCAGCAGAGAAAATCTTCTCTCGTAACAGTGTTCCATATTCATTTCTTAACCCCCCAGCATCAATTCCTCTTTCGCCTTCAAAGGTTACAAAAGGGGGAGATGTGGTCTTGAACTTTGGGCTTTTGAAGGTTGCAATACTTTCCCTCCACAAATCTTCCCTTAAAACTGATATGCGCTCCATACCACTTAAGTCCAAACTTTTCTTATGTTTTGACATCAAATCTTCCAAACTGAGCTGGGAACTTTGTTCTTCTTTTATTTCAAACACACTCTCCATTAAATCAGCATCTGATGATGAATCTGTGTCATTACCTGTTTGAAAATTATTTTTTTGATTGAATGTACAATTACAATGTTACATTTTAATCTGATTTGATTGAGCCATTGATCAGTATTTTGTCATGTACTGTAATGGCTATTTATATTAAAGAATAAAAAATTGTATAAACAACTTTTAAACACAGAATGTAGAAAGCATGGCACTGAAGCTGTAATGTGTCTTAAAAAATAAATTAATTTTAAAAAATTAACAAAAAGTACAATGTTGAGCAAATAAAGAACTTTATTGATACCTTTATCAACCTGAAGCAGCTCTTCAGCAGCAAGGTTGATATCCCCTAATGCACTTTCCAAAGCTTTTCTTACACTATCCTGGTGTGTGTCAGGAAACATACTCTGCAGCTTTGTGATGTCTAAATGAGAGCATAAAGTTTGATTCCATGATAAGCACTCAAGTTTGCAGATGCATAAAAATTCTTCATGTGCTAAAATATAGTTCAATGTATAATACCTTCTTGCAGTACTTTCTTGACAATATCATTTGGACTGTAAAAAGAGTTATTAAAATGTTAATAAAGGTAGACTAATTTCATTCACTTAAGTTTTAAATATGCTAATGAATGGCAAAATGTCAGACAAAGCAATAGGAACAGGATCAACACTAATTTTGAAAGCAAGGTTTACTTAACATAGGGAAACAAACAATGTGCAATGTTGTGATAACACCTATACAAATGTAGCTAGGGTACAATTTCAATGTATATATTAAAAGGTCATTGTTAACAATTTTGTGGTGATGTACAGTGAAGAACACTTTTATATTACTCAATTAAATACACCTTAGCAGACGCTAATTTTGTTGGATTCTTTTGTGTCTATTATTGTAACATTACAGCTTGAATATTAGATTTTAGCTTCATGTGTTTAGTCTGCCTTCACAATGATAGAATGAACTGGGATGGAATACATGATTTACACAGTGAGCCATGAATCATGAAGAAAATATTAAGCCTTTGTGCACCTGGAGTTAGTAACTGTTACTGATGACAAAAAACCACTTCCACCACCTCCACAAACATCCTGATGTTGCCTCATCATATTCATTGGAACATTTAATTTACAATTCAGGCATGGAACCTGTGGGCTCGAGTGGTTCTAAAGTAAGAACATCCAAATTAAATAAATAATAAATCATTAAGAGAATGTTAGACATCTTAGCAAAGGGCCATAATTGAAGGGTTCCAAGTGAAAACAGCCTAAGTGACGTTTTGGTGGAGGTCCACACTTTTTTAGCATAGGAAAGTTTTAGTTGATATCATTTTAGGCAATTGAACAAAATCATCAAAAAGTCACTCACATCATTTTTATAGGTAGCCCTTCAATAAGTATAATTACATTCAAGAGAAAAGTCAGTCAAATACATAAGTAAATCAAGTCCCCACCCATCTACTTTCTTACCCCTACACCCATTTTTTTAAAGTATTTACATCTGAAAGAATAATAGCATCAAGACTGGCAACGATGAGTTTGACATGGGACAACAAAAGGTGGAGGTAAAGAGGTGCCATTACCCATTGGCATTTTTCATGTAACTTAGTCACTACCTAGGTCAAGGGTAGCCCCAGTGTATGGCTACTAGGTGTCTAATAAATTATTATTACTCACTTGTGACTGACAGACTGCAACTGTATTCATAATAAAAAAATTATATTGTTATTATTACTCACTTGTGACTGACTGACTGCAGCTGCATTCAAAACAATATCTTTCTGGAGAGGTCTTAAGTAGCCTTTGGCAGAACCCAAAGTGGTCTTTAAATATTCAACTGTGTAACCTCCTGGAGGAATTTCAAGAACCATTAACTTTCTGTTTCCCTTGTCTCCAGTACGGAGAATTTCATAACCACCAGCATCTTTAAGGCCTGTAAATGCATTTAAAATTTGGTTGTGCACATGATCACTATTGCCATCTTTGTTGAAACAGATGCTTTTTTCTTGCATTCCACATAAAGCCATAGATGCTTTCTCTGATGCTGTTGGTACATTGGTAGAATTTGTTTTCATTAAACAGAAAAAATTCTTTGTCCAAGTGTTTCTGATTGGAAAAGACATTCTTTTTCCCGTCGAGGAGATAACAGTGCGTCGCTTAGGAGGTGGAAAAGATGTGCTACCACGGCTACTTATTGGTATCCTGAATCCAAACAGACTTCTGTGTTCAGATGCTGCTGAAGAAGACTGAACATTGGTGGCTGCTTGTGGAGTTTGTGATGTACTTGGTTGACTTGGTTGAGAAATATTCCCTGAATTTGGGCTTGAATTATTCCCGGAATTACTTCTAGATTGTGACTCCAGTTGATTTACAGCTTGCATTAAGTTGTTTGCACAAGAGCGCAATAACTCTTTTGTCTCCTTGTCAGTCATCTATAAAAAAATATAAACAAACACACTCACATTTTAGGTTTATTTTATCTGTTTATTTATCAAACTTTCACTGAGTAAACGATATAGCAAAAAGAAATACAAGAAATAAACAAATAAAGAACTCAATAACGTAATATAGACATTAAAAAAGAGAAAACTTAGCGAGGGACAATCACAACAGAGCATGAAAGCCCGAACTTCAATAATACGAAATATATGATGCACAAGATAGACATAAAAATATAGTTACAAAATCATTTCGACAACAATTCTCCCCACCCTAAAACGGAAAAAACCTTGCAAAAATGCAAGAAATAGAGCAAAAAAGTACTATAAAATATTGCTTCGCACTCACCTTCGAAGAAGAGTTGTCCCTGTTCCACGTGCAAAGGGAGAGTGTGAGCCCGCAGGCACAAATGGCAGCGGAAGTAGGCCGGGATAGCAATGCATGATGGGTAGCAAAGCATTCTTCTGCTCGATTTGTCAGACATCCGCTCGAATAAGGGTCACTATCAAAGTGGAGATAAGAGGCAACTTCTCTGTCGCTCGATTTGGACAAGCGATGCTCGTTTTGTAACTGACCAGCAGCTCGATTAAGTTGATCAGACGGTCGAATAGACAAACGTATGCTCGATTTATGAACATGAATTTTGTCAGGGAAAACGCACCATAACTTTGAGTCAAGCAATCTTAATCGATCTAGAAATTCAGAAGTAAATTAAAGTCGAGAGTTACTCAAGCTTCATATGTTGTTAGCAATCATCTGGTAGTGAGTAAATAGATTTAAATAGACTATGAGTTTGTTAGGGGCTTCCAAAGTGTGAATTTTAAACAATTTGCCTGCCAAATTTTAAACAATTTGTCTGATTGCTTACAACACATGAAACTTGAGTAACTAATTAATATGTTACATTTTTATTTTGTGTTTGGGATGTTACACTACAATAAACAGTTACAATTTTCAGCTACAAATACCTTTTGCTTCTGGAGCATCTGGATTTTCCTTTGACTTTATATAGATACTCTTCTTCTCCATTTCTGAGTTAACAACTGTCCCCCTCATAGCTGGGGCAATTATGGGCGGAACCTCACCAACAATCACTTCATCACAGGCACTAACGCTGTCAGTGGTAAAGAGCAGTCTTTCGATCCACATGGTTTTTTCTCTCCGAAGGTATTCCTCAAGTGGAATAGGGACCCCATTTTCAGATTTTTCATACTTGACCTATAGAGAACAAATTTTACAGTGTGAATTTTACATCTGCGGTCATAGGGACCACCCTCATTCGAGAGAGTGCTTAGTCTTTAAGCCCCAGGTCTTGGGGTTGAGGCTAAGTGGTATTTTACACCTGTAGTGTGAATATCAGCTCCACTCGGGTTGTCTTATTCTGGAAATTCCTTAAATTCCTTATTATTATTATTATTATTATTATTATTATTATTATTATTATTATTATTATTATTATTATTATTATTATTATTATTATTATTATTACTTTTTTTTTATTACATCGAGCAGAGGCGGTAAGACGTGCTCTGTACATGTAAGCAGTTTAATTGCTATTTTCATACTTGAATCGTCTTTTATTATATCCATTTAGTCATCAAACAAGTCTTCTCAAGTTTATGGATCATGATTCGTTCAAATTTTATTTTAATGTTACTCGTTTGTGTCGTTTGTTCGTTTTGTGGCAAAGACTTCACTACGCTGGGTCGCCATTCTTGGCGTTGTAAACAACGGATTAATCAAGCGGATCAAGGTCGCTCTGGTGTTAATGTCGCAAGGCAAATACCCGTAATTCACCCTCCAGTTGGTTCTGCAAACTCCAATGTTGTCAAATGTTGCTGTGGTAAGAACTGTAAAGGAGTGAGAGGTTTGAAGATGCACCAGCGAAGCTGCAGAACTGTACTTGGTCTCAACGACGAATTACGTGCTGATCTTGAAGAACAAATTTCAAACGACTCTACAAATATCCCCTTAGATGATTTTATTAACGATGATTACTCTACTGACACTGATGAAACTCAACCACAATTAAAGAAAGGTATAAATCTTCCAAAAAATGATTTCGACTGGTCAACGGCCAATGATTATTTCAAAATTGCCCTTCTTTTGAATGCGCCAATCGGATCACAAGATGTCAATTCAAACATCAAGCATCTGAATGAAGTTGTTTATAACTACTTTGTTGAAAATTGTGGCCAAATCGAGAAATCCAATAACAATGCCTTTGCTAGTAAATACAAAGACTATTCTGTAAAAGGGCTAAAGAACGTTTTAAAGCAGTTAAAGACTACTAACGGCGCTGATGTTAACGAGATTAAATTTGTGTCCCGTGTTTTGCGTGACAAGTTGCGTAAAGATGTCACTTCTGATTCAAACCAGGAACAATGCAACGAAGTTAATCACGACAAGGCTATTAATAACAGTTTTTGGGGATATGTTAAAAATATTCTCAACAAAAGTAAATCCGTTCTCCCCACCTTCAATATGGTAGAGTGTGCTTCATATTTCCGTAAAACTCTCTCTGCAGTCATCCCAAACAAGTTGTTTATTATTCCAAGCTGGATCCCTAGTCTACCTGCACCTGAAGTTCCTTATAACCTTGATCCTCCTACCTACGAACAAATTACTAATGTCATCCGTAAAATGAAAGCGTCTGGATCTCCATGTCCTCTTGATCAACTCTCCATTATATGCTTCAAACGCTGCCCTGCTTTGCGGTCTTATCTGGCTGAAATTATACACCAAATTTGGTCATCTGGTTCTGTTCCCTCTGAATGGAAAAAAGCGTGCACTATATTAATCCATAAAAAAGGCAACACTAATAATCCTGCAAATTTTCGCCCCATCACTTTAGAATCCATACCTTTAAAAGTGTTTACCTCGTGTCTCCGTAACTCGATCTTCCGTTTTCTCACTGTCAACAATTTAATTGAGCATAACATCCAAAAAGGTTTTACCCCTGGTTTATCAGGAACCTTGGAACACACTTCACAGATGGCAAACATCATCAACAAAGCTCGCATTAAACAACGCTCCTTGGTCATAACTCTATTAGATCTTAAAAATGCTTTCGGTGAAGTCCATCATAATTTGATCCAATCTGTCCTCGCTTATCACCACATTCCTGAACACATTAAAACCCTTATCAAAAGCTTGTACACTGACTTTAAAACATCCATCATCACTCATGATTTTAATACTCCATTTATCACTGTTGGTCGTGGTGTCCTCCAAGGTGACTGCCTTAGTCCTTTACTGTTTAATCTGTGTTTCAATACCTTCATCCAGCATATTAAAGCAGATAAATACCGTCAGTTTGGATTCTCCTTTAAAGATATTGGCCTGTTTTTAAACCCTATTCACTGGTTTCAATTCGCCGATGATGCTGCTGTGATAACTGGTCTGGAATCTGAAAACCAACATCTCTTAAATCGTTTCAGTATATGGTGTAAGTGGGCTGACATGATTGTTAGGGTGGATAAATGTAGCACTTTTGGAATAAAGAAATACGTCACTAAATCAGTTCAATACCTCCCGAAACTTATTATTAACAATGCCCTCGTCCCTTGTGTTAAAATTGGAGAGTCTTTTAAATACCTGGGACGATATTTTGATTTTGATATGTCTAACCAAATGCACAAGTCTGAATTAACTACTCTTGTTGATGACCTGATGTCTGACATTGACCTCAAGCCACTTCATCCCAAGAATAAAATACTTCTATATAATCGCTATGTACTCTCTAAAATATCTTGGCATTTCACCTGTGCTGATCTGTCTAAAACATGGATCGTTGAAAACCTCGACTCAGTGGTTCTTCAATATATTCGTAAATGGCTAGATGTACCTATATCTGGAACACTCAGTAACGTTTTTCTTCCACATAACAAATTTGGTTTAAATATCTGCCCCCCTTCAATTAAATTCACGCAGTGCCAGACAGTTCTACGTAAAGCTTTAAAAATGTCGCCAAATAATTCAGTAAGTGACCTTTGGAAATCAACAAGCTGTTTCACAAATCTCCAATATGACGCATATAATTCAACTAAGGACGTCATTAAGGATTTCCAGAAGGATCAAGAAGATAAGCAATTAAATCGTCTCGTTTCTCAAGGTTTCTTTTTCCGTAGTGTCATTGAAAGCTCACTGTCCAAGATAAACTCCATTTGGTCTTCAGCTCAATCTAGTCTGCCAAAAAACATCTTTAACTTCACTATACGCTATATGAACAACACTCTACCCACACGTAAAAATCTCACAAAGTGGGGATTGTCTTCTAGCCCTGAATGCACTTTTTGTCTACTGCCGGAATCTCTTCTACATGTCGTTTCTGGATGCAAAGCCTATCTCGATCAAGGCCGTTTTACCTGGAGACACGACTCTATCCTTAATTTCCTGGCCAAATCCTTACAAGGTGTTAATGGTTACTCTCTTTATGCTGATTTAGCTGGTTTTGTAAGCCCCTCTGTATTGACTGGCGATGATTATCGTCCTGATCTACTAATGTCAGCAGCAAATAAAACTTTGTACATTCTTGAATTGACGGTTGGATTTGAATCTAACCTGCAAACTAATATAGCTCGCAAAAAAGCCAAATACAAAGACTGTGTAAATATGTTATCTAACCAATTTAGAAAAGTAATTTTTGTCAACTTGTCTGTCAGCGCGCTTGGTGTGTTTGCTAAAGACTCTGGCAGCTTTGTTACAATGTTAGATGATCTGGGCTTTGACAGCAAATGTAAGCAATATATAATCAAATCAGTGATAAAAATAGCAATACGATCAACCTACTATATCTTTTGCTGTAGGAACAAAGAATGGCAAAACCCAGACTTCATAAAATACTGAGAACGTGTTTTTGTTGTTGTTGTTGTTTTGTTTTCAATAGTATTTGTTTGTTGTCAAATTGTATCGTTAATTTCCCATTACTATAGTATTAAGTTTACGATTCAAGTAGCCAACTGTGAATTACCTACATGTAGTGAGATTCACAATTGTAGTTTTTAGGCAAAAACGTAATAAAGTTTCCATTATTATAACAATAAAAATATAACTACTAATAACCAATATAAAAGTAAATATATACAAACCCCCTTTCTTGAGCAGCAATTTTTTTCATTCCCATCTCCAAGATAGAACTCGCCAATGATACCACAAATACCACATATGACACTATCAAGTGATCTTTCTGTAATGATTTCAAATGCATAGAAACCATTATACAGAAGCTTTACAAGGTACCTCAGCTCAGATGGTGATGGCAATTGGGCCTGTTGATAAATATTTACCATATTTGATAAATAAACCATACCACACATTACAAAACGAAGATTATTTTCTTGTTTAAAATACCTGGATTAATTTAATTTATTATCATGCTATGCACAATAAGTATAAATTTTAGATTAACAAGCATTACTGCTCTTGTAGCTTGGCAGAACATTATGTCAAATTCTCAAGAGGATTGTACATTAAAAGAAGCACCAGTTGTATTGTTACCAGTTGTATTGTCAGATTGCAGAATATTTCAAAATCAAGCTGAATATTGGTGGTTTTTGCAGTACACTGGAGACGAACAAATGACCACAAATCGTCTCCAAAAACAAACTTCAAGAAGAACAAATTGTCTAATTTGTTTTGTTTTGTTTGTCAAGATGAACAGGTCAACCAAAATCCGACCTAAATTATAAATTCATACAAGAGGAACCAATTTTACTAGATGATTTGTAAGTTGTTTCTAGTGTGAATTTGGCCAATATGTATTGTTGTGTCCTATCACTTAGTTTAACGAATTGCACCATGTATCACAACAGATGAAAATACATGAACGTTCAATTATTGTCAGTGGAGATTAATTTCACAAGCAACATTGGGCCCGTATTTAGTATTTTTTCATAAAAATTTGTGAGTAATTGACCTCATTTTAAGTAAAAGAAAACTTATGTTATTATTAATCAGTCAAACAAGTGCAAACTACTTAATTTCCTAGTATATATTGAGAAAGCACAAACTAATATAACACAGTATTGGTGATATCTAACATCAGTTGTCTATGGTAGACTACAGTTGTCAAGTATTATTAAAGGTCCATTGAAAACTGTGTTTGATTGGAGGATTTAGACCACAGTTGTTCTACTGCCCTGTGATTGGTCAGTTTTAACAACACTGTCTATTCCATTTTCTTTTGGGTCATTCCAGTTTGTTTTTTGGGGACGTCTGTTTATAATACTGAATATTACCTACCTCGTCTTTCTGGTAACACCATGCTTGCATTTTGCTTTCGATGGCCAAGGAAATTGGAACTCCTCTTTTAAATTCTTCCCTCCATTCTAACAACACTTGAAATGTCACCAGAATTTTGTCACCGATGTTAAAGAGACCTTACATGTAAGAAATAAAGATAAAAAAGGATTACATTTCGAGTGTCTTAATTTGCACCAAACATACAACTAAACTAACCGATATTGAAGGGCCAAACTTGATGAATTGCTTTGCAATCCCTGTTCTTGCACTCCTTCACCTTTATGATGCACTCATGGAATGGATTTAAGTTTGAAAGAAGATACGACTTTCCTCTACTACCAGGGTGCCTTATTGGATCTCCAAGGGCCGAGTTACAAAGGCGACACACACTTTCTTCTGGAATAAATACTGAAGGCCATCCACCCTGAATAAATAAATTAATAGTTAAAATATAAAAGGATCTGTTATTTCCAATTAACTTTTAATTATTTTTTCTTGACATTTTCCAGGTTACATAACTCCAGCTTGAGGTGCAATTCAGTTTGATTAATGTTACTTTAGGAAGTCACATTATTCAAAAATCCAATACAGAAAATAATAAAAATTAAAGTAACACTAGAATTAAATCTTTTTTGATGAAGTCTCTTTACATACCAAACTCAAGTGGAGTACTGTACTTGCATCTAGATGTTGTGCCTTTTGAAGAACAGTGACTGGTATGACATATGGCAGTGAACGAGATAGGTTGGCAGCAATAGTTGACGCTCGTCTTATGTATGTGTAGTTTCCTGGGCCAGGTGGTGTGGTAGTGGAATCTTGAGTATTGGTGGTACTGGAAGGTGGACTGGTGGTGGAAGCTTGCGTAGTGATGGTACTGGAAGGTGGCGTGATGGCGGAAGATTGCATAGTAACAGTACTGGAAAGTGGCGTGGTAGTGGAAGCTTGCATAGTGATGGTACTGGAAGGCGGCATGGTGGTGGAAGCTTGCATAGTAACAGTACTGGAAGGTGGTGTGGTGGTGGAATCTTGAGTATTGGTGGTACTGGAAGCTTGACGTGTGGTGATGGTGGTAGTTGAAGGTGATGTAGCTGTGGTACTTGGGTGTGGTGTTTGGTGAAGAACACAGAGAATAATATGTTGGTGGATACATAATTTTTTTCATCGGACTTGTTTCGCAGAGCCACTAAGGGTGTTGCAATTTTTTAATGAACATCTGTAGAAGTTATCATGGGAAAAAACGTGAACCCATCCTAGTGGTGCAGAAGCCAAATGCTTTTGAAGCCACCTTAAGGCATGCAGGCATGCCTGATGAACACTTAACTATTTCCTCAAGGGCTTCTTTGGTGGTGATATCGCAAGGATAGTTTTCTACTAGCGAAGATATTAGTATCCACTCCTCTTCTGGAGCACTAGTGTTTGCTATTTTGGCTATATGACTACAGCAAAAATCCTTTACAGAAGAGCTACTGCTACCAACAGTCACATTTCTACCCTTCAGACATTTTTCTTGGTAACATATTTTTGTGTTTTCGCTTATTACGGCAAAACATCTTGATCCACAAGTATTTGTTAAGATGGAAAAGATGTTGGCCCTTATGTAAACACACTCTGGGTTATTTAGTTTTATCCTCTTGTGTGGATTGGGTTGGTATGATCCACCAAGAAAGTGTCCACAACCAGGGCAATTCCTTGGCTTCCACCTGTTGTGGTACTTTTTGTTGCACTTTACACAGTGACCACTAGAACGTTCTGTCCACGGTTGGAGCTTTTCTATAGGAGCAGTCTGAAAAAAAAAGATGATATATGATACATGTAGAATTCACCAACAATTCAATGGGACTGAAAATGTTTAAATTGAAATTCTTATTGAACCACCCTCTGAAGAATCCAAAAAAATCAAATTTAGATTACAATCTTTCACAAAATTTGGGTGTACCATGAAAAAACTTTGAGCAAAAACAAATAGCACCACTGAACATTTCCATGAAATGGTGGGTACCCTGTAGCCTCCAAGGAAAAACTGTGAGTACCCTGTAATCTCCAGCAAAGAAAATGCTTGATGCTGAAATAAATAAAAACTTAGTCCGTTTGGTGTGTCTCTGTTTTAACTTTATCAAACAAACTCAGAAAATTCTATTAAAGTACTGTTGGCTATCCAATTCAAGCGATGTAGTAATGACCGAAGGTATATAAAAGATAGTTAAAATACTTACATTGCTCTCATACGCGCTGTTTATTTGAATTTTAAATTTTGAAAATCTATCCGAATACGGAATAAAGCTGAGTTACTGTGAATTTTGAATAATTTTGGCGCGTAATAGTCTGGGCTGTCGCGATTCAAAATGGAGGAACAGCGTGTTAGAACGGCCTGTGCATCATATTTATAAGGAATATTCTCCTACAGTCCCTACAGCTCGTAGAGATGGCTTAAAACGGGCTTCGAATAAAAATATTCGTTCCTATAATATTTGTTTGAAAGAAGCCCACATCCACAACCTATTATTTGAAAAGGAAACTGAAGTCAGAGCTGTTGTTTGAATTAGCGTTCAACTTATGATTTGAAAAGGAAACAACAGCTGTTGTCTGAAGCTTACAAGTTATTATTAAAAAGGAAACAATAACAGAAAAGAAGTACATACATAAGACTTACCATTGATGAATAATCTGGAGCGAGTAAACTTTTCCTACAAGCCAACTAGGAATGTCTGTGTCCTGTGAATTTCAAAGTGTCACAACAATCTGGTACGTGACGTATGCGCCGATACCACGCTATACCATCTACCGAGTTGAAAAAGTCTGCAGAGTAAACTATTATACTGGAAGAAGCGTTATAGAAAATGATGAGAAAATGAAGCCGACTTAAAAAGCCCGCGTTACAGCTCTAGTAGTGTGAAGTCCGAAACTCATATGTGACAATTATTTGGTGACATAAGCGCAGTACCACGCTACGATTGGATAACCATCTTGGCTACATTGGCTACCGGAAACAAAATGTTCGACCAATGAGAAAGCAGCTTCGTAGAGTAAGGCCTTACTGCCATCTGCTGCAAAAACTGGGTAATGCCTTCATGATAACCGTCACGAAATTAGGCATCCGAGGGTTGTGCACCATTGAAGGCACCGATGCCCCAGCATTGAGGCACACTGAGACAATGCAGCATCGAGGTACCGAGGCACTGAGGCACAGAGGCATTGAGGTACCGAGGCACAGAGGCACCGAGACACTGAGGTAATGAGGCACTGAGGCACTGAGGCACTGAGGCACCGAGGTACTGAGGCACTGAGGTACCGAGGCACTGAGGCACTGAGGCACCAAAGTATTGAGGCATTGAGACACTGAGGTATTGAGGCACAGAGGCACCAAAGTATTGAGGCACTGAGGCACCGAGGTACCGAGACACTGAGGCACCAAAGTATTGAGGCACTGAGACACCGAGGCACTGAGGTACCGAGGCACCAAAGTATTGAGGCACTGAGACACCGAGGCACTGAGGTACCGAGGCAGCACCGAGGCAGCACCGAGGCAGCACCGAGGCAGCACCGAGGCAGCACCGAGGCAGCACCGAGGCAGCACCGAGGCAGCACCGAGGCAGCACCGAGGCAGCACCGAGGCAGCACCGAGGCAGCACCGAGGCAGCACCGAGGCAGCACCGAGGCAGCACCGAGGCAGCACCGAGGCAGCACCGAGGCAGCACCGAGGCAGCACCGAGGCAGCACCGAGGCAGCACCGAGGCAGCACCGAGGCAGCACCGAGGTACTGAGGCACTGAGACACTGAGGCACCGAGGCAGCACCGAGGCAGCGAGGCACTGAGGCACCGAGGCAGCACCGAGGCACCGAGGCACTGAGGCACCGAGGCACTGAGGTACGGAGGCAAGGAAGCATTAAGGCAGTATCGAGGCATTGAGGCACCGAGGTATGGAGGCAAGGAAGCATTAAGGCACTGAGGCACCGAGGCACCAAAGTATTGAGGCACGAAGGCACTTCCGAGGCACGGAGGCACTGAAGCACCGAAGCACTGTAGCAATGAAGCATTGAAACTCTAAAGCACTTTAGCAACGTAGCTATGTAGCAACGTTGCAGTGTGGCAGTGTTGCAAATTAGCAGTGTACGTAGCAATATAACAGTGAAACAGTGTAGCAATGTTGTAGTAGTAGCAATATAATGTACATTGTACAATAAACTTGTGCACTTTTGTGGTTACTGGCTTTTTTGTCAGACCCTTATCGATACTGAGGACACGTAAAATGGCCAAAATCAACATTGGAAGTCTTTTTTTCACTATATCACTTTTAACGTGTTCACAACTCTTTATTAAAGTTTTGATCTTTAACATTTAATGAAAAGGCATAATCATAATTGGGAGTTTTGTCACAAATCTTTATTAGAGTTTTGATCCTAGAAATTCCATTTTCGTGAAATGGCTATGTCTTTTTTCACTGTATACACCTATTTCAATTAACGTTGTCGGCAAATAGACTCAAGTCTACGCGACTCACCCGAAATGGAGTATGGGTAGGAATTACTAAAACTATGAAACTAAATAAATAGCACGACAATTCTCAACCAGCTAGTGTTGAGCTTATGCAACAAAGTCCTTTATTCATTGATGCTTAAATAAAGACCAATATGCCTAAAAGACAGTAAATTTTTTCAACTACCCATACACCTTTGCGGTCTAGTCGCGTAGGCTTGAAGCTTCTCGCCCGACAACATTTTCTGAAATAGGTGTATATAGTCAATTTAAGAAACGTTGTCGGGTCTAAAAACATAGAAGCCGAGACCGAAATGGTGCATGGGATGTCAATAATTATGTTTTGATTTATTAATTTCAGCTGCAAGCGATAAAAAAGCGAAGCCAAACGAACCGCCAACGCAGGTCCTCAACACGCTTTGGGCATTTTGCATTGAAGGCAAAGCGTAAATGAATAACTATCCGAATGGACACTAGTGAAAAACGTCTGCGCATGCTCGTAGTCAAGTCTTCGTGCTTTTGTAAACTTATGCAAATTTCGCTTTTACGCTTGCCTTCAACAATGGTTTTCACAAAATGTCAAAACTTAAGGTTATTTCTTGAAACTTAGGGCCAGTATTCATATAATGTCTTCATTAATGCAACATCTTTGTCTTACAAAAGTATACAAGAGAAATTTTATGTATACACCGAGAACACGAACATTTCATTTCAAGCTAAAACTCACACATTTCTTAAGAAAACATCGTAATATGCACGCATGCGCAGACGTTTTTCACTAGTGTCATCCGAATGTTATTATTGACATCCCAAGCACCATTTCGGTGTCAGCTTCTATGTTCTATGTGTTTAGATCCGACAACGTTTTTCAATTGACTATATATAACTTTCAACTCGGTTCACCACTCTTCGTTATCAAAGTTTTCATATCCTTAAAAGTTCATGAAATCGCCATAATCAAATTAAATAACTGTAACATAAGTCCCTATGTAAGAGTTAACAAGGGAAATCTCTTTTTTTTCTTTCCCTCTTTCGCAGACATTTCTCTATTTCATTTTCTTTTCGGTTGGGAAGATCTTTGGAAATAGATCTTGCTGCTTCATTAAACATCTCCGTTATTTCTGAGAGCCACGACTTGTCGCCAAACCTTACGGTGCAGGCAATAGAGAAGAGAATGCTTTCGAGAATTATCCATTCTATGTCAGAAAAGGAACCTAATTTTGGTGTTTCTCCTTGCGATCTGGTATATTCTTCTGAGGTAATATACTTTGCACGAGGTCTTTGCTGTGCTTTCAACTTACTTTTAAGGGATTTTCTTTTCTTTTTTGGTGGTGTTTTCTCAAAAGGTTTCCCGTTGTCGCAATGTTTACATCTACAAATTGAGGAACAAGCCTGTTTGCTTTTGAAACAAGGACATCTACTTCTATATTTCCGCTTCCTGTTCTGGTTGTCTGTGGTTGTCGTGAAGCAATTCTTGTTTTCCTTGCTGAGAACTGCATTTACTCCACATCGGCATGATATAGTTTGTGTGGTACTGAAAGTTTTCGGATTTTGTTTTGTAGTAGTTTTTGTGGTTACTGGCTTGTATACAAGCCAGTAACCATTATGTCATCGAGCGTGTAAGTAAGTGTGTAAGTGTGTATGTGCGTAAGTGTGTAAGTAATTCGGATTTCCCGAAGTCGTTCACGAAGAGAGAACGAAAAACGTACGGAATTGGCGCGAGGATTACTTAACTCATTTTTTAGACAGCGGTTGTTATAATTTCATTAGATATTTCCTTTCGATGAAAAAATCTTAGAAGTTTTCGATAAATATGGAGTCTACGAACACACTCGGCATTCGCTTCGTCGATACCGCTGACAAAAAGGTCAAGCAGACTCGTTTTTCCATGTGGCTTGTGTAGACAATGATTTATCTTTATTTTTCTTATTTAACCAGGTACAGCTTTTATTTTACCTATCACTACACTACTGGGGGAAATATGCAAAAAAGATGTGAAATACACGTGAAAATTATTTTTGAATTTAATTAGTCATTTAACAAAGAGCCAATGAGTCCAGATGTGACTACAAAGACTGTTCTGTTTGTTCAGTAACCTCAAAACATTTAGGAATAGAAAGTTGTGGTTTGCCTAGTTTGTCATTTTCTTTTTGTAATATATAATTTGGAGGACTTTTTGGAGCACTTTCATCATTCTCGTAGACTCCATATTGACAGAACAATTATAATTATTTTTTCTCGAAAGCATTCTTTCTTTCTTTTCTATTTATTTTTGTTGGTTTGTTTGTTTAGTTTAATTGCTTTGCTTGTTTATTTATCATTTGACCAGTAACCACATGTCCTCTTAGAGGGCTTTTTCTGTTTTCTGTTTCAGTATTCATGCGAGGAATTAATATTGAATAGTGTTCGTTCTGAAGGTCAAGAAGTAGAGGAACTTGAGATAATTCTCTTGTTTCTGGAGTTATAAACACAGTTGGCCAGTTCAGTGCTGCGGTGATTAAAACAATTGGAATGGCCAAGGCATTAGCTGCCCCTAGTCCAGTCCCAGACTCTCTTTCTTGCCGCTCCAGGACTCGTGGAGAAAGAGAGTCCAGTATAACTTGCATGCGCATGTCAGCTTAGTGACCACGCGATCACCACATTCATGTGGTGCTCGCGTGGTTACAAATCCTAAAAGTCATCTAATGATTCAAGATGGTTGAAGAAGAAAGTGTTTTGTATACACGATATCAGTCTCATTTCGGAAAGCCATTTGTTGATTCAGTGAGCTATGCACTTGGAAAAACCAACTATAATCTTTTACCAAAGTTTGAGCAGTTACTGGCTATTTACGGATGGACAGTTGGGAAAGACGTATTTGTGAATTTTTCGATACGCATCACTACCACTGCTATCAAACACTGACATGTACATTTGCATATTGCAAGCTCGCAAAATACTAATTAATCAATTGATTGGCTCATTTTGCACATGCGCATGCAAGTTATACTGGACTCTCTTTCTCCGCGAGTCCTGGAGCGGCAAGAAAGAGAGTCTGGGACTGGACTATAGCTGCCCCGAGAGGCATCGCATCCCCAAGCCCATGATCGCTGAAACATTGTTGCTTCAAGAATGAAAGTCTCCATGGAGCTACTGGCAAAGTTATATCTATCTGGGTGTGATAGTCATTTTGATCAATGATCACACGTGTCACAGGGTCTGGAAGGGTTTCCGCTCGCCATCTTGAATACCGAGTGAAGACTGGGTTTCGTGGGTTCCTTTTTTGTCTCTTTTTCAACCCAAATAATTTTTTCCAACCTTGAATTTCCATTATTTAAATTTTTCCTACAAACTTGAACAATTTTTTCTTCAAAAAAAAAAGGAAAAAAGAAATTATCGAAAAAAATATTGTTTTACGGCCGCCATCTTGGATTTAGCTGAGCTCGCGCTATTCTGCGCAGTAAAAGTGCGCGTGAACAATGCCCGCGAACGTCCTTAATTCCAGATCGAATTTCGATAAGTAAGATTGTTCAGAGTAGCCTGAACCAATGTCAGAATATAAAACGATTGTCAGACTACATATGAGCAAGCGATAAGGTTTAGTGCAGTTTTAATAGGAGATTTGTGGCCTGTTGGTCGTTGAAGGTCGTGCTTCGAAGAGGGCCGTTGGACTATCTATTCAAATTCACTTGACAGACTTCAAAACGTGAAATAAATCACAAATATCATTCTTTACCTCTGAGTATATTTCTAAATATGGTGCATAAAAATAAGCTCTCGATCAGCAATTTTCTGTCACAGATAGAGCTTGACATGCGTAGTTGAGCCTAGTCCGTAAATAGCGAACTAAAAATTTGTATTGGCGAGAGCCTTTCGTTTCTCGGTCGATGACCAAGAGGAACGCAGGCTCTGGGGACGAGATTGGGGACGAGATTTCACCATCATTAGAGATAGTTCGGAGGACGTACATGCTCCAAAAGCATGCAACGTTCAGGAAATCGACAACACAACTACTTTGAATAAAGACGCTAAAAAAGGAAAGAAAAAAGAAAGAACAAAAGATAATTAAAACTTTTACTGAAATGAAAACATACTGAATAATAACAAGACAAGAAACGAAAAACAAAAAATTCAAAATGAAATAATGTTTGAATGGCCACTGGAGACAATTATTCTCTATTCCACTCGAAATAAGATACCCTTCAAGGAAAAATAGTTTAAGGATACACGGGACACAAAATCGCTTCAAATTGCTAATTTTTAGAAAACGTGCTGTAAGGTTGATTAGGGTATAATCTTTCATTTTATGAGAAAAGCAAACTAAAACGTTTTTTACAAAGCGAGTTATTTCAAAAAAATAATCACCCCTGTGTAAATAAACCTTAATCCTTTGAAAGTTAAAATCATGCTTTTCTCGGGAAGAGATTTTAGAGAAAAATGCAACTTTAAAAGGTTTATTCCCCCTTGGTAATCAATCAATTTCAACGATATTTGGCAGGTTGATTCAAAAGATATTCATCTTCCAAAGTGTGTCTGCGTTTCCTATTTTTTCTATTCTTTCTTTAGATATGAGGCATTTTGTGAAGAGGGCCCCTAAAAACACGTATGAAGGCGTTCCAAACTAAATTGGCTTTTTCCATTTTATTTATTTTTACTTCATTTTTGATCTTTTATTTTTTCATTTGGCGAATTTCTAATTAAAAAGCCTGATTGTCAGTTATCTGTTTATCCACTGGCAGTACGCGTACGATTTATCTAAAAAACGTTAACTTGGTAGAAATTTTCTAAAATGGAAAAAGCCAATTTAGTTTGGAACGCCTTTATGTCGAACTTCAAAATTCAATTAGAAAAGAATGGAGCGTTAATTAAAAAAACCAGACACACTTTGCAAAACAAGGTGGAATAAAAATTTGATCCATCCATACAAAACGGAAGGAGAATAAACCTCAAATTCGGAGACTGCGCTTTTTCTTCGGTACTTGATAATTCCCAAATTAATCAGTTTTATCGGAAAAAGATATAAGATATGTAAATTTTGGTCTTTAGGCTTTTAGAAAATGTATATTTTATTAGGAGTTAACGTAAAGTAAGCGGGCCACTAGGGTTCAAAGTGAAGTACTCGATTGTGTCCCGTGTATCCTTAATAATCTAGCCATATGGCGTACTGATAATATTTAACAATTATTCTCTGAACTGGAGGTAAATATTCCTAAAACCGCTATTCACCGACAGTGAAGAGAATAATTGTTTTAGTATATACCAACTCCACAACCCAACAAATAAAACTACAATAGTTTTAAAATGTTAATAGAAAAAAGCGCGCGAAAAATAAGCCTCGTTTGCAGACACTGGGAACACGTTTAGTCTCTACAAATACTGTCAGTAACTGCAGTCTTTTACCTATTTTAGCATGTTTCTTAGTGCTTTTAAACGCATTATCGATTAGAGGACAACTGTAATCCTTGAAAACAATTGTTCAAGGGTGAAAAGGGATTTGATCAGAAACACTGGAGTCAAACTTTCTCTCGAGAGATCGAGGGTCAGTTCTACAACTCTTTCAAGCGCGCTTCAAGTGTTATTATCTTAAAATGCTGTGTTTGGTGGACAAACTTTTTCCGGGCCTTTTAAGGTCCTCTTGAGACGTCTCAAGATAATTTAGTTTGTCGTTGTCATAATCTTGTAGATGTGATCGCCAAATGCAAAATTAAAGCCACTCGAATCAACCGAGGTAAGACTATTATAAAATTGATTCCGTCGCTTTTTTCGTATATATGTTAATTCTTTAAATTTTCTAATTACCTTCCTTTTATTTCTAAATCCATGTTGCTAAAAAAATACTATTTAGGAAATGAAAAAGCCGAGTAAATATTTAACAGAAAATTTGCAAAATCTTTGAATCACTTGGCATGACAACATGTGCAGCTCGTTTCTTTCTAAAATACTCTTCAAACCGGATAAATGTCGAAGCTTTCTTTAGTTTTAGAAGACTTCATGATTCTGTTGTAGTTTTTTTCTTTCATTTTCTTTCTTTTTTTCTTTCTTTTTTTTTTTTCTTCGTTAAAAGAGACCATGAAAAGCTCATTATCCCGAGCTTGGGAAGTAGATATGTGTTTCGCCCAGTCGCGCAATTACGAAGGCTTCAAACTGGATTGTCTGACGGTCGTATTTATTACAATCTGTGCTGGTTCGAAGACTACAAGAAACGTAAATGTTAGATATTGATCGGAATAATACATTAATTTCGGTAAAGATTGAGCTTACCCATTGGCGCATCTTAGTTATGATGGCGACTAGACGAATGAATGATTCTTTACACTAATTATCTACTTATTATGTCACTAATTACCGCGCGTGCATATGTCGTCATTTTGGACGAAACACTCGCCCCCGCCTTAAGAAAGTAAATGTAATTTCCCTTTTGTTCATTTCAATTGCTTTTTCCCTTATTACAACTGAGATCTCGAATGGGCTCTTCGTTTTGCATCGACATTTCCCATGACAAATACAACGAATAATCTCAGAAAGTTAAGTTTACTTCAAATATTTCTGAAAATTGGCGCCAAACCTTTACGATGGCGCAATTATAGGACAGCGGTTTGAACAAAATTACGGTTTTTATTATTTTTTAAATGACGGTAAAAAGGTGTGATGATAAAAAGATTCAACGGTAGAAAGTTCTTATGGTAAAAAGTAAAAGGTAGAACGGTAAAAATGATGTATAACAGTAAAAAGGTAACAGAAAAGGATTTTGACGCAATCTGCCACGGATTATATATCTTTCTTTCTTTCTTTCTTTTCTTCTTTTTTTCCTTTCTCTCTCTCTCTCTCTCTCTCTCTCTCTCTCTCTCTCTCTCTTTATTGATAAAATTCCGTGGTTAAATAAAGTTCTATATATATCTATCTATCTCTCTCTCTTTCTTTCTTTCTTTCTTTCTTTCATTATGTTTTTACCAACTTTGTTTGGAACAAAGATCACAGCGTTGGCCATTAATTAGCATGAAAGACGAAACACCTAACTGAGCTTTATCAGCGAGTAAATAAAGACTCCATGTGCAACCTGCACTTCTCACAGCAACTCCCAAGGTCGAGGGATAACTGAATAAAAACAGTTTTACATCTGAAAAGTTCTCCATTTTCTCTGAAGTGAAGACCTTTTGTTTAAATGAAATAGGGATTATAGAAAAATAACGGAACTAATAAAATTTGACTAACAAAATACGTTTAGCTGTTTTACATAGAAAGTACAATCATATTCCTCAGGGTCTGACCAGTCAAATGTTTCACATACATCATGCATTACTATAAGTCAATACCAAGTTCATTTTATTTGAACAGATCCTGGACCGTGTTAATTGTATGCTCATGTTTAAATTATGCAGCTGCTTAGTTCCAGTTGTGTCAATTAATCAGTCAGAACGTCCAAGGTAAATAATACTCCGTGTTGGCAGGTGACCATGAACTTGTAAAGAATCTTTAAAACTAATTTGTGGCGAAGGCTCAAGGACGAACGCATGACAAGCAAAGTTATTTACGCCGTCAGACAAGGTAAACTTCTTTTTTTTCAAACACAGATCTTCCGAAAATATAATATTTAAAATGATTTTTTTTTCAATATCGGTTAGTAATGGCTAAAGGTGCCAAAACCTAGCCTTTCTTACAAGTTTTAATCAGTCAAGTTTATGGTTTGGATTAACACTCAAATTCGATTTTTACCAGTTAAAAACTGATCTAATAGGATAAAATGCCTGTTAAAACTGTCTTTGGAATTGTACAAAGTTGTTATCCTGCATTTTTATTTAAATTTAGCAACTTTCAAGTGGAATGTAAAGAACATATATGGCAAATGAGCGACTGGAGGCCTAAACCTAACTTTGGATTCAAATTTTCTCTTTGGATGAGCATTTTAATTCGACTTTATCGATCAAAACTACAAATCACCTAAATTTTATGAAAGAAATTACTCTAGCTTTATACAACACTTGTTTTTAGACTGAGAGGTTCTTGTTGCTTAATGCTTGAATATGAAAATGAAAAAAAAATCTCTTAAAAAAGAATTAAGAATGAGGTACTCGATCCACGGCTACATAGATGTGTTTTCGCTTTCGCTATGTTGCAGGAAATATTGCGTCGCGTTCCTGGCCTTAAAATGATACTTAGCTTGCATTGGTTTCATTAATTCAAATTAGATGAAACGTATACTTAACTGGCTTGTCTTCGTCGCCATGGTAACACGTATCCAGGGGCAACACACGAAATCACCTACACACCAGCTTCACGACTGTGCAGGAAAAGCCATTACAGCGATAGTGATGGAGAACCCACCTTATGTCATTTACAACAGCAGCAAAGGAGGAGAACCCGGTGGTGTAATGGTTGATTTCTTTACATCTTCGGTAAAGATGTGTTACGAAGAGTGTAATATCACGTGGAAGGTAATAGGACTTGTGGTTACACTGCCGGTACCAAACTTCAGTTAAGGTGGCTGGACCCTATTTCGCCAGTGCGCGGGTAGTCGAATTGAAGCGGCTATTAATTGCGTTACAGAATTAAGTTGACCAAACTTTTTACGCACACCTACTACAAATGGACCAAATTTTATAATGATGCTAGTTTGGTTGAAATCGGAGCTTTTTTAACATCGAAATTGTTATACACTTGATTTGAAATTTTGCCAATTTTCTCAAAATCCAGACCTCGACGAGCAAAACGATTTATGAGACTTTGTAAATCAAATGTTTGTCTATAATGTGAGAGCGTTTCAAGAAATTCTATTAAGCCGATTTTGAGTAAAAACGGAGCAATTATTTAACTTTGAAGAAATTTAAAACCGCGGGTGCTCTACTAAATTAATTTTATAACAATAATTTTCCAAAGAAAAGTTGCAATATTTTTGGTTCCAAATAATACCAAGGCATGGTTCTTTATTTTGTGAATATGTCATCGTATTTGCAGTTTTTGATCGCCGTTGAGACGACTGTACGTAAAGCACTAAATTGCTGCGTTTATCTCGGAATTTCGACATCCACGTTAATAATACTGTTTCTTGAAAACTAGTAGATGAATTTTTTTTTATTTCTCGATATTGAATATTCAATCCTTTACCAGTAAGGTGTGTAAATTACAAAGGCATTGAAGTTTTTTAAGAACATTAAATAATTTTTTAAACATTGCCATATGTGCATCTCTATTCTCCGAGTTGTTGCCGGTGTTTGATTATGCATGCCTGCATGCGTGTCGCTTTGGCACCTCGTGCAAAAAATGCAAATACATGGAAGTCTTCCAAGTTACCTGGACTGGTGAACTACTTTTCTTCGCCTTTTTAGCCTTTAATGTGTTTTCCTGCAATATTTCACTTCTCCGTTTTCTTTTTGTACAAGGAAATACCATAGTTCTAGAAACTGTAGTAAGGAACTGCTACGTACAGCGTTACTCTGGATATCACTGGCGTGACTTTCCATGTATATTTGCATTTTTTGCACGAGGCGCCAAAGCGACACCCATGCAGGCATGCATAATCAAACACTGGCAACAACTCGGAGAATAGAGATGCACATATGGCAATGTTTAAAAAATTATTTAATGTTCTTAAAAAACTTCAATGCCTTTGTAATTTACACACCTTACTGGTAAAGGATAGAATATTCAATATCGAGAAATAAAAAAAAATTCATCTACTAGTTTTCAAGAACCAGTATTATTAACGTGGATGTCGAAATTCCGAGTTAAACGCGGCAATTTAGTGCTTTACGTACAGTCATCTCAACGGCGATCAAAAACTGCAAATACGATGACATATTCACAAAATAAAGAACCATGCCTTGGTATTATTTGGAACCAAAAATATTGCAACTTTTCTTTGGAAAATTATTGTTATAAAATTAATTTAGTAGAGCACCCGCGGTTTTAAATTTCTTCAAAGTTAAATAATTGCTCCGTTTTTACTCAAAATCGGCTTAATAGAATTTCTTGAAACGCTCTCACATTATAGACAAACATTTGATTTACAAAGTCTCATAAATCGTTTTGCTCGTCGAGGTCTGGATTTTGAGAAAATTGGCAAAATTTCAAATCAAGTGTATAACAATTTCGATGTTAAAAAAGCTCCGATTTCAACCAAACTAGCATCATTATAAAATTTGGTCCATTTGTAGTAGGTGTGCGTAAAAAGTTTGGTCAACTTAATTCTGTAACGCAATTAATAGCCGCTTCAATTCGACTACCCGCGCACTGGCGAAATAGGGTCCAGCCACCTTAAGCAGCACGCAACAATGTTTTCAGAAACGCGCGGTCTAGAAAAAATGTTACAAATTGTAAAGTGAAAATTAAAGGCATCATGAAACATTGATAACTGAATAACGATCATTAAACAGTAGAAAACAAATAATTTTGTACCTAGTATAGCTCCAGACTGCTTTATGGTTTTTGTTTATAAATTAGCCCAAGTGAGCTTAAGTGATTGTTATGTAAAGTGCTAACCAGAAATGTGTTGGCTAATTTCACAAAGCAGGATGACAAAACCATTTTGAAAATGGCTGGCACGTTAGCATAATGTCAGTATTTAAAACATTATATCGATCCACCTGTAAAGCTCTAAAGCGCCTAATGTATCTTTCACCTGTAAAACGGCAAGATTTCTTTCTATAGCTAAAATACTTCCGTTCGAAATATGCCATTTTACATTCAAATTCAAATTCAGCCATATAACGCGCTTTCTCGTTCTTTATACATTACTTAAGGTGGCTCGATATAGTTTTTTACACCAGTTATTGGACTTGAATCAAAGTTTTGATTTTTGTCTATTTCACTTCAATTTGTGTTTCCATAGCAACGGAAAACAAAGATGGCTGAAATTGATTTATCTAAAATATCTTTCGAACTCGAGCAGCTCTAGATCTAGACAAGGGACTATATGTTTTTGCGATTTATTCAAAAACGGCTTGGTAAAAGTTTTTGTATTAAGCCTTAATTCAGTCTTTGTTTTAGTATGTAGTTTATTGTCCTATGTCCCTTGTCTAGGGCTGCTCGAGTTCAAAAGATATTTTAGAAAAATTGATTTCAGCCATCTTTGCTTACCGTTGCTATGGCAATACAAATCGAAGTGAAATAGACAAAAATCAAAACTTTGATTCAAGTCCAATAACTAGTGTAAAAACCGTTTTGGTTGGTCAAGAGTAAGTTGCTCAATTCGTGGAGTGAAAAACGGTAGCATGGTCAATAAAAAACTATATCGAGTCACCTTAAAATAAAAAAATGTATGCACGGCTCCTTGTGAAAGTTATCCATTACATTTTTCTCAGGTTGTCAATGATACTTGCAAACTAGTGGAACATATCCTTAGCAACCAAGGCGACGTCGCGTTCCCTATTATGTCATCACTAGCAGGCAATTTGACCTGGCCATTATATAAAGGCACACCATACATGTTTCGTACCATAGTAACGGCTAAACACCGTGCAGTTATCGTCAATAAACACAGATATAACGAAAGGCTAAGGAACATGATGATGGCATCTGTGATGGAAAATTGGCCGATATTTGTGTACACTATCGTGTTGGCTGGTCTATCGGGCATCTGCATATGGATTTTGGTAAATATTATTTTCTGGACTGAATCTTCCCCTAGATCTCCATACCACATCACGCAAAATCAAACCAAAAACAAACAACTGAACAAACAAACGAACAAACAAAAAGGCAACGAAACAAAGATATAAACAATTAAACAAACATATGAACGAACGAACAAACAAACAGTAAACAAATGAACGAACAACAAACAAACAGCAAACGAACGAATAATAAACAAACAAAAACGAGTGAGCGAAACGAATAAACAAACAAATAAACGAATCACTGTAACTGTACTGGAACCAGCACGATTTGTCCGACTAAGAGAGGTTCAATTTGTAGGGAACGAGTTGAGCTTCTATTAGAATGCTCTTTGAACGCATGCAAGTTTAGATTCTTATCTTGGATGTGTTTGAACACTAATCTACATTGTCGCATTTGAATACCATCCTATGTGGTTAATCGGGACTTTTGATATAAGGCACATTTCAACCTCCAACACATAATGTGTATATGCTTCAGTCTTAAAGTGCTACTCTGATCAAAAAACGGCGAAATTCTATTTAGCAGATACTTTGTGAAATAAATCTTCAAGGGGCTATTGATCACCAGTTAAAATATCTTTTTAGAATTCAAAAGGGAAGTACTAGATTTTTAGCGTCCATTTTAGATGTCAGTGACGTCATCGACTTAACTCATGGATTTACTCCATACATTTCTTTGTATTTTATGACTTGAATTATTCTATTCATTTCTGCTCTAATAATTTTGCTTAAGAGTTTTCTTGCAGTTATTTTGTCAAGGATTAATTGCATGGTCAGTGATCTGCAATTGAAAAAAATTACACTAAGATATTTTGATTGCAAAATACAAAGAAATGTATGGAGTGAGTCCATGAGTTAAGTCGATGACGTCACTGGCACCTAAAAAGAACGCTAAAAATCTAGTACTTCCCTTTTGAATATCAAAAAGATATTTTAACTGGTGATCAATAGACCCTTGAGGATTTATTTCACAAATTTTCTGCGAAATAGAATTTCACCGTTTTTTGATCAGAGTAGCACTTTAAATTGCATTATCCTTATTACAAAGACATCTTATAGCTCAGAAACCAATACGGTGACCCCCTCTTTTTTTCTCGCTTTTAGAATTGCCAAACAATTATCTTAAAATGTTTGGATTTTAAAGGAAATTCATTGATGAAATCTAATGCTCCGGAACTACCTTAATGGAGGAAAATCACATTTTTTCATTCAAATACCTGGAAAAAAAATTAATCAAGAAACATTGTTCACTGTATAGTGTAGGTATTTAACCTCGAACCTTTGGTTATTTCTACTTTATAGGAGTCACACACTAATTCCGACGACTTTAAGAAATCCTTCGTGAGGGGATCATATGATGGATTTTGGTGGGCTTTTGTTTCCATGACGACGGTTGGGTAAGTTTTCCAGAAGGAAAAGATGATGATGATGATGATGATGATGAAAATGATGGTTATAATTATCATGCATGCGCCGTCCGGTTGTCTTCGATCGAGGCCGACGTCCTCGACTACGGGCTTTCACACGTCCTAAAACCTTATGAATTTGATGCGCACTTTAGTTCCTAAATGTTTTGATAAACAAACTCAGATGCCAACAAATTACTCTATCTTTAGGTATGGAGACAAGACTCCCAAAACAATAATAGGACGGGCGTTTGGTGTGATGTGGATACTCGTTGGTCTTGTCATGGTAGCCATGGTAACAGCTACAGCAACTAACGCTTTGACTAACACTGAAAAAGGAATTGGAAATATCATGGTATTACTCTCTTTTGCACATTCATGAAAAGAACATATAATACAAGGCACATTTTTATATCGTTAATTTAAGATATGAACGAAAGTTTCGGTAGCCAAAATATCATTTTCCTTTAGCTTCGAATATAAGCAAAATTTTCAAAGTAGATTTCTTCATTTAAGGCATTTTCAGACACCCAAGGCGTCTCTTCCCCTTTTTCTAGACGCCCACAGCCTAAGAGATACGCCAAGACGCATTTGACACACATTCCCGCCCCAACCGTGCAGTGCAGTGACATTGACCGTGCCGTCTTCACAATTATACGAAATCCGCTCTGTTGCGAAGACAAGTAAATTGCGATGACTGCAGTTTAGCGTTTCAGATTTGCTATTGTCACTAATATCATCAACCTTGTATAAACAAGCCAGTTGCATCGGAGAAAATGTTGCATCGTGTGACACCTCCAAAACCAACCTGTTGCGCGTGCGCAACGTTGCAAAAGAAGTAGCCTGCGTCACATCCGAACAAATACTTCACGAGAGTATTTGTCCGGATGTGACGTAGGCTACAAAACAAGTTGTATCGTGCGTCCGGATGTTCAGTTTCCTTCTAAAATTTCTGGTTGACATAAATTATAGGGGTTACTGCCGCTTTGTTTTCAGGTTGCTGTATTGTCGTCTACTGATGCATCTCTTGTTGCTTCAAGTAAAGGGGCTCAAGCATTAGGTATTTCAAAAGCACCCCTCTAAAGCGACCACCTCCAACCAACCTCTGTTAAACGACCACACTGTAAAAAAAAGTTGCAAGAAAGTGTGGCAACAACATTTGTGAGGTTTTGGAGCTCGTTCAAAAACCGCCATCGTGTTGCCGCAACAGTTTTTGGTTTGCAACCATTCCCAGGAGAGTGAATTGAACAAAAGTTATGGCAGATACGTTGGTCGTTTTGACCTTGGTTTTCTTTTGTCAAGACCACCAACATGTCTGTCATGTCTGTTGTCTATACATTTTCCGGGGAATGCTTGGCAATGTTAGCCGCGCTTGTACTGTTGTTCCACTACGCGAACGTTTAACACAACAATTTTGCACTTTAAGCTGTAGCTTAGTGTAACGTCACCTTCAAAACCACTGACTTTTAAACTACTGCTTTTCAGTTAAGCAGTGAAGGTGTTCGATAATGGATTAACATATATTCATCTTTAACCATCTTTGTTATATTTTGTTCAGAATTTCAATCACTTGGTGATATGTACAAAGCATTACAAGCATCACAAGTAGATGGTATGTTTATCGACCAACACGTGGGTTCACACTACATGTACCAGCTATCAGATACTAATCTAAGAATACTGGCAAGTCTTCCATCAGACATTTTGTACAGAATAGCATTTATGAGCACCAAATCAAAGTTTTTGATGACCCAAAAGTGTTTTGAAGAAGCCATAGAACATGCATCTTTACAACATATTCTGCAAAAATACGTCACACCTTCTAAGGTAGGTATTTAAAATCTCGCACGTGTCACCCAAACGTCAAACGCGAAAGAGGACGCCGCACGCTATTGTGTACAAACGGGTCATTTTGCATTTGCCGTAAACTGAAAAGTCACTCTCTCGTTTGAGTGCCAAACGCCCAATGCCAGCCGCGAAAGTCGGTCACTCGATCCTCTCCGATGTCTGCTTAAAATATCTAATAGCTTATTACTTTTGCTATGGATAAATTTGAAAAGGCGCAGACAAAAGAATTAAGAAGCCGTCAGTTTTAACGCGAGGCCTAAAAAAGTGTGAACGTAGCCACAACACAATAGCACGATAGACACGTGCTAGAAATATTCTTTTCTCGAACGTACGTAACTGTGGTTATACTGAATGGTCATTTACCATTTCAGACGTTCGACTTCAACAATGATTTCATTGGACTTTTCTCGAGCAGGGGCCACAAGAGCTTTCTGTTTTTGCTATCTCTCGCTTGGGTAGTGTCCTTGGCTGTTGGGGTAGGTTTGGAAATGTTCTTCTCAAGATTGGATATCAACTGTTTTGGGTGTTGTAAAAAGTGTGCGAATAGGAAAACTCGTGGAATGGACAGCATTGACAGAAAGTTGGAACTCAATGGTAAGAAGGGTAACATTATTGCTAGTTACATCAGCAAGAATCTAGCCCTGAATTTTGAATAGTGTTCGTCTGTATTTTTATTGGAATTTCTTGGAACTGCAAAACATAGAATAGTCCCCTTCACAGTTCTCTGTGCCATATTGAAAGGTAGCCATGTCTTTGCATCGAAGCGAGTCGAACGGTGAGCTTGCAGTGATAGAAATCTGTGAATAATTATCCTAGGTGTTAAAAAAGGTCTCTATCATTGCACGCTCACCGTTCGTCTCGTTTCGATGCAAAGGCACGGCTACCTTTCAAGATGGCGTAGGGAACTGTGAAGGAGACCATTAACATTGATCTCATACATGGGGTTTTATATCAATATGTTTTATATCAATATTGATATGTTAGTTTTATTATCAGGCCCTTCTTTTCTTTTTTAGATTGTCCTTCTGGGAGTTTGCCAGCAAAGGTGCGTCCTGTATCGCTCGACATAAAACCCAATGACACAAGCACAGAAAACCTGCTTGAAGAATTACAAAGATTAAGGCTTGTAATCAATCATTTAACAGAGATTGAAGCCGAATTCCTAAGAAGTAAGTTCCTGTCCAGCGATTGTGCGGGATGATCTTGTTGTGGAATATCCAAGCAGAAGCAGCATCGCCCAACACAATAAGGATCCGAACTTTGATGATCAATTTTGTTGAGCAAAAGGAACGCTTCAATGCAAGTTGCAACATGTTCAGTTAAAGTTGTAATACAAAGTTGTACAAGTCAATGATGAGTTTAAGCTCAGAATCATGATGCAACTTTTACTGCAACTTTTCTGCAATGGTATGTTGCATGCAACATGTTGCAGCATGTGTTGTGGTACGATGCATGCATGCAACATGTAACATGTATTGTGGCAGTTGCATGCAACATGTTACGGCATGAGTCGACTCCTCCAACATTTGCAGGAATAGAATCAAGTTCAATTTCTGCAGGTTGAGAGCAACTGCTACGTAGATATACTCATGGTGCAACTGCTGTTATGAGCTGAATGTTGCAAGAAAAATTGCACCATGTGTCAATCTGTGCCTTTACTTTTACAAGAGTTACCCAGAATTGCAAGAGTCATGACATTGACAATCTCTGTCACTACAGTCTTCTTCTGGAGAAAACCTAGACGTTCTCAAAGTTGTCAGTCCCGCTTTTTAATTTTTGGCTTAAGCGTAAAAAAATAAATAAATCCCGAAGAATAATGACTAAAATAAAGACTAAACATAAAGGCTTAACACGTTGTAACAAAAAAAGCTATTTCATACAAGGTTGACGGGGGTGAATGGCAATCGGCAATTGGTGATTGCACGACCGAAAGGAAATTTGGGTAACAAGAATTGCTTCATTTTCATTAATTAAATACCCCAGCAATGCTGGTACCATGCAGTAAACGCGCGTTATCAACATGGTGAGTCGGCAAATACTACACAAGAAATGCTTGCATTTTGTAATTATAGTTCTATAGAAATAAGTCTGATTTGAATACGTATAACCAGCAGTCATTTCGGTCTTGGCTAAAACGTATTTTGAAATTAGTGTATAGAGCTATTTCAAAAAAGGTTGGCGGGGCGAACGGCGATCGGCGATTGCACGACCGAAAGGAACTGTGGTCACGCTATTAGACAGCTATCCGGCGCGAAGATATGAATCGCCTATCGACCACTTTGTCCAAAAAGGTCTTTAAAAAAACCCTGCAGAATAGTTATCGTCGTGCATAAGCCTAGTAAGCCAATTTAAGAATTAATACAGGACACAAAACTGAGATTACTCAATACAATGCAGCCATGAACAAGTTTACTAGAAAGACATTATTAAGTTATTAGAATTATTGAATAGATATCTGAATCCCTCATAGACTTGATGTAGTAGTATTTTGGACGTTTTGCTCTGTCATAATACGTTGCAAGGAGTTATCAGAGTCTACTAGTAAAGACTCCAACGGTTCATATAAATCTTCAAGGTTCTCAAGGTGTTTTCGTCCCTGTCTGATTCCTCGTTCAAGGGTATCGATGAGTTTACTATCACCCTACAAAATACATACATCAGAGCCTTTAATGTTTAGTTTATGGTTTACATAGAGGATGGCATTGATGTGTGTGCCTCTCTACCTAAGAGTGATATTCCAGGTTGAAAACGTTGCGCCTTCTATGCCCTCCCTCCAACGGTGTGAGGGCATAAAAGGCGATATAACGCGCGCGCGCTGATTGGCCGGCTCGCACTCAAGAACGTCAAAAAATTTCATCAAATAATATAAAACGCGTGCGCATGTCTCTGTATTGCGATATAAACACTGGATCCTCTGGAAGATGTAGAGCACTCAAACAGCAAGAGAAATACTAGGCTACACCTCATGTTCCTAAGCTTGCTTTTCTTGTGCTCAACATCTCCCATTTTGTTTGTATCACGGTACAGAGACGTGCGCGCGTTATATGTTATTTATTATAAAATATTTGAGATAACGCGCGCGCTGATTGGCTGGCTACCATAAAACGCTCTGGAAGATGTAGAGCACTCGAAAAGCAAGAGAAACACTCGGCTACGCCTCGTGTTCCTAAGCTTGCTTTTCTTGTGCTCGGCATCTCCCATCGTGTTTATATCGCAGTACAGAGACAAGCGCGCACGTTTTATATTGTTTAATAAGCTACACATATTAGAGGGAAGCAAAAACGAGGATGTGAGGAATCACGACGGTGGAATGTCAAACTGCCATTATCGTTCATATCACAAACCACAAAATAGACGAAAAGTAAGCCTAATCCGAATCGAGAATTACATGCAGATACTGTAGACTTACGTTACGCCAAAACACGAACCTTATTAAAACTACTTTCGTTGTGAAGGTCACGTAACAAAGATCCTTGCATTTCGAGCTTGAGCCTTAAATCCTGTCAGTAATAAAAGATAAACATAAACAATTAAATTTAACTTGCGAAGTTTAAACGTGGAGGAACAATTTAGGAGGAACGACCAAGAGCCATTTGTGTATCTAGTGTATCATTCATTTAGTTCGTCACAGCTCAGTAAGACGGTGATGTGGTAGTTCTTTGGATTGATCTGTCATGCAGTCAGCCAGTGCATCACGGCCCTCCGTCCATGGATCTGTCTGTCTGTCTGTCTGTCTGTCTGTCTGTCTGTCAGCCAGTCAGTCAGTCATCAGTCAGTCAGTCAGTTAGTCAGTCAGTCAGTCAGTCAGTCAGTCAGTCAGTCAGTCAGTCAGTCAGTCAGTCAAGATCCGAGCACAGGATACAACTTGTCTTGTTTTGTAACTTTCTGCAACGTTGCGTGCAACAGAGTTGTACCGTCTGTCTACCCCTGGAACAGTTGCGCCCAACAGATCGAGTTCCACTTCTGCATCTTTTTTTACACAAAGGGGTGGACACACGGTACAACTGTGTTCCGCGCAATGTTGCAAAAAGAGTCAGCCAGCCAGTTACCATTTCTCGTCTTACCTTGATTGCTGCTCCAATGTTGTCAATTCTTTTCTCGTCCTCTTTCCAGGAAACTTTACGATTTTGCGAAGATTTTCGATTTTCGATTTTTCTCAAAGCCTGTTTTGCTTTCCTCATCGAAATGGCAAGTACACGTATCTTTTCTTTGTCTTCAAGACGACGCATCTCCAGACGAGACAAAATAGTTTTTAGACTTTTTAAATCCATTTCCTAAAATATTGAGAATATATATTGAGAATATATACATGAAGCTCATCGACTATCCACGAGTTCAATATATTGCTCAAGAACTGTTTACACGCCTCGACGTTATCAACTGAGCACAAATTACCATGTTTTCCCCTCCCGCAAACTTCACCTGCTCAATAACTCGTTCTTCAAGTATTATTAATCTTTTCAATAGTAGCTGTGTGTTGTCAGTTTTCTGATCTGCAGTGATATTTACAATTGTATAAAGAATTTAGTATCATTAGCAAAAAACAAAGGTTAGGCGCGTAGTACAAATGAAGTGGTTGATTCATGAGTACTTTTTATCACAATTCTCGATAAACTAGTATAAACTTACCGTGTGGTTCACTTTTGGTGTCTTTCCTTCCATCTATACATTTTACAAGACCATCTAAACAGTTCCCCATTGTTGTGAAGTCTCTCTGCGCTCATTTGCACACAGTTCCACACAGTTCAGTTACACAATTCTAAGTCCCAAGGCTCTTATAGTGACATCAAAAGCGCGTGCGTGTTGATGGCGACAACCTGTGGATTGCTCGCGCCCTTTGTAACGGCTTTGCGGCCATTCATCTTCCCGGAGTTTCCCAGAATTCCTTACGATTCAGCGCGTGCAAGTTAAAGCACAGGGAGCCCAAGCACAACTTTTGAGTGTTTTGTACTCTATATTGAGAAAATATAAAGAACTCTTAAACTAGAGTCGCTCTTAGTTTGTTAATCGTTCTTTATATTTTCTCTCGTGCGTCTATAACGCCATGGGCGCGCGGCTTTCTGTTGTCTAATTGATAAATAAATGCTATCAAGATAGTATATGCTCTCTTTAGCATTATAAAAATTTTTTGTCCCTTGGCCCTTCTTCCGCGCGCAAAATTATAAAGAATTTTTGGGAACTGCGGGAAGGTGAATAAACAAGAAAGACACGCAAGTGCGCTTGAACTTTCGAGTCTTGTGTGCGGATTTTCACAGACACGCAGAGTAAGTGGTGAGACTAGTTTTACTACTATAGTTTATTTAATGATATAACCAAAAACTATCAATATACTTACAATTGGTAGGAAGAACTATTTACATCAGTGGATAATGGCTGTAAAATGAAAGACGCAAAAAGAACAAAATGCAGCTAAAAGTACACCATGAATGCATGCATGAAATACTGAAAACGCACAGTACAGAAAACAAGCACAATACGTTGTTGCTATAGCTACACTATATACATTAGGGTATTCGCCTAGTTATCAGAACTCGTGCCAAAATGATCACTAAAGCGTCTGAACTTGTCGGCCAGCCTACTAGATGTCTTACGCAAATTCCCAGACACACTTCGTACTATTTTGTTCCTCTTGACCTTCCTCTTTAAACCTCTGGTCCAGGAACCACACCCAGGCATACCAGAACGAGACCTTGTCTCAGGTCTTGCATTAGAAATTTCTTTGAGCTGGCGTCGTATTCTCCAGGGCCTGTTATCCTCTTCCCCGTGTATATACGGCATATATTCAAGCTCGGAGACAGAAATGTCAGAGGTCAAGGAAGTGTTACTATATGAACGAGAATGGATCATGGAGGTATAGTGCCTGTCTAGCTTATTTAGATATTCAGATGTATCACCACTTGTGTCATGCTCGTAGTCTCTCGCCAAGTCTACTGCAGTACGCCCTTCAAAATCCTCTGAGTAAGGGTTGCCACCCATCTTGAGTAGTAACTTGAGGCATTCTTTTCTACCCCATACAGAAGCCACGTGTACAGGGGTTAAGCCATCTGATGATTTGATGTTGGGATTGCCACCAAAGTCAAGTAAAAGTCGTGTAAAGTGGAAGCATAATGATGATTTCATGCCAGCAGCAAGATGTAGAGGGCTGACCCCATCTATCACTAGGCTAGGATTGGCTCCTTCGTTGAGAAGCTGTATAGCCTGCCTAAATAAAACAAAATGTGGAATTTGTGTGTAGTTTTGAGGATGAGGTTTTATTAGTAAATAAAATCATATGTCCCGTCTCCTCTTCTCCCTCCCCATCCCCCCCCCCTCACCCCTCACCCCTCACCCCCCACCCCATCCGAGAGGGCGTGATACTCAGGTGAACTTAGATAACCGCATCATTTTGTCCACTGGATAAGGTTTTATCCAACGAACAGAGATAACCAGTCATCGTGCAACCGACACTAAAAGGCCAACATACTTCTCCTAAACTACCAAAATAGCCACCCTTACACACAATGTTAGATAGAGTTGAGAGTTATATGTAAGAATGGATGCTACTTAGTACATGCTTCGAAATGAAAAGAGACTACATTTATAAGCTAAACTGTTAATTACTTACTTCATGTCTTCTTCTTCGACTGCTGAAATCAATTTTCGAGTCAACAATTTGACGTCTTTACGTTCAATAACGTTTTCATCACTATAACATTTAAAGAAGAGCACCATTTTATAATAATCTAATGTTTGTTTTAAGGTGATTTGACACTAAACAACTTCTAACGCAACATTGTTGGGCTAAAACCTGCCATAGAACGCGCGGCTGAAAGAAATTAATGACAATAATGATGTGAGGCTCTACTGTGAGCTCATTCAAAAACCCCCAACATATTGCTGTAATATTGTTGTATAAAAACTAGCTCTAGCCGGGTGCCATGCTACCTTACGCCAACAATATAGAGCAGATTTCGTATGAGTGTGAAACGTGACCCTGTCAGTGTCATGATGAAATTTCTGCCGTACCCGTGCTGTGACCGTGCGGTGGCGTTTTCACAGTCATACGAAAACTACTCTATGGCAACAGAGTTACGTAAAAGTTCCCGTTCTGCGTTACATCATCTTTAAACCGTTGCTTTTGCATCGCTTAGAGGGGCGAGGGGCGCTTTGTTCACAAATACAGGATTAAAATCATTAGAAGGTGTTATTAGACTGGAGGGTTTCTTTCGTACCTTTTTGTATTGTCTGGATCTGTATACTCCTTAATGGATGGTCTGTTTTGGGGATGAGTAAATGACACCTGTACCGCATTGCTTCTGGTGCTTCTTCTTCTCTGTTCTCTATCAGTTCTGTAGTTGTTCTCATCTATCAGCGTGCACTGCACAGCACTGTCCGTCGTCTCAGTAGCAACACTCTCACTATCAGTGTAAGTACCTTTGTACTGTCCCTCGTTTTGGAATTCATTATCCAATTCTGATTCTGTTGGCGCTTCACAACTGGACGTGCTTGGAGTACGGTTGAGTGGCTTCTGATAAGATCTTCTACTGCGTCTTCTCACTTTGCTCTCGTCGTTATTTAGCTCGCTGTCTAAACTATCTGAACTGGCTAACTGTGGTATTCTCTCTGGAGACTGTTAACAATTTACAAAGATTATTGTTTTGCTCTAGCTCTTTCTCAGTATTTAGCTGACTGTCTGTCTGCCTGCCTGCCTGCCCACCTGTCTGAAAATTTGTCTGTCTGTCGCCTAGTGCAGGTGCTCTCACCACTCGGCCAACCATGCCACCCACTACACAAACATTGAGCATTTCTATATATACGTACCTCTGATATTCTTTGTGCTTCGTTATCAAGTGCTGTGGGTATAACACCCTTAGTCGGTGTTGGTTGTCTAGGTTGCATTGTTTTAGGCGAAACACCTCTAGATGATGCTCCATTGCTCCTTGTTTCTGAACCACTTACAGATTGTCTACAGCGTCGTAACTGGACAGAAGAACAATAAACATTAAAGGACAGTAATGGTAATACACTGATACCGATGTTATATAATATTAGTATTAGTATTTATAACATAGCTACAATTTTACGCGCGCTCTGATTGGCCAGAAAGCTATGAACTATTTGCCCATGGGCTACACTGCGCGCGCACTATCTTCGTCGTCGTCTTTTTCAAATCGTTCGTTTTTAAGATGGCGACACATATAACGCGCGTTCTGATTGGCTGACAAATCTATGAACTATTTCCCCATGAGCTGCACGGCTCCGTTTTTAACGTTCTAGGCTCTGTTATAAATCAATTAGACAACAGAAAGCCGCTTGCCCATTGCGTTATAGACGCACTTGAGAAAATATAAAGAACTCTTAACAAACTAGAGTCGCACTCGGCTACGCCTCGTGCCACTGTTACGTTTGTTAATCGTTCTTTACATTTTCTCTCGTGCGTCTATAATGCCATGGGCGTGCGCCTTTTTTTCTTTTTCTTTTTTTTTTTGTTAGAGAATATGTCGTGAAAGATGATGGTGATGATAACTCGAAGAGAACAAAAACTGGTTGAGTGATAGGAATGACATCATGTACTGATGATGAAATGATTAGAGAGAAATGAATGATGGTGATGAAGTATAAATCAGAATGATTTTTAGGGCGAAATTACCTGTTGTTCGATTGCTCGATAATATTCACACTGACTGCAATCACAGTGAGCAGGCTGATTCTGTTGATCCTCAGAATGGTTCTTAGCATAGCTTTCTGACAAGTGTGTAAAAAGACACAAATTAAACAACCAGCAAGTTTATTTGCCAAACAGCTGCGGCAAGTCTAATGTTAAAAGGCTACCTTGAAAGTCTCCTACCTTTACACACTATCAAAATTGCTGAGCAAAATTTCAGAGGCTGGATATTCTAAAATTATGCCTAAGACTAAATAATTCAGCATCTTTTTTTGTAGTTACCTCTTTTCTCCTTACGACTGTTCCTCTTTGTAATTCTATAACAAATACAAATACGACGCTTAAGAACAAGGCACACAATACGACAAGGCGCGCAAAATCATCTATAACGAAGGCGAGTGTTGCAAAAGTTGATAATGAATTGTGCATGACTTCTGCGACATCGCTCACAACAAACTACAACATGCCAGAATATAACGTAATCTATAACATGTAGGACAACACAATGCTGTATACGTGATAGATATGCTTTTAAGTCACGCACAGGTAAAATTTAAAAAAAGATTAGCGTTGCGTGCAAAGTCACCTGACTTCTTCTAGCCTTTAGATACATGTATTCCTTGTGAATGTGCAATTCCCAACCCCCCCTTACCTACACACACACACGATGCAATTTCTACTGCAACTTTTTCTACAACATCGCGTGCAAAAATATTTTTGATGCCCTTCTTCCTGTCATACTGCGCGCAACTGGCTTTCCGTGGTCGCACGATTCAACTTTGCGCAATTCTAGTCCTGCAGCAGTTGCGCATGCTCACAACGTCGTTGTACGCAAAATGTTGCATGGGTGGACAAACGGTGCAACTTTGTAAGCACAATGTTACAAAAAAATGTTTGAATGATGAAATATGCCACAGTAAAATCAAAGTGTAATAGTTTGGGACAAAACAACATTAGGAAAATAAGGACTCGTAACTTACTGTTCTTTAGGAGTACTTGAGAGATCTCTGTTAGAATCAATCATTTCTAAAATAAACAAGAAAACATAAGTCAAGAACTGAGAATAAGTAACAACTTTGAAAACAGTAACGACATTTGATCATCTATTCCATCATAGCTTGGCAATAAAAGTAACAACAACAACAACAACAACATCCGTAATGCCAAGACACAAATAACGTCATTTCATATATTGCTTCGTTTATTACGCGAGCTCTGAATGGTCGAGAACCGTGTGTGATTACAGTACACATGCACAGACGTCACAGATCTTACGCGCGCTATGATTGGATAAAATATATCGAAAAAAATTGTATAAAGTAAATAATTTCCATTTTTCCTTGCGTCTATTAGTATACATTTTGGTTTTCTTCACATTTTGACGTCATCTGTGCATCTATTAACGTACAAACGCACGGAAAAATTGAATATATTTGTTAAATAATCATAATCACTTTCAACATCAGCAAAAGGGACCACAATTGTCACAGCTAGTCATCCCTGTAACTATGCTCATTTACCAGTAAAGATCCTTCAACAGATTTCATGATATTCATACCTTCACTTGGTGAATTAAGTGCGTCCAATGCCAATTCTAAATCAGCTTTCTGCTGAGCCGGCTTGCGCAGGAGTGAAAGTGAATCCTTGTTGTTTTCTGTTGAAGCTTTTCTATGCTGTAAACAAAACGGGTTACGGTTTAATGGAATTCATCCTTTACAGAAAATGCGCGATCTAGTTTTGATGGATTAAGTGCGTCCAATATCAATTCTAAATCAACTTTCTGTTGAGGTTTTCGCGGGAGTGAAACTTACTGAATCTTTGTTCTTTTCTGTTGACGCTTTCCTATGCTGTTAACAAAAAGGATAAGGATTTAATGGAATCCATCCTTTAGAGAAAATGCGCAGTCTAGTTTTAATGGTAATGAAAGGGGGTTTAACTCACCAGATGACCCTGGTCTTTAAGCTTTGATATAGAGTCAGTAGTGCTGCGCCTCTTGGTAAGATTACTGTTTGATGTCTGTATCGTGCTATGAAAGATTATATACAAATAACGTAAATACTATGGTACATCAGGGGCGGATCCAGGGGGGTGTCCATAGGTGCACCGGACACCCCCTAGCGCCGTACGAGATGACGTCATCAGACTCCATTGTTAGGAGGCCGCCATCTTGGATGTGACGTCATCTCTCAGGAGGCCTATTTGGGACACCCCTTTGCAAAATCCTGGATCCGCCCCTGTACATCCAGGTAAATTTAGCAGATTAATCATCAACATACCTTTTGTTGTCAGTTATAGACGCACACAAAGAAGTACCTATGAATATAATAATTGTGTAACATTTGATTACAACTGATCTCTGATAATAAATCTAATCGGATGCAGGTCTCTCAACGACCTTTTCTAAGCGAGAAAGTGAGTGGACTGTTGTTTTAACTTGGGACGACTTGTGGCGACTTGCAAAAATCTTTCAGTTCAACTGATTGATTTTTAAGTTACAGCAACAAAGCTTCATACAAAAGTAACTTGTGTCCCTCGTGCCCGCCACGGACATTGAATAGTTTCAATTTCATCAATTTAAATATGTAGAGAATTCCTCCTTTTGTAGTTTAGACATAAAGACATGTAAACCTAAGCAGATCAATTTTTCCAATTAACATCTTTTTGTTCACTCACTTGATCGTTTGTTGTAGAATAAGAGATAAGCGCTTGTTTGGCATGAAGAACTTGGGCATTCCTATGAAACATACAAGTTTAGACAGGGTATATGTATATTAAGAAATAAGCGCACTTATTGCTCACATGGAATATTATTAATGGAATAGTGGTTGCTACAGAAAGGACAATTTGAGACGTGTTAGAGGTAGATCATGCACATAGTTAGGTGTCTGTTCCTACCTCCCTTCCTTTTTACCCCTCTCCTTTCCCCTGTCCCTTCCTGCCTCCCCACCTCCCTCTCTCCCTCCAAAAGGACTATTTTATATACATCAAAATATAAATACCACGGTATACCTTAGAGACTTTATGATCGTCAAACAAGTGCCATTCTGCCTTGATTCCATGTCTAGTATACGCCTTGTAATGACCGCTCTCAAAATCTACATAAAAGTACACATTACAAAAATTTTTGAGCATGATGAGTTGATGTTACTGACACTGACTTTTGTACCGTACCCATTGCTTTACAATGTCTATACCGTAAAGGACCGCATACATAAGGCAACCTTTGCAATGTTGCGTGCAACATAGGGTTGCATTGTGTCTCCACCCCTGCACCACTTGCGCGCAATGCCGCAGAAACGATTGTAAAAGTAGAATTCGATTCTAATCCTGCAACTGTTGCAACGTTGCGCGTACTATTACAGGGGTGGACAAGTGCAAGCCTTAGGGTCCGTTCACATGAGAAAGGGTGCGCATTTGTAGAGGGATAATTCTTTTGTTTTGTGTCCCCCAGGGAAAATGAAATAAAAGAGTTATCCCAACTACATAGGGGAACCTTCTCTCATGTGAACGGGCCCTAAGTTGCGCGTAACGTTCCAATGCAACAATAGTTTCATTGTGTATCTGGTTCTTACTTTTCCTATTCTTACAAATTCTACTCTATGCTCTCACCTCCTTCGTGACAGACGCAGCCTATAAGGTCATAGATATGGTCCCCAGCACCAAATGAATTGCGTGGTGAATTGATGCCATGCATAAACTCACTCATATCTAAGTCGTTTAAAGGAAATTCGACTGGAGTAAATATCTTTAAATAGCTTTGTCTGTACCTGTGAATAATAAACATTTAGATCAAACCAGAAATCGTTTTAAAACGGACTGAATAAGTTTTCTTCTTTGCAAAAGTTTCCTTTGTTGGTGAAAAGGGCAGAAATGATAAAGATTCTTCTGCCTTTATAAAAGGTAGATTTGGCAAAAGCGATGCGCAGTGATTACGAAAACGCGACACGACGCGAAAACAGGATGTGAGGGGACGAAAATATCACATTCGTTCTTTCGTTGAATACCATGACAAAGTCGCGATGCCATTTTCAGGACGCCGTTTGGCTTGTTTTTACATCCTCTTCCTGACGTGCGTCGCCTACGTCAACGATCATTTCGTACAAAATTGGTCAGTGCGCGTGGAGTCCTCTTTCACGTTGCGTCGTGTTTGCTCTATATTCTCATATCTGCCATTACGACCCACCTCTTAAGATGTATGATAAGGGTATCAGGATAGCGACAAATGGACATAGACTTGGTTGCACTTCGTTCCTGGTTACATTCTGGACACTCCCACAAGTCTTGTAATTCTTCCCTAATCAAATGATACATCAGAATCACAATATTGATCGCGAAACCCTGGATCAAGGATCAACATATTTCAATAGGTTAGAGATCACAAGGTTTGAACACGTTTAGAGATCAGGTTTATGGATCAGCTATACTATGGGCTCGGGGATTGTAAAGCAGTTTGAAAATCTCGAGATAAACAATCTGTCGGGAAGAAAGTACCCTGGGGAGCAGGGGGGGTTCTCCACCTCGCTCTGTCGTTTGTAAATCTCAAAGAAAAAATCTCTGGTTCCCAGGGTGGGGTAAAAGCGAACGATTAGTCAGAAAACAAATAATCTTTGTCACGATCATGGTTTAGGAAAGTTGATGTTATAGTAAATACCTTTCAACAAAGCTTCTTAGACAATCTTGTAGCTGGAGTTTACAGGTGAAATGTCTTATTCTCATTGACTCGTGGTCTGTATAGCGGCTCATCTGCAGATACAATAAACTGATAACTACCAAAGATATTTAAACCAACTTTTTTCTAACTACTGTTTTATAGTAGCTCCAATATTATCACTGCTTTCAAGTCGCCACGAATAGGCCATATGCACTAACAGGTCACGTGACCCTATCTCCCCTAAATCAAGCAGCACCGTCGAAAAGAACGCCAGAAATAGAAAGAGCACCTCGATATTAGTAAAAGTGCAAATTTTCAGCTCCTAAGATGTAATACAGGAGAAATGACAGAAAATTTTAAATTGGATTTTTTCTTAAGATTCGTTCGGAAAAGCGTGTTGGATGGCACGAGCTTGCCATCCAACGCGCTTTTCCGAACGAATCTTAAGAAAATATCCAATCTTAAATTTACTGTCATTTTTTCTCATATTCACCTTATAAACTGAAGCTTTGCACTTTTACTAATATCGAGGTGCTCTTTCACTTTTTGGAGTTCATTTTGATGTGCTGCTTGATTTAGGGGAGATAGGGTCACGTGACCTGTTAGTGCATATGGCCTATTCGAGACGGTCAAAACTTGAATCGACTTTCTTTCAAGGCTCATTTCTTGGCGCGCGCGCGCGCAGTACTTAATGGGGCACGTTGTTAACGGTACGTTGACTATGTTTTCTACGTTTAACGTCTCCGTACGTTAACACGAGCACCCGTAAAAGCTTGGATACACGATGCAACGTTTTCTGCAACGTCGCACGCAACTGCTTACCTGCAGGGATAGACACACGGTGCAGTTCTGCTGTTGCAGTCACCTTGCTAGAAAAATTGCATCCTGTGTCCATGCCTCAAAGTAACTCAGAAACCACTGTAATGGAAACGCGCGCTTTGAAAAACACTCAGAAGGTTAACGAGTTAGCCCGGTAGTTCATTGAGTCTGTTGAAAATTGAATCTCTTCGTTTTTATGGACACCTCTCTATATCGGACTAGACTCCTCATCCTGATGATAGGAATCTATATCAATGCAGGGCACTTATCTTTGTCTCTTTAGTAAGAAGAAAGTTCAACCCTATAGTACCTTATCGATGTCTAGCTGTATCATGTTAGTCAGTTGAATGGCTATATGGTCTCCATTCTGAAACACAACGGTATCATCTTCATTGATACAGCATCCTGTACAATCTGTGTGTCCTTCACATCTTGAACAGGTTTTACCCTGTAAAATAGAAATAGAAGAAGACTATCATCGCTGTAACTATTTATTGTAATCAGAAGAATTGATGTCCAGTGACCTGTCCGTATATAGGGACTGTCAATTCTCAATTTAATTCGCTATTAATTAATTTTGGTTAAATGAACGAAAATATTGTTACCTGTGTATTTTGTGTTTGAAGGCACACACTCGTATTCCGACACGAATGTGTTGGCATTGTGCTTAACTTTGTCAAGAACAGTCATGAAATTGTGAAACTACCTATTTATCAAGTGCGTACAGTTTTGCTACGTTTGACGTCCCCGTATCACGAGTGCGGACAATAAGTGCGTGTAACTTTTAAGCATGCATCGATGCTCTACAATAATTACCTGAGAGTTGACAAGATGCAAGGTGAATGGCAGTGACTGAACGTCGCATGTTTTCTTGTTAGTAAATGGTCCGGGTAATAGCGACGTCATATGATGATACAGCTCGTTTCCTAGTATCTTGGATGGTAAGGTGACCAAATTAGGGTGACCAAATAAAACACAGTCATCCTGTAAAACAATAAAAAAAATTCATACTAGTATCATTAATTAATACCAACCGAAAATAGGCTAGGAAAAATTAACAGTCCGTCTCGACGTGCCGACGCCTGTATAAAGTTATCAACAAAAGTTGTCACTAAACGAGAAAAACAAACCTCATTGAGAGCTACGATCAGTTATTTACCTCTTCTGATCCTTTATTTCTATAGACGACTGGTACATTAAAGTATCTATGTAGACATAATATTCACCTATTAGTGTTGTGTACAGAGATAAAATAAATTCATTAAAGCAGTTTTCGTATGAGTGTGAAACGGAGCGCGCCGTGCCGTGACCTTATCAGTCTCGTGATGTCTATAAAAACCTACATCTATTTCTATTCTTCGCAAGGGCCTATTCAGCAATGGATTCGAAGGCAAATTTTGAGAACGTTCGAAATTCTTTCCGCAAATGTGCCGTGACCGTGACATTTTAACAGTCATACGAACACTGCTCTTAAGTGTCATTATACTAACTGTGAGTTGGAGTCTTGTTTGTTCCCTGCACTGGAAGGTCTACCACAGTCCTAGAATGAAATCAACCATTAGCTATCTTATAATATAAATGACAGTTCTGTAAACTGAAAAACGTGTAGCGACCGATTATTTAGCAGTGGAGCGAATTCTTTCATGATACCCCTCTTGCAATATAGTGAGCATTGTCTATCGATTCCTTATTGATGTAACCTGCAGGCAAACTGGTTTGATGTCATAGGAATGGGAAAGGAAAGGGAGTGTCATTCAGGTCAGGTCAGGCTGGAGCCTGCTACTGGTAACATGTAACCCAGTACTACCTGCCACATGGACGGGTTGTCGGCGTCTAAACCGGCTCCCCCACCAGGTTCTTTCTGGTGCGGAGGGTGGCATGACACCCAACAGGAATAAAAACAAGACCTGTCAAAGGGCGGATGAGCTTGACTGAGCCAACGACCATCATGCATCAGTGAACTTTTATTTTATTGTGTTTTGATTGTAATTTTAAGCAGTAATTTGTAGTACAATAATTTGTAGTGCAGTAATTTATAGTGTATTTTAAAATTAATTTTCATGGTACGGACTGTGTAGCGGCAGCCCAAGGCGCCATCCTATGCTCACAGTCTACTATCCATGTTCAGTATATGTTTTTGTAAAGCGCCTAGAGCAGATTTTGGATAGGCGCTATATAAATGATCATTATTATTATTATTATTATTCTAAGCCCTTCCCTCTACTCTATCTCCAAACCCCCAGTCTAAGAACGCCTGGAATTAAGGCTATGCCTGAGTATTTTCTTTGTAACTACGCTATCCATGAAAGGGCAGCCTCTGTGAGTAAGACACTAATATCAGTACTTACTGGACATGGGATGTTGTCTTCATACATTGACACCTAACAAAAGATAACAAAAAATATAATAAGTATAAAGTCTTATTCGACCCTTTGCTTATAAGTGACAGGTTTACCTACCTCTAAGCACTCCCTACAAAACACCTTTCCACATTCATCATGTTGCAAAAGCTGCTTACTGGGCTTGGCTTGTAGACAGATAGAACACGTGTATGTCAGGTGATAACCAACAGGCAACGAAGCACGTGTTTTCCTGCCCCTCCCATCATTACATGTGTACGACCCCTTGACTTTACTGGTATGAATACCACTACCTATTGGCACCAATCTTGTTTGCTTCTCGTTTAGAAACACGCGTGAAGTATCGTGTAGACTAGACTGTTTAGGTTCCAAGCCGTCTCTTGTGGCGATCGTGTCTTTGGTGGAGAACCCAGGGTTTGGTGGGTAAAGAGGTTCAAAGGCGTAGAGCTTTGTTTGTTTGTCATTGAATGGGGTGACTATTCGCTGGTCATGCTATAAGAAAAATTAAACACGAACCACCTGTTAAAGACAAGGAATGCTTTGCCACATGAGCGCACGCGCGCGACATGTCATTGTACCGGTAAAAAACGAAGGTCCGAACTTTTTATGCAACTGTTGCTTGTAACAGCAGTTGCACCATGGAACCATCCCTGCAGCAGTGCACACAATGTTGCAGAAAAAAATTGCAGAGGTAGAGCTCTATTCTACTCCTGCAACTAGTGTTGCACGCAAGGTACGTTTACGGATGTAAACGCGAGCAGCAGCACAACTGGTTTCCTACTTACCAAGAGTCCAACAATCGCCCCATCACGTACAATAGCCAAGAAGAGATTATTAAAGTCAGGTTGTTCATCAACAGGAAACAGTGAGACAAGTCTCTGTTTGATCTGTATAGCAGTGCTGGGCTTGCTGGCTTGCACTCTTACTCTGTAAACAATTTAGATGATTAACATTCCATGATCTTACTTATGTACGTAGCACTGATTTACCGGGGTGGGAAGAGGATGTGCACTGGAAGATGTTGTGGGGAGGAGGGTGGAATCAAGAAGGAATACGATGCACGAAGGAGGAAGTTGAACAACTAGGACGGCGATTTCACAAGACAATTTGTTACCTTAGAGCTCTTGGTTTACCACTGTTAAAATGCTCAAATTCGTTGTTGCGGATGAAAGTTATCACTATATAAAGTAAACGTAAAGAATTTTGTAAGCAAGATGTTGATAAGTTATGGTGATGATCAGAGAAAATAGTAATCAGTATGTCAGAGAATGTATTGTTAGATATAGTTAGTACATATATATATATAAAATTCACGGGTAAAATATATTATTTTAATTGAAGTGATGTTGATGATAAAACCCGATCAAAATCCGACGTTGGCATTACGTCGACAACTTGACCAAAAACCGACGTCGAGATAACGCGGAAAAATTGACCAAAATTTGTCTTCGGAATTACGTCGAAAATCCGACCATAAATTGAGGTGATCGATTTGCTTACCAAATGATTGTAAATTCTGACTGACTAGTGGTAGAGACAGGAACGAAAAGAGCTGATACGTTAAAGACACGTGACCACAAGCTGTACATCTGATCTGTATAACGATAAAAAGTAGTTTACAATGACATCAGATAGATTTTATGAGAGCAAAAGAAGGGAGGGTTTAATGATTGAAATTCTCCATTCTCAATGGGCGCTCCCTCGTGGAGGTTGGTTTATCACTAAAGAAGATACCAATTCTTTTCCACCGCCATATTTATGCTTATACCTTCTTTATGCTTCTCGGTATCCGTAACTGTACTGAACCCATTTTGTTCGAAAAGATTGCGCAATTTTTTAAGATTTTGCGTAATTAAATTATTACCTTATTTCGAAATTGGCCTTGAAATGTATCAACAATAACTGATTCGTTCTCTTCGTTGTACAGTCTGAAAAGCAAGGAGAATAATTATAGCCGGGTTGCTCCCCAACAAATTCTAAAGTAGATGTGTACAATATGTATATATAGAGAATGGATTTCGTATGAGTGTGTAAGCTTCGTTCTTTCCCCGTGTCATACCGTAAGGGTATCGGTTCCGTGTCGGCGTTCCGTGCCAAAGATAGGCGAAGCCCGAACCAGGATACTATGGCGCCGGTAACCATAGTAACCATCCCTACGAAATATAAATATCAACATTACCTCCACCAGTGATCAGCATTCTTTGCATGGAACCTGTCCACTTGTCGTATTTTGCGTTTGTTGTTCACTTTACCGGTGTTTAGTTCCTGGTGTAAAGCGTCCAGGAATATTGCCAGGAATTCTTGACAGTCATGCTGTGGAGAATTTCATTATGAAAAATTAATTAAAAGGGGAGAATATAACCCCGAGACTCAGACGCCCGTCACGTGATGTGCATCTCATTTGATCAAGTGCTTTGCGATCGTGAGTCACTCACGTACGCTTGTTTATTGGAACCGAATTCTAAAAATAACTCAAATAAAATTCGAAGATTCTAACAAACAATTCAAATAAGAGGTTGACAGTTATTTGCGAGGGTGTATTTTCGAAAGTGGGAAATCCACCTAAATTTCAAATTGAAATTAAAGACAGCGATGCTCGGGCTTTCGTACACGAGTTTCGACGTTCGAATTTCGCGCAGTGGCTGCTTTCAGGTCAACACACGATCGATCTAAGGAGATGTATAATCAATAAACTGAGAATTATATAATTTTAAACATCGTCAAAAGAACTTAACTTTACTGAAGTTTTGATCGTTGTCTTACTGTGCTTCGGGATTATTCTTGAAGTACAAAATGCGTCCTCAAACACAAAACCCTTACAGACGGTTATCCAGTACGAAACTGGAAATTGAAAATGCAAAGAAGCTTCATGCACCAAAAAATGTGCTCGAAGAATTACTGTTTTCTCATCCAAACTAGATTTTGATTGGTTGCATTATGTCCCCAAGGATTTGGGACAAGCATATTAGCATCATAATGAAACTTCGCCGAATAGACTACCCCAATTAGACATTAAAATTATTAAGTGTCTAGGTAGCGCAGCGGTCTAAGGTGATATCTAAAGGTATGGATTAGGGTCCGGATATCGTCTCCCTCCCTGGCCTTCGGGCTAAGTCAACTGTTATATGTAGCACCGGGATAGCGTGGATGGGGCCGAAATCTTCATCAGTAACGTAAGTCGATTCGATGTCTCAGCTTCCTTGAATGTCTCGGGAGAATCGTCCCAAAATTTAATTTTTCCTTTTTTATTTTTCAATAATTTATCTTTTCTTTTGACCATGTGTCCGGGGGGTGCCTATTTAGGAGTCACAGGTTCGAGCCCTGGCGCTTCCATAATTGTTTTCTTTTTTCCCCTTTTTTTCGCTTATATTTTCTCTTCTTTCACAATTCTTAATACTAAGATAGCAGTTTTATTTACTTGAACTAAATCTAATTAATTTAACTACTTTTAAAAGAAATTTGAAAATATTATTAATTGATGCACACATTTTTCTTTTTGTTAACTGCATGTATTGCATGTACTCCGGGGAAACGCAATTTATCGTAAAAGGTTTTAAAGTTCAAATATTTTCACGAACTCTGTTATATTTCTAATTTGCTTAATTGCTTATGGAAAAAAGAATATGGATCTAGTAAAACGACTTTCGCTCTCGCCCAACCTACTGGCGAAAAAAGCGTCTGCGTCTTGGGATTCCTGTGCTGTCGCGCTTGGTTCTATGCTTCGCAAAAAAGGAATTCTAAGATGCAGCTGCTCGCGGCAGTTTAATTGCGCCGTCAGCCGCGAGTGTTACCAGTAAAGAAGGCTATGACTGACTACTGTACTGCAGTGTATAAAGAACTCTCTCAATGCGGACACTCTGTAAGGCGGGCACCCCTCTCTAAGGCCGACGCATTTGCCTGGTCCCAGCCAGCGGTAGTCAAAGCCTCTGTCAATTCATCCTTTCCCTTTGACTACCGCTGCATGCCCCATATTGTCTGTAACACTAAGAGCTGGTCCCGAAAGTGTCCGCCTTAGAGGGAGACACTGATACACTCTACTTAGTTGTTCGAAAGAGGACTAGCGCTAACTAAGGTAATAGAGCAGATTTCGTATGAGTGTGAAACGGACCGCGCCGTGCCGTAACCGTGTCAGTGCCGTGTTGTCTATAAAAACATTCGAAATTCCTGCCGTAACCGTGCCGTCACCGTACGTTGCCGTTTTCACGCTCATACGAAATCTGCTCTATCTAACCCTGGGTTAGCATTAACCGTCTTTCGAACAACTGGGCCCAGAAGACACGCCCAATAAGCAGTCCATGATAGAGTTCTGAGCCAATCGAATTCGAGACTACGGTTACGTTACAATTAAGAAAAAGTTCATACAAAGTCCACTGTTAGGTCTATGGCTAACCTGAATGAAGCCATCAAGTTGTGGAAACTTGTTTTGTAGGTTGGTGAACAATGCTGAAGGCTCACACGTCAAGTAGCAGCCACTGAAAACTTTATTAATTAATCTCCCTAGTAGCTCACAAAGGCTGATCGTCTAGGGTTGTAAAAAGTGATAAATGTAACATAAATGCAACGGTTAGTTGCGGCATAGACCAAATACGCTAACGCGTTGCTATGTACGTTTCCACCAAATTCAAAACCTCAGGGAATAAGAACTTTTGTTTCCACATGATATTGAAATGCAAAAGACAAAGAATCTTAAGGTACGGTAATACGAGCAACAAAATCACTCGGAACATGGTGGCGAAACGAGTTGAAGAGCGATGCTGCGCGTTTTTCCACCCGAAAATAAACTTGTTTCGCATTTGTAACTGTAATCTGTAAAATAGTTTGCTGCAAGTTGAGTGAATCCTGACTTCTGATTGGATCAATCACGAACACGAAGGAAGCCGTTTGACTTTGGGGTGCATGGTAATACGCGCAACATCATGAAATTTTGTGGCAAAAACTTGAGCGACTGTCTACTTGCTGCAACAGACTTTTTCAACATGCAGCAAACTATTTTGTTGCGAGACAAGTTTGTTTTCGGGTGGAAAAACGTGCAGCATCGCTCTCAGTCAACTCGTTTCGGCGCAACGATGTTGCGAGACAAGTTGAGTGATTTTGTTGCTCGTATTACCGTACCTTTATTCTCAGAGGCTCTGGATTGGTTGGAAACGTACATAGCAACACATTAGCCGTTTAGTCTTTTGCCGTACGGTAGAATAAAACATCCACTAGTGATAACCGTTTCAATGACCATTCTTTTGTCATTGTATATGTGCTTGTATATCCCTTACTTTTAATATTTGTAACTGTAATCTGTCTTACCTGTTGATTTTTATATTTCACTTTAAAGGCATTCACATGATCTCCCTCTATCAAAAAATAATTCAATACAGACTAAAAATAATACTTTACCTTATTCACACAAATATTTTATTTATTTCATAAGAGATATTCCTAAATAATACTAATATTATTGACTACCTAATATTATTTAGAAGTTACACAAAAACATTTTCTTACCCGAAAAGAATCGGCAAAATGGTTTGATCACAAACAGACACTGTAATCCAGCGTTCATAAAACATGAGTTTCCAAGATTCTCGAGTCCACATACACCAGGTGTAGGATTTCTGTAGTTCACACTATCTACATGGTAAAATACAGGTGTGTTGTTTGATATATTCCCAAATTATACATAGATTGATGGGAAAATGAGCAAATGGATTTCCCTGCCATGTATTTGCTAAAACGTTTATCTTGTATAGTAAAAAATTATGATGAAAAAAAAAGTTAATGGGGAGATTTGAATGAATGAATGAAATGAATGAATGACAACGAACAAATGAACGAAAGAATGAGTGAATGAATGAATGAATGAAATGAACGAATTTACAAACTTATGAATGAATGAATTAACGAACGAACGAACGAACGAACGAATGATTGAATGAATTAACGAACGCATGGATGAATAAATGAATAAATGAATGAATGAATAGATTGATGAATGGATGGATGGATAAAGGAAGGGAGAGAGGGGAGAAAAGGTAGTAATATGTGTGAATTTAATTATCTACAGGAACGCCGGAGCATTTTTGAAAGTGCCGGGACTTAGTTATTGATAACATAGAATCTGGTTGTGACGGAGCTTTCTTTAACTGTATTCTTACTAAAGATATCATTTCTCGCGAAAAGTGGGGAGAACATTCTGGGAAGTATTCTGCAATCTACCAAAAAGCCATCAATGTATAAATATTACCTGAATTCGTCGTTCCTTTATCCTTCTTCAAGAATGCTGTGCTACGACCAGTCATCAATCTTTTTGCAAGATCTTGAATCCGTTGGCTGACAATTCCACCTGGTAGGCTCCCAGGTGTATCTATGAGCCTCAAATAGGAATCTGTCCTGGGCGGCTTTTTACAATAAAAAAATCAAAATTATTTGAGCCACGCCCTTTTCGATCAAGACAAAAGTATGGAACCCCAGCTTTTTTCATCCTTTTTGCTCCACTCTTTTTATTTCCCTTTACTTTGTCCCACGAGGTAACCATAAAATAATCTAAGTCAGCAAATCAACTAATCTCAAAAGAAACTACTTACATTTGAGTCGTGTGGTTTTCTATGCGCTCTTTCTTCCCACTTACTAGTTCTGACATATTCTTGTGCCTTATCTGGGAAAAAGGAGAAATGCCACTATTCAGCTTCAATTTCTATGCATCTACATGGAATTTATCACACCCTCCTCTAGCTTCTCTAGGAAAAATTTGGATTGCCCCTTTCCGGCATTGGTAATGGGTGGGTGCGTAAAAGAAGACCAAGCCAGGAATATTCAAATGCTCCCTTTCCTTTTTTATTCCCTTCTCCCTGTAAACATTGTGGATGTAACCCAAAATAACAACTCCTCTGGAATTGCAGATGTCTTCAGATGAGTTTGAAGTGGATGCCTTTGTACATACGATGCAACTTATTCCTCAAAATTGTGCGCGCAACACAGATTCTACATGTGTCCACCCCTGCAATGCTGCGCACAACGTTACGGAAAAAGTAGAACTCGATCCTAAACTTGTAACCTTTGCGTACAACTGTTGCAGAGATGGACACACGGTGCACCTCCATGTTGCGAGTTATGTTGCTAAAAAAGTTGTAAGAATAGTTGCAATGGCTGTCGGAGCCGTAACCTACCTTGCTTGTGTGCGCCGCGCACTCTTGAGTATTCACGGCTAGACTGTGTGGTCTCATCACTTGAGGATCGTGAATTTAGTACCAATGGGCTGATAACTTTTGGTGAATGTTTTCCAAACTTATCCTTTTCCTCTGAGATGGCATTACCAATTGATTCTCTCTTCTGGTATCCCTTTGTTCCCATTCCAAAATTCCTTGGGAACTCATACTTAGGGAAACTCTTTCTTGTTTTCGTCTCTTCGGTGGTATCTCTAAGTTGGTCACCCTCTAGTGGTGAGATATCGTTGGTATTGACAACAGTTTCTTGGCCAGTAGTTTCAAAATCTTTCTGTAAGGTACAATGATTATCGAGCTGCTTCGTTCTGGGTGAAATACTTGTGTTCTTATTGGAACCTTCAGCGACATCCTTTTTGGCTTTAGCTGGTGCATAGGGTTTTGCTGTGAAGAGTTTGATCATGTCACTAGGGGAGTCGTGCTTATCGGTCACATCTTTACGAATATCAGAAGTAATCGATATCTCATCCTCCCCTTGTAGCAAAGTAGAGTCTTCTTCTTCTTCTTCTTCTTCCATAAGAATGCGTCTTAGATCTTCCATTAGTTCACTATCCACAGACATCTCACTCTCGGTTGAATCTTTGATGGAGTCTTGTTTTTCCTTGGAGTCAGAAGAACTGGTGGTTGTCAGCCAGTCAGAGCTCCCAACTTCTTCCTTCCCCTCTTCTTCCTTTTTGGGCGTAGTCCCACGTGTTTGGGTAGTGAAAGTTTGGTTGCTCTCTTGGTCTGAGTGAACAATTTTATTGCCATTGTTCAAGTAATCCTTAGCTTTTCTAAATACAACACAATCACGTATTAGACATTTGATTGAACAATTTTTACACGGAAGCACAAACAATGGAGGGAACTCTCCGACATAGTAAAACCATCGATTCCCCGAAGACTACAATCTCACTCTTACCCTTTCTTTAGACGATCCGTGTTTGCTATGGACCTTCTTTTCTTAAGTTTTTCTACCAGAAGCTTTCAGTGAAAAAAAAGAGAGATCATATTAGCAATTCAATTACGTTTTGGCAAAAATTCTGGTTCCATAGGCAGCAAAAGAGGGCGCATTAGGAAAAATCTCTGTATGCCTCATAAGATTTTCAGTAGGTCAAGGGTGATTAAATTCCTTTCAAAGGATGTGGATTACCCCTGACCGTCTTGGCTCAAATGTTCGAAAGCAGGTTAGCGCTAATCCATGGTTAACCCACTTTCAAACAACTAAGCCTTAGACGTAATCCTGGGTTTCGCGCCAATCGTCTTTAGAACAAATATAGAACAATTGAGCCCACGCTATAAGAGAGTTCCCGAGGATGGGTGTGTCAAAACTGAATCCAGAATCTAATTATTTCTCCTTACAGAATTTCTAAAGTTTCTCTGGATTCCAAGGTAAGTGTCATGGAATTTGTTCTAGCTATTGGACATATACGAGCCTCTTCTGAGCAGTCTTCTTTTAGACTTTCTCGGCCTGTTTTCTTCTCTTGCAGGGTATTTTGAACCCTAATTTGTACTTGATCTGGGGAAATTAGGAGAGCCTTACCTCTAAGTTATAGTTGTCTTTTTTCAAGGCACTTACAATTTTCCATGCATCAGCAAGTCGTCGTTCCTAGGTATTTTCATTTTTATAAAATGAATTATAAAAATTACAAAAAAATACCATTTTTGAATTATAGCCTACTATAGCTATGATTATTATCAATCAATCAAATTGTTGTAACCTTTTCTCTTGCTTGGAGTTCAACCAGTCGTCGGTTTTCTCTTTCCGTCAAAGCTTCTTTCTGAAATTTGGCGACCAACGAGCTTGTTCGGCTCAATGTCTCGAGTTCTTCTTCGCTTAGGAGCTCATTCTCTTCAATGTAGTTCTTACTGTCCTCAATGGCCTTTACTAAGTCTAGTTATTGTGAAATTAAGGATTAGCTAACTTGAATAGAAAACATAATCTTCAGAGCTTTTATCAGGTATTTTTTTTGATTAGTATAACAGAAAAATAGCTACAATAGCTGAAAAGAGCATGTTAAAATTACAAAACAGTGAAGGTTAAAGGAAATAAATTCAAAAATCGCGAAAATATGATTTTTGAAAAGTGTGAATTTTGTAAGTAAACCATTGCTGGTAGGCATCTCGTGTCTGACCGGCCAACGAATGTTTTCATACAAAATGTCGATTCGATTTTTGAAAATTCATATCTTTGCGAGCTTTGAATTTATTTCCTTCAAACTTCACAATTTTACTAATTTTGACGTGCTCTTTCCAGCTGTGGTCATTATTCTTCTGTCCTGTGACTTTTGGAATTACACGAAAAAAAAGTTCATTGATATTTTGAAGACTGGCGGAGTTGAAGTCAAAATCTTCCTCAGAAAAAGTGTTTTCATTGAGACAATATGGAAATACTTGGCATAAAGGAATTTGCATAACTGTAGGTGGAAATGTAACCAGTAAATGGACTGCCAAGTGTAATTTTTGACAAGAAAACAAAGAACTCACCTTTCAAATTACTCATCGTTGTTGTTGTTGTCATTTTTACCAAGTCTTCTCGTCTATTTTCACCTTTTCTAGTATTCTCCTTCTCTACAAGTCATCAAAAACACTCGATATAGCTACCTTATTGCAAAACAGATGAAGAACAAAAGATATTTTGTAGTTTTTGTCGCATTCATAGCCATTTCTTTACGTTTTGAACGATTTTATTTTGTACACGTACGTAATGGCTTTTCAAATTCGCGCCATTTTTCCGTTTGGTTTGGATAGAGCGCGCGACATGAACACAGGAAGCCCAAAAACAGAATTTTGCGGTAAAACACAGGAAACCCATCCACTAAATTTTTCGATCGCGAGAGGGTTGTCAAGATCTAGAAATCCTTCTCAAAAATCGACATTGAATGCATCTTGTTTTCTCGAAAAAATATACTATTGCATGATCTTTTAGAGAAGAAAATGATATTTTGTATTATGTTAAAATAGTCGTGAAAATAACAATTTTAAATGTCAAAATATTCTATTGTTTTCATTTCATGTTTTCATTTTATTTTGTTATTTTCACTATTATATTTGATCACTTTTTGCAAACTAGTTGTAGAAATGTAAAAGGTTTTTATTCAATTATGCTACAATGGCTAGTGCTGGTGGCTCTTTTGTCCCTTTTGCTATTCGAACTGTAAGGCCAATGCACCAGAAAAATGGTTTTTGTTTACATTTATTTTCAACTTTTAGCTATGATCTCATCCCAAACCTGAACCTTGTTCATGCAGAGAATCCAGGCATTTGAAAACGACTTGAATTTCTATTTATTGACAGATTTAAGAGCCTGCTTCATGCAATGAAAATATATTTAAGGCAATAAAGGCCATTTGGAAATGGCGGGTCAATAATTGAGCCACCAGAAGTGAGAAATCGGGTGGTTAATCAAGAAGTGTCGAAGCGAATGAATCGACAACAGCAGGACTTAATTCGCCACCGAGTCAGATGCATCGATTCACTTCTAATGAATCGCTCCATTGACGGTAAGCTTGCATGAATACTATCGTACTAAATATTTAACTTAAAATTATCAAGACTGCACTAGTAGTAAACATTTTTTAAAGAACACTGGCACTGTTATTATTTGCTCTGGACCATGCCGGTCTGTTTGTACCAGCAGGTTTGTTTGCACTCAATTTACGGCAAAACGTTGAAGCATGAAGGGCTTTTGACACATTACTAGCGAGAAAATTAATTTTCACTTTGCACTTAAATTCTGTTTCCACACTAAGCCCACTCAGTGGATTTCCAACGCCAAATTTAAACGTAAACGAAAAATTCTTGTACATTTTTCAGTTCAAGTATAAATAGCTCTTACTTCGGACTTTAAACATTTATTTGCGTTTTTGAGGAGAGACAGCTCTCAAATATGAAGAACTTTAGTTTTCACTGCCACTTAATTGCCACTTGATCCTGCAGCGAAGAATAAAGCCGAGAAATAATTTTTATTAACTTTTCTTAAAATCATTATGGTTGTCCGTGGTATGTACACACTACATTCTTCAGTACGAAGCGGTCACAAGAGCCAAGAAAACCGAAAACTGACAGAAACTGTAACGAACAAACGAAAAAATAAATGAAACAAGACAAAACAGAACAAAACAAAATAAAGGAAAATAAAGGAATAATATTAAATAGAGGAAATCTGAGAAAGTAAATTAATATTGGCAGTCATCTGACATATGTATTAGAGAAAGACTTTATTATTTAGAAAACACTTAAAACTGAAGTAGGCGGTCCCCTCTCAGTGTGAGTTGTCAAGGTGGTACGTCTCTCTTTACAAACGTAACTATCCACCTAAAGGCACCTAAAGTGATTTTATACATTTTACAGCCATTTTACAAATTACATAGATCTTCAATTCCAAAAATCAGTAAGAGAAGCACGAGTGGACTAAAGTGGTAAAAGGAGATCTCAGTTTCGTTTTCACCCTATAAATTAACGAGCCTGTTAATTTAAGGGAAAATTTCGGGAGCACTCGTAAAATCATAGAAAGTAGCGTGCGCTTCGAGAAACACCGGTCAAACGTTACCGGGTTAGTTAAATCTAGTTAACGGTCCCGTAAGTCATCGGTCCCGCGCGCGTCTTTCGAGAAATGGGTCTCTGGTTATGCCCTCCAGATCTGCTATTGTATGTCATCAACAATCACCCCCGAGTAGCGACGCTAGCCACAAAGTTCACAGTTAAACTCAGTAGTCTGGTTCGATATTAGTCGTCCAATCCCTCAGGCTAGCTTTAAGCAGCACGACTCCTTCAACTATCTCATGTCATCCAGCAGAATTCTTTTGATGTTGAAAAACTGTGGCACATGCAACAGTCAAGGAACATCGAACACAGGTAGCCCAATTGTTGTATCGTCAATGCAAAGTGCCTAGCATTACTTTGGTCATTCATCAATTAAGCCAAGTCGTTTGCAGACGGCTTTGAGAGAGTAATATATCAACAAAAACACGCAATTTTGTTATCTGTTCAGTGTCTTGAAATAGACGCGCACGTGACAAATAGTTCAAAGTATACGATGTACACGTGACGCGATTACCCTCTTACGTATAAATCCCGTCGACACTCAGACATGACCTGTAGCCTGCCTGAAGACATCCCGGAATTTAACACAGTTTAACAGTACGTTTTGTTGTCGTATGACCGACTGACTGGCTGGCTGGGCGAGTTACATTTGAACTTGGCTTGTTGTGCTTGTGGGTATTGGTTAGTCTATATTCGTTGGTAAGACATAGTTATTTCTGAATTTCTCAATCCTTCAATGCTAGAAAACTACTTGTGCATAGTTTTACATTTGTAGTTGTACTAGTGTACATAAGGTAAAATTTCCGCTTGCATAGCATTACTTCGTCAGCCAGTGTAGCTCGCCTTGTTTTGTATCTACGTAAATTTAAATCTTGTAAGAAACTGCGCTCGTTGGATAAAGTTCTTATTATTCCATTCGGTACCTATGCGGTTGGCTTCGACATTTTATCTCTATCTGTTATCTAGCCGTAGGATTAAAGAATATTAAACCATCAGTCAAACTTTGAGGACTCAAGGGCTTCGCGCGAATTTCCTGAGGGCGCAAGGAGTTTCTTCACTGAGTGGACGAGTTTCCTTGAGAGAGAAAGAGAGAAATTTGTTTTTAAAATGAGTCCAAATTTCATGCTTCAAGAAGTTGAGATCCGAGAGTCAGAGTTTTAAGCGCGGCTTGGGACAAAAACCTCTCTGAGGAAGCCTTCGATACTGCATATACTATTTCAACCACAAAGGAAATTCAGTTATTCATTGATGGGACGTCCCGCATGTCGTACACACCCCGCGCGCCTAAAATTAAGTGCCTGTGCAGCGATTCTCTCCAAATCATCCCGAATTGTTACCCATCTTAGCGGTTTACCGAAAAAGGCCGTCTTAAGCCCGTTGGCTTTGTATCCACCGCAAATGTTGATCAATCGATCAGTGATACTCTAAACATTTTTGGTGAAACTGTACACTCCGTTCTGCGAAGTGCGATGAGGTCGCAAAGTATCTATCAGTTTCATCATGATTTAGTTACATTTATCATGCGTTTAGAGTGACACATTTACAGAAGTCCATCCCCTCCCTCCCTGGCGTCCTTATATATCTAAAAGCATCCCCCTAGGGGAGAGGGGACGACTCATTCACGAACTAAAATTTGGCATGTTTGTTTTCTTCTTCTTTTTGCAGTTTAAGACGCCAGAGACACAACGGAGGATCAATAGATACAATGAAAACTTGCCAAATTTATCCCCTTTTTAACCACATACTTTCTCTAAGTCTTCTGTTTGCAACACTTCACTTTGTCTCCGGGGCCGAACATGAAGAAATCCTCCCAGTTAAGTTTGAACATCACAACAACACAGCCATGCTTACCATCCTCGAAACACTAGCGGCCAAATTCCCCAACATAACTCGACTGTACACCATAGGAAAGAGTTACCAAGGCAAGAAACTTCATGTGCTGGAAATCACCAAAGATCCTGGACAGCACATTCCTGGAAAACCTGAATTCAAGTACATTGCAAACATGCACGGCAACGAGGTGGTTGGACGAGAATTGTTGTTGCTTCTAGCGGAGCATCTATGTGAGGGTTATGGACGTCTGCCTGGAATAACCCAACTCATAGACACCACTAGAATTCATCTTCTTCCAAGTATGAACCCTGACGGATGGGACAGCGCAGCTGAAGGAGACTGTACAAGCATCGTGGGTCGCTTCAATGCGAATGGCGTCGACCTAAACCGCAACTTCCCAGACCCCTATGATAGGAGAATAAATCCCTTGCAACCCGAAGTCCGCGCAGTTATGAATTGGCTCAAAACTGAGCCGTTCGTTCTGTCAGCCAATCTCCATGGTGGAACCTTAGTGGCTAACTACCCTTACGATAACATCCCATCAGAATTAAAGCGATCAACTGTACGGGTTTACTATGGATCACCTGATGATGATGTCTTTGTGAAGATCTCGAAGGCGTATTCCCTTGCGCACCCCACCATGTACAAGGGACAGCCACAGTGTCCTGTTCACAAGGCAGAGAAGTTTAAAGACGGGATTACTAACGGTGCTGCTTGGTATCCTATCTCTGGAGGCATGCAAGATTACAACTACTATTTCACGTAAGTAATGAAGGGTGGCTCAGTTAATTAGTGCGAGGCCTTCTAAGGGTACGTTTACATGGGCTGAGTTTGTCACGGGACGACATGCTTTTCGGGTGAGACATTTACATAAAGACCAAGACAAGGAATTTATTTTACGTTTTGATCATTATGAAAAACTAGTATCCTTAATCTATATGCCATAGAAATACAGTCAGAGAAACAGACGGAGAGGTAATAAAACGGACGGATGGAAGGACAGTCAGACGTTTGTGCGGACAGGCAGGCAGGCAGGCAGAGATCGAAGGGGGGGAGTGAATTTTTTTCCATATGCACAATCAGCTTTCAATCCGTCCACATTAGTGTCAAGTTTCGAGATTCCCCGACAAATAATAAGCAAGATATCTTACTAGAGGTGAACACTGAATGGCTGAGCTGCGATTGATTTGAGAGCCCCACCCATCGCAATAGAATGTAAAAAATGATGAACAATTTGACATTCCCGTGATTTGTATTTCACAGAAACTGTTTTGAGATCACGCTAGAGCTAGGTTGCTGCAAATATCCTCCAGCAAAGTACATGAAGGACTACTGGTTCGCAAACCGCAATGCTCTTCTCAACTACATCAATGTAATCCATACTACAGGAATAAGAGGCTATGTTACTGATGAAGAAGGCAACCCCTTGTCTGGCGTCAAAATCATCGTTGGTGACCGCACGAAAAAAATTAAAACCTACAAAGACGGCGATTACTGGAGACTCCTTACAGCAGGAACGTATTTAATAAAAGCAAGGAAACGTGGCTTTAAGCATTCGAGGAAAATCGTCCAAGTCTTTAACGACACTAGTACGATTGTTAACTTCACATTGGTCGCAAAAAACAAGAAGACGAAACCAATTGGACTGAACTCTGTTGTTGATAGAGCTCAAAATAAGCTTTCGTTCCACTCTGAAAGTAAAGCCAGCAAATTACGCTTGTCTGTCGATTCTGCAGGACCGACTACAACAGCATCCGTTTTCACTTGTCTGCTTTGTCTATTAGGCTGGTATTTATGCCCGAAATCTTGAGAAATAACCAAAACAACTACTCGATATATTCTCTTTTTTTAACGACCCGACGAGTAACGCTTTCAGATCGATCGGTCTGTGCAATAAGATAACGAGGCCTTTGTTCTATGTTACGATATGATGCTTAATTCGGCGCTGACCGCAAGAATTCTCATTGTTCATCTTCGATACATTATAAACCAATTGCCTAAAATACGCTAGGTACAACCCTCTGCTCCATTTGAGGATTCAAAGTTGCGGGTCGACTATATTTAACGAGCGCGTAAGGATGCGTTTGCTAGGAATCGCGTAAGGCTTAATGAGAACCCTTGAAAGTCGTGTTTTCGTTTTCAGCTTACACCTTGTTTCCGTAAACGTAGGAAGCACGAACACACGTGAGACGCCTTCACGTTTTCAACTTGTGTTTTACTTGCACGCAACTTGTGCGCGATTAATTCCCATTAAGTCGACACTGCGCTTTCAATGCGGCTTTTCAAGGATTACGCGGGCGTAGACGTCTGCGAGTGACATCCGTACGTCGACGCCGTAAGTGGTTAAGTCATCTCATGTTTCATTGAGATGTTTCGAGCTGCGCATTCTTGTTTACTTGATTACTTACGTGACGCGACGCGTTCTTCACCTTCAGTCAAGTGCTGTACTAAAAAAATGGTTACACTTACAAATATCTATGACGTGCGCGCATTTACATATGCTGCCGAATTGCTAACAAGTATAAGCAAAACGGTGACCAAACCAACGTAGCGTTGGAACTAACTTAGGGTTATAATAATGTTTGGTGTATTAGGGAATGTCGTTTCTTGCAGGGAAATGGCGTTTTAGTTGAAAATTATTAGGTTAGGTGTAATTAATTATAGGTATAAATTGTAAAGTATAGTTATCTATCTGAGAAATAAAGGTTTGATCCTGCATTTTCAGTCAGTTCTGGCTAACCATTCAGGGACGGATTTAGGGGAGGGGTGCTGGGGACCTTTTCCTTCTCAATACTTTTTTCCGATTTCTTGAACACTGTACCCCAATCTGAAGGACAATCCGGTATCCGTCCCTGCCTTTCTCTCCTTGCGTACTGCAATGCAGAAAACAACTGCGAAAGGGCCAAAAAAGCCGCGATTTGATAGAGCTCACCAATTGTTCTTTGAAGCTAGAATCTCGCTTGTATAAGTAGATTTATAGACCACAAGAAGGACCGCCTTTTCCTGTGACCTCGCTAATTGACCCCGCCGGGTATAACTGTACGAGATGTAGGAAATCTCCCCTGAATAGTCTATCGCAAGGGTGATTTTAATAAACCAGGGCAATACTAATTAGCTGTAATTAGTTTACTTGATGCAAAGGAACAAAAGGAGACAAAACATTTAGCACCTACTAATTTTTAATTATTAGTGCCCAGGTTTATTGAAATCACTCAACTCTCTCTTGCATCCTGTTCCCAGCAAAACACGGAAACAATTTATTAAAACGTAATGCATATCATTATGGCGACTTTTATTCACTTACTTTTCCAACAATACAACTAGTAATAAGCAGAAAATGGAGCCACCTTTCTATCACGTTAGTAAAGTTTGCAGCCAAAGAGAAACAGCTAGAAACAGCGGGACGATGCGGATACTCGTCTTTGCAAGAGGCCTAGTGAGGGGGGAGGAACCTGTATCAAAGTACCCGGCGAGGGGATAAAATAAGCGGCTTGGAATAAATTCAATAACAACGACGACGATGACGACAACAACAACAGCAAAAACACGTTCGAGGTCAACACTAATTTGTCCTTTACATAGGAGAACAAAATATTCTATCGCTAGGTGATTGGTTAAAAATATTTTAAGCCACGCCCATTAAAACAATTCCTGGATCTTCTGATTGGTGTTCATTTTTTAAATTTTCGATTAGCGTACCCGACACTTTATAGAGGAATCTCCTGGACAACAACTACCACATTAGCGTGACACAAATACATATACATAGATCAGGCGGTGGTTGCGCTACATGTACATAGGCCGTTAGCCTGGTTTACTCACAGGCACAAAACGTACATTGAACTTCTAAGGGGGTGTTTACATGGCACTAGGATCATCCTAGCACTAAGAAGGCGAATCATCTTCTATACATTTACTGCATTCTGTTTAGTAGGATTGTCCCAGTACCCGAAGTGAAGCCACAAATTTCCATGTAAACGGAATGCAGTAAATGTATAGCAGGTAGGATGATTCGCCTGCTAGGATGATCCTAGTGCTAGGATGATCCTAGTGTCATGTAAACACCCCCTAAGTCGGTCAACTCTCACTGTCCAGCCTATTGTCCGCTTTTATCACACAAGAAGCTGACTGTGTGGTTCTTCTTTGGCCAGACTGATAGGTGTCTGCCTTAGAGTTCAAAGTGTTTTCATAATAAATACTTCTCTGCTCTACTAAACAGATAAATGAGTCTGTGCTATATGTCACTACAGTCCAGGACTAGACCCAATTTTCTCAATAACTATAATATAAGAAATACGTACGGAAAAAATAAGAAAATATAAGGAAGCTCGCGTGAATATATGGAAAATGAGAAAAGTGGGACCCACTTTTATCGGTTTCGTTGAATCGCTCGATCCAGATCTTCTCCTTTCATCGTTGCCGCGCGCGGCGATAAAAGTGGATCAATGTCACTAGTGAACGCCAAATGTTAATAGAACGCAAAAATTCAAAGCACGAAATAGCACTAACTAAACTGTAGTGCAAAATGGCACTTATTAATACACAATTGAAAACAAAAGATTTTGTACCATTTATTATCACATGACCCATATTTACCCCCCGCGCGCAAATAGTCACGTGACGGATTTTCCCCGCGCGCGTCCAAAAATATAAATAAAAGATCAAAAAGAGTCATATGGTAAAATGCTTATTGCCTGAGTTAGGTCGGGCCAGACGGGAAAATATTTGGCTTCCGTTCTTTTTGTACAGACCTCGCTGCGGTCGGTCTACACTGTAATGACCTCACGCCAAATGATTTCCCGTCCGGCCCCTCCCACTCAGTCAATAAGTGCATGGTGCTATTCAGTTACTAAATTGTTTCATAGTTTTATAGACGACTTTCAAAAATGGCGGCCTAATACATTAGAACGAGGCCACAAAGGCCTTGTTACCAGAAAATAAGCGTGGCGACACATGTATTGATATCAAAGACGATGTATTCCTCTTCCTTTTGAAATAACTAATAACTAATAACTAATAACTGATTTTGAAGGCCTTTCTGGCCTCGTTCTCGTGAACAATGGGCCCGCCATTTTTGAAAGTCGTCTATAGTAATGCATTTTAAGAAATAAAATAATCTTCAGAATATCACTTCTTTTTTCTTCGTCCACGACTCTTATTCCCCTCATTGGGGTTCCTCTTATTCCAGTATTTCCCTTGCACGTGGAATCCCAAATGTACAGCACGACTGTTGACGTCACGGTTCGTAAACGGGGAGGACCGAGCCACGAAATCAGGGTCCATGGCGTCAACTTTGTCTCGTTTTGGTGGCAGGCGCCGTTGACCACGTGGTTGGTCTTCTACGAGGAGGGGATTTTCACCACTTCTGCCTCCTTGTGGAAGAGGAAGAGGGAACTGGAAATTGAATAAACAGTGGGATTTAGAGACGTACTTTGCAAACTAAATATGGCGATCGTTTGAGCCTAAACTCGAGGGGATTTCAATTCTATCCTCCTGGACTCAGTGCACATGTGCTGTAGAGACCTGTTTTCATTTTGTGAGGGATAAAAATACATATTATAACTCAGCCAGCCATGCACTCAAGTAACAAGTTAGTTTTTATCTTTAGAAGAAGCCATTAATACGGCCAAGTTTGGGTCAAAATTGTATTAATGCGGTTGGGCAAAATAAAGGCTTAGCACAATATCAAATGGAATTTTACCAGGCCAAAAATGCGGCCGTAATAACACGATGGCCGAAAGGTGAGGTTCCACTGAATTTAGTCTCCATTAACAAGTGGTAACATTAAAAAGAGATCAGCAAAACCAATAAAATGTTAGTCCTCCTGAGGTCGGGGTAGAGATTTCTGGAAGGCTACAATAATGCATAATAAAACTATAGTAGATTTATCCCATCACTTACTTTTTTGCCTCGAATGTTAAATGGTCTTTTTCTGTTCGGGATATTGTATCTAGTGACACCATTTTCATCAACTGATACAGAGACACGGGTCAGAGTCTTGTTACCACACCAAGGACAAAACCGTTTATCCATCTGATGGGTCACCCTACAAAGAGTAGAATATTTAGACTGTGACAATGAGTTTAGCTTGGATATGTGTTTTGTGTTATGGGATTTATTCTACAACTACAAATAGCTGGAAAGATGTGCAGCCAGGAGAGAAATGGTAGAAATGTATTCAATTGTTACTGGCTGGGCAAAGAACTCACGAAAAAAAATTACTTGACAGGACTCAAACCCTTGACCTTCCAGATACCAGTTGGATGCTCTTTCACTTTATATGGCCTGTATACTATAGGCTCAAAATGTCTGAGTTCAGTTCAGGACTCAATATACACCAAATGGAAATATGGCAGCAAATTTGAATAACTATTGTTTTATACTGACTAGCCTCTCATTCATGTGAAAATGCTTTTGTGTTTCCCTGTGAACACGAGGCTAGTCAGTCCAGAGCAATAGTTATTCAAATTTGCCACCATATTTGCATTTGGTGTATACATGTTGTAATTATTAAATAACTAGATAGGAAGATATTCAGATAAGACAGATTTGCTGTGGTGTTGTAATGCTAGTGTGCTGACCATCTTCAAAATAACTTTTCGCATGTTGCTTTGTTTAAAACAAGCAATTGATCTCTGGTTGGCAAATGAATGGCAAAGGCTTACATCAACATGAGGAGCACTATAGATAACACGAGAAACAACTTACCTAAAACATGCATAACATTTAAGAACATAACTTTTTGCTTCACGTATAAGCATTCCATCCACTGATACCACATGTAGTCCCATTTGAATTAACACATTCTGAAGAACAAGATGTGAAACAAGTGTTTGTAAGTCCCTGATGATGATTTTAAGTTAGAATATGAAACAAGGGGTGGGGTATAATAATACGATTTAAACCCATATTTTTATCCTTGCAATAACCAGGGATGATCAACGACAATCAACCTCCCCCCTCCAGACCTCAAGCTTTACATTAATATGTGGTACAAATGGTGAATGGCATGGCTGACAAAAGGGTGAGAGGGCTGGCCATTCACCACTGTGGTCCAGGTTCAAGTCCCAGCTCAGGCATTGGATCATATTCGAACTAAGTTTGTTGATGTGTTGTTCTCTACCATGCCACAAGTTTTTTGTCTGGGTTCTCTGGTTTTTCCTCCCTCACCAAAATTCAGTGGAAACCTCTCATCAGTGGACACCAATTCTGACAGGAGGTTCAACTCTATTACAGTGGAACCTCCAGTAATAGACACTTTGGTAAGGGTATCCACTTATGGAAGGTTCAACTGATTAATTCAATTAATTCCATACATAATTACTCGTGCCCAGGCCTTTAGGCCGGCACGAGTCTAGGTTTGCGTTTTCAATCTATCGTCGTAGTCGAGAATGTGCCATGAAAACGAGGCAAGCCACAGGCACCCCAGGCAATCATTTAGAGCCGTGTAACACCAGCGTATACAGCAAATAGACGGGTCCGGGTTCGTAATCCTCATGGAACAAAAAGAATTTTTTTTTCGCCTTGTTATGTAGTAAATATTATCTTTTCATTTTTTTGTATGCTTTTTTCTGGTTTTGAAGCATTTTAAGCTGTCTTTTAATTTGATTTAATTTCCAATATATTTTGACTCAAGCGACAGCTTGTCTGGCGATTGTCTGGCTCTTCGATTTGAGAAATTCAAGAATGTATTTCAATGTTATTCTCTGTTATTAAATGGTATGGCTAAAATTTTTGGGCGTACAAACTAAATTAATACTATTAGAAAGTCAATGATTACAAAGCAACAGCTACTTTAAAATATCAAAGAAAATAGACAGAGGTCAAACAGGTCACCCAAACAGGACGGTGTGCTTTCGTGACGCTACAACTAACATGTGAATCGCTGTTTTTAAAATACCCTAGCAGCTATAAAATTACTTAATAATATCAGACATAAAGGCAGCTCATATATAATTGCCTTTTTAATTGGAAATTTAGGAGCAAGACCGATACCTCCATGAGTTCAAATCAGCTTGCCGGCGAATAAGCAGACAAATATTCCACCGTTCAGTACCGAACTCAAAACGTGACCAAACTGGCTTTAAAACATATTTATTCTTATGTGAGACTGAATTCCACTTGGGCACGAGTAAACGCACTATGTGCGTCTAGTTCAATATATGGTACCTGCATAGCAAAATCTGTAGTTAAACAGCCAACTTCTACATCAGCAGGAACAGTTTCCATTCCACTTTCACCCATTTCATTTCTAATAGCTTGGATATTGCCAGGGGTAATCCATCCCTCTTCGTCTTCTTCTACAAACCCCTCATCTTCACCAGAATCATCTGGTCTATTCATTTCCTGGATGTCCATTTGTTCTGCTCCACCAACAGCTTGAGGTTGGTCAATGGAGGGTTCTTCAATTGAATGATGACTGTACATTGAAAACGAAATAGCAACGATAAATTGATAAGCTTTACATTAAAAATGTACAGCCAGACCAATGCCCAGGGTCTGAAAATATACTGCAGATCAGATAATTAGAATTTAGCCTCTACTTACTCTGGTACACTACTACTGGAAGCCATAGCATGTGTCTGTCCTGATATGCTACAACCAGGTAGAGCAGAAATCTCATCTATTTCATCTTCCAGTGTTTTATTATTGCCATCTCCTACTGGGTCTTCGTCTGTGGTAGAATCCTCATGACAGGCAGGAACTTCAGCCATTTCTTCATCTCTTTCATTAACTGAAGTTGTGTTTGAATCCCACTGATAGAAATAACGATAAAGGAATGAATGAATGAATGCATAAAAGAAAGGAAAGGCAATGGGAAGGAAGGAAGGAAGGAACGAAGGAAGGAAGGAAGGAAGAGGAAAGGAGAAGAGGGAGGGACAGAGAGATGGAAGGAAACAAAAGAAGAAGACAGTAGCTAGGAATGGGCAAACTAAGAAATCTCATTTTCTGAAAGCAAAATTTGTTCTACAAATGTAGAATACAAATCAAAATAATTTAATATGAAATAATTTCTACCTTTTCTACAAAGAATCCTGGAATTTTGTGAAGATTTTGACCTTTTGAAATCTGGACCTTAAAATATGTTAAAACATGTGTTAAAAGCAATTACCAGAAAAAAAGTAATTACTAGAAAAAAGCCTAATGAACTCGAAGTTGATCAGTGAACTCCCTACTTTGTTACCAGTATAATCAAAAGAGTGTCCACTGCATGATCTAAAAAAACCTTTTTTTTTTTTCGCCTGGGATGTTTTTTTTTCATTGGCCTTCAATATTTACAACAGTTTGACAGTCCAAGATGACTTTTTTGCAAAATAACAATAATCTAAGGCCCATAGAATGTGAAATCTTGAGACTATTTTTTGGAGGTGTGTGAGGAAGAAGACCCTTAACCATCCCTAGTCATCCTTGCTTCTTGTCTGTAATCGCCTGGCATGATGTGTTGCTACAATAGCAGCAGGGTAACAGTTATAACTAGTACGCAGTGGGTTTATTAAGGGCCAGGCATCAGGAAATTGGCCAGCTGTCGACATGAATTTGCTGGGTTTTGCCTGGCTGTCTTGAGAAACTCAAACCAACTTCTGATAATCAATATCTCTGGTCTTGCCAGGGTGTCAGAGCCCGATGCCTTGAAGTTTCAAATCTCAATGAATCCTCTGAGTAGGGTGTCCAAATTGGAGAGTTGACTGAATGAAATCACTGTACACCTACCTGGTTGACTGGTTTTGTTTTAAGATGCTCTGTACCACAATTCTCTTTCTCTAATTGATATGTAAGTGCTAACACTCTTAGATCCACAGCTGATAACACTTTAAAATCTCCAGTTAACTTTGTAAAGTCTGTAACTAAAACATAAAGCAAAAGATATTTTATAGACACATATAATATGTAATGCCTTGCAAAACCATACAGGTTCTGCATGCGACATGATACAAATGAAGATGGCACATCTGTGATTAGTATTCAGAATTAGCTATTGCATTCATCATTAATAGAAATAAATGTAAATGTATGATGATACTAAAGAACTAAGCTACCACCACATCAGAAAATTCTGAGTCCCAGTTGGGAAGAACATCCATCTAGATAATCGGAAGGTTGTGGGTTGAATCGGTTCCCACCTGGGGCTCAGATTTTTCTGATGTGGTTGTAGTTATGTTTTTAATTTTGTCATTAATGTTCTAAAGAAGACTTATGAGCTACCGGTATATATACAATGTACATGTAAGTTGTTTTTCTAGTAATAACCTGTCAAAAGTGATGTCTTTGAGCTCTTTTGATACCCGAAAAGATACCAGGAAATGCTAACACTCTAAACTTCAACTTTAACACCCTTAAAGATACCAAATTGCTGATTTTTACCCCTAAGAGATACTACGAGCACACCTGATCCTTTTACAATGGCGTTACCCCCGGGAGTTAAAGTTACAATGAAATGTATCTACTGTACAAGTTCTACCACGTTAGTGATTTTCACTTACATGTAACTAGTATGCCCGACCCCACAAGCTTTTAGCTTCAGATTTTATCGTGTTTAAATAAAAGCTATCATATCATAGAAGAAAAAGCGCAATAAGATGTATCCTTTATATACAATGTAAAAGAAAAGACGAGTCAATCTAGAAGACGTAATAATAATAATTGGATGACGAAGCTTATAAATCGAATAAGCTTTTAAATTAATAATATCAAAGTAAAGAGCCAATCCTTGTTAAGGTTGATTTTATAGGATGATACAAGGGTAGTATGGATAATTCAAAACATCTAATGTGATTAAACAAGAACTTTTTTTGTGACGAAGACCAGTTCTTACCAGCTTTAATTGCCTCTGTCGAAGGCTGCTTGAAAATCAATTCATACGGCAAAACGGCGAGTCTCTGTCTCGTAGTAACATCTTTTATCTCCTGTACGACTTCTTGAAGGGTATAGATTCTTTTACCAATCGATTGAAGCTCAACATGTTTAATAAAACCAGCAGAATCGACGACAAGATGTCGTACTTCCCCTTGTGCCTTCGCCGCCATCTTGAAATATCTTACACACAGGTAGCCCAAAAGCGTTTTATAACACAAGGAGTTTTGCAAAAATAGATGTAACAAAATACATAAATAGATCTGATATGTTAGATTTTGTACGTTTACTTTTGTGGGAATTGACAATATAAAAAATTGCTACGTTATTCATTTAGATATACCTCTGAAAAGAAGTGTATTAGTGGGTTTCCTGTGTCGAGCACGTTTTCGCAGGAGTTGCGTAATGTTTACGATCCCGTTTCAAAAATTAAGGTGGCTATCAGCCTATTTTTTTACTTAGGAAAAATTCGCGAAAAATGATATGATACACAATATATTGGATAGATAAAGTGAAAAATTATCATGGAACCATTTTATAAAGGTTATATATTGCAGTGGAAAGTCATTCTGAATAAGCACACACCAAAATAACATGGACGCAAATGCCAATAAAATTCACAAGCCACAAGGCTATGGTATGACTCAAGATCTTGTGCATTTATCTTAATGGCTTTTATTGCTATACATACTCTTGGGTAGAAAAAGTGGGGAGGAAAGGGGGAGGGGAGGAGAGGAGAGGGGAGGAGTGAACGAATCTAAAAGAGGTCACAGTGCTTACATTTGTTTACTCGGCGGACGAGTCATAAAATGCAACTTTTGCTCGTACGTCATAAAACGTTGACATGTCTCTACAGTGCATGCGCAACCGAGGAGGGTCGAAAGCCACCGAGTGAACGATCAAACGAGCGTCTTTAGCTACCGGTTTCCTCCATTCTCAAGTTCTTTGAATGCAAATTAAATTCCTTCCTCGGGTCTTCGCTTCCAAAAAATAAAAAATAACAACAACAATAACAACAACAACAGACAGTAAACAAACAGAAACAAAAAACAAACAGACAAACAAAACAAAACAAAAAACAAAACGAAACAAAACAAAACAAAACAGAAAAAAAACACCACCTTTTTTTGAGTACTTTTTTTTGTGCAGCAGATTGATTTTCTATGAAGAAGTAAACTTAAAAGCTTATATGCTGTTTAATTTGTGGTTGTGCATGAGTTTTCTAAGAAACGCATTGCATCTGTCCAGTAGTCTTCTAGTTATGGTGTCTTTTCAGGGTCTCTGTATCGCGTTTTATTTGACATTATATACGAAGCAAATACTTTCCAAACGTTTGATAACAAGTTAATTTCCATACCTTTAGAGCCTCCACCCGAACGCATTTGAAAATAGAATACGTAGTAGAGATTTATTAGGGGAATGGCTTGGAAAACAAAAGTTTATAAATACTAGTTCTCTAGGATATCCACGGTATTCCACTCGAAACTATTGTATACACCTATTTCAAAAAAGGTTGTCACCGCTAAGGCCCAGTTCAGACGTCGAACTTTTGCCGCGTCGAATCTAATAGTTGCATTTTGTAGATGAGAATTGCAGCTTCTGAACCAAATGAATTTGACAAATTTGATTCAAACTGAATTTTTCAATTTAATACTTAATCGAATCTGTCAAATACAATAGGTTCAGACGCCGCACTTCTCATTTACAAAATGCAACTATTAGATTCGACACGGCAAAAGTTCGACGTCTGAACTTGGCCTAAGAGCGATAGGCGATAGGTAATAGGTCATTCCAAGACCGCAAAGCACTATTGGTTTCTTAATTAAGCCATCCTAAATCTTTCTTTACACTCTTCCATCAAATATTTGGCAATTCATATGTAAATCAATTAGAAATCAATAGTGCTTTGCGGTCTTGGAATGACCTATTACCTATCGCCTATCGCTCTTAGCGGTGACAACCTTTTTTGAAATAGGTGTATATAACTATGTTATCCCACACCATAGAAAATACAGCCAACTACCGCAATGTTTCATGGGAAGAGACAGTTGAATACTCTTCTAGAGCTGGTCTCTGAAAGTCTGACTGGTACCAACCCAGGATTGAGATGAATAGTTTTCTTAAGAGTTAATCCTGGATTACCACTAATCGGCCTTGCCTGAACAATTAGCCTGATTATTAGACGGTTGGAGATCGTTCGTTACACTAATAGACGGTTGGAGATCAATCGTTAGATTAATATATAGGCGGTTGGAGATCGTTCGTTACACTAACAGACTGGTTAGTGATCCGTTTGTTACATACACTAACGAACGATCTTCGTCTCTCTGATAATCAGACCATTGATCAATGGGATAAAAAGGACCAGAACGGAGGAAAATCAAGTCGTTTACAGCCGTGATTCCTGAGCCGCAGTTTAAAATGCCAGAGACATCGAGATTATTTCTGAAGCCAAAAAGCCAAAACTCTTAAAATTCTGAGAAGTTTCCTTTTCGTATGCCGATATCAACAGACGATAAAATCGGTCGATTCGCTTTGATCTGTAAGACAATATTTTGTCTTAATGCTGCCGCGTAGATACTGAACTAGTACTATCTAAGGAAGACAATCTTGAGCAGCAAAACTTTTTTCTGCTTGTAGAAAAAAAGGAATATTGTAAGTTCCTTTATTACAAATCGATGAAAATAAACAAACAAATATAGAGGAAAACATTTTTGGCAGTCACAAACACACTTGGCAGTCCCGTTATAGTCTCGTTTTAACTTTAATTTTTGTTCCGTTAGATTGGCAAAAATTGGAAAATAGCCAGTTGTTTAGAACTTCCAAGAGCAAGAATGTTCTAGCAAATGCATATCTTCAAGTCGGTTTTTACTTTTCCACGCTATTTAGACAACCGCCGTCATGACAGAAGAAAGATAAACACAGAAAGAGCAGGTGGACGGTTCAAATCGGCTGGTTTTAGTTGGTGATTTTATTCAGTAACTTTGATAACGATTGCAGCATCCCGCTGTGTACCAGCTAGACGGCGTGAAACGAGTTCTCATTATGATTTTTATTCGTCTTTGTTTAGAAGTTTCTTCAAAGCTAAGAGGAAAAGAACTCCTTAAACATCCGTTGGTTTGGACTCGTTGGACTCGGCTCAACTGGGCTGCGATTTCAAAACGCAAGCTCATATATAACGTATGAGCTAACTTTGCGGTATCAGCTTTTGAAGGTCAAATGTTTTTCTCTGATAAAACAAACAATCATAGCTTCAACAACACAGAAATTGTTGGAAATCCTCCAAAACATGGCGGAATGAGTTTTCTGGGGAATGAGCCAATCAAAACTAAGCCTCCCATGACCTACAGAGCGATGATCGGTTTGGCCATACTGTCCGCTCCACAGAAGAAGCTCACTTTATCAGAAATCTACCGAGTCATCGAGAGAAACTTTCCAGTCTTTACATCGACGCGCTCTGGCTGGAAGAACACAGTACGACACAACCTGTCCCTGCACGAATGTTTCGTGAAAGGGCGCGAAATCACGCAACGAAGAGGATGCTACTGGAGACTCCATGCACGCTATGAGGAGAGTATCAGACGAGAAGCGGCAAGTGAAAAATTCCAAGCATTAAGAAGTCTTGCAGAAGACTATGGTCACTATGATGAGGTAGCTTCGCCAGCAAGGACAACAAATACGTACCACAGAGAAAGGCACGATTGGAGGATGCAGCCTTACCAAGCTCAGGAATTCACCGCTACTTATCGCGTACAGCAAACAATTAAGTCCGACCCTACGCCCTGTTGCTGTCACCCCTGGAATGGGGATCAACGCAGTTTAGCATTACCAGGCTTGGAATTCAGTGTGCCGTATGATGCAAGTGCTGATGGATGTTATAACTATAGCACTTACTAAAACTTATGAAAAGTAAGGTTAATAACGAACAAAAAGTTATCAAAGAGACATCTCGAGTATATTAAGGCCTGGGTCAATCGTTAATTACTTAAAATTCGGATAAAAATTATTATGAAGACATCGAACATCTAAATCAACTTTTTTCCTCAATAAGTTACTAAACTCGACGTCCTTAATTTTTTGAGGGTACGTTTATGATGTCACGTGACCTGATGACGTCACAGTGATCAAATATTGTGTAGTAAACTTCAAAGCAAAATGCGGTCGCGGGTATTACTAAAGACTTCAAAGTAACCATGCTTAACTGTGAGCCTGGATGTGCTTCACAACATACAGCCCGAAAAACTTGTAATCCACTTTACATTGTTGAGTTTTTCCTTTTTTTTGAAAAATAAGTAAAAGTCACGTGACCTGTTTTGGGCTTTATCTCACTAAAGAAAAACTGTAGTCAGGTTTTCCGGGTTGTTTATTTGGAAGCACATTAAGGCTCATAGTTAAGCATGGTTACTTTCAAGACTGGGGTTATACCCACGACCGCATTTTGCTTTGAAGTTTACAATACAATATTTGATCACTGTGACGTCATCAGGTCACGTGACATCTTAAAAGTACCCTAAAAAAATTAAGGACGTCGAGTTTAGTAACTTATAGAAGAAAAACGTTCATTTAGATGTTCTTTGTCTTCAAAATATTTTTTATCCAAAATTTATACAATTAGCGATTGACCCAGGCCTTAATATACTCGAGATGATAAAACTTTAGGGTGTGTGTATCAAAAACATTATCTAAAGATAAAATTATGCGATAAAATACCTTATTCGTACTTAATTTCGCGACTTTGGCGAGACAGTATTTCGCGAGGCTTTATTTTCGCGATTTCGATAAGACAACATGAAAAAGGGCAATAAATTTCGCGAAAACGTTGAACTCGACTCGACGGCGAAAAACGCTCAAGTGTTGGACCGATACAAGAAACTTGTGAGCGAGAACTACAAGGATTGAGCCAATTAATGGCATGCAATTTTCTGATGACTGTACAAATGATATTCTCAAAGATTTGCTCGATCGATGAAAGTGATTCAGATGAAGATGAGATATGAAATGGAACTTATTGGTTGTACTGAACCCCGGGACTGAACATAAGTGAACATCGATCCGTTTTTGTCTTGATTTTAAGTTGTATATGTTCATATTGATTTATGCCCAGGCTACTAAATTTTCGCGGGGCTTTTTATTCGCAGAGCTTTAATTTCGCGATTTTTTTTTTCAATCACGAAAATCGCAAAATTAAAGACGCGCGAGAGTAAGTACGAATAAAATATAAGAAACATTATAAGGTAATAAAATAAGGACGTTCAACGTAGCACGTCATTATCAAGTCAAAGAAAATAATATGGCGCTTTTGTCATTAAACTGATAGATATTTATCCTTTTTCCCGCCATCCAAGTTGTAATATTTAAGTTTCTAATAAAGTGATTATGCGCTACTTAGCAACACAGAAATATATGGCTTTTTAACTTGTTTTTATTGGAGGATATTATAAATAAACTGTAACAGTTTTTAAGCTGGACCCTTCGACCACCACAGTCCTACCCACCTAGTCCAGTCTTTTGGATCGACTTTCTTTATGATGCTCCGAGAAAAAATTGATCCCATTTCATTCTTTATTTTTCATTTTTTCATAATATATCTAAATATATTTCTAGTGCGCGCATGCGCGCTTTTGGGCGTCATCTTTAGCACCAGAACTCATTCCTTGTAGCATGCAAACCTGGCTGCTATGGTTATGTGCTATTGATAAAGCAGTATTGCAACTGGAAGACTTTCCTGTGCAAGAATATTTAGAAATATATGAGCTTGTAGAGCAACCAATAATTTGAAATAGAAGAACATTAAACATTCGCCCATTTACGGTGTTTTAAACCAAGAAATGAAGACTGTGCTTGATGTTCAAGGCTTGCAAGGTCTCTCACAGACGGTGCTAATTCTGCTGCATGAGTTTCAAAGGCTGATCCTGAAAACAAGACAAGAGTTAGGTTGTCAGACAACTGTTTCGTGTCTAATTTGGAAGGCTTTGGGGAAAGTCTGGAAACAATAGTAGATTACAAAATATGAAAGTACCTTACCAAATATGGATATAGTAAAACTTTGCAAAAAAAAAAAAAGACCAAATATGGAAGTGTTAACAAATATGGAATTAAGCAAAGTTGAGAACAAACGCAAATGACCAAATATAGCATTTTATTACCAAATAAGGAATAAAGAAAAAGTTTGGAAACAGAAGCAAATGACCAAATATCGACATTTATTTCCAAATATGGAATTTAGGAGACGTTTGGAAACAAACACAAATCACCAAATATGGAAGTTTGTAGCCGCATAAGGAATTCACTTGACTAAAAGATCCTTTCATTGTATTCATACTATTTCCGAGAACACTATTCCTTTAACTAATTTAACGGTCTCTTTTAGACTGCAAGTCGTCACAATAAGAATATTATCATAAGTGCCTACCTTTGCCTCTTTTCTCCCCATAAACTACTTTGCCGTCAAATTCGTTACACTGGACTTTAAGATTTGATGAGACTAAAGGAATGGTTTCACCAAGGTGGTCCTCGACTTCGCCAAGATACTGTAGAGGAAAGAGAGATGAAGTGTGAATAAACTGATACTTATGCAGATTCATATGAGTGGGAACTGACCTACGGTGTGGGAAAACGTTTTACAGAGCCTAACTTTTCTGCAACATGCGCGCAACATAGAGTTGCACTGTGTGTCCACACTTGCAACAGTTGCGCGCAACGTTGCAAGTTTAGGATCGAGTTCAACTTCTGCAACTTTTTCTGTAACATTACGCACAACATGGCACGGGTGGACACACGGTATAACTGTGTTGCGCGCAACATTGCAGGGGTGTACACACGGTACAGCTGTGTTGCGCGCAACATGGCACGGGTGGACACACGGTACATCTGTGTTGCGCGCAACATTGCAGGGGTGGACACACGGTACAACTGTGTTGCGCGCAACATTGCAGGGGTGTACACACGGTACAGCTGTGTTGCGCGCAACATTGCAGGGGTGGACTCACGATAGAACTGTGTTGCGCGCAACATGGCAGGGGTGTACACACGGTACAATTGTGTTGCGCGCAGTTAGAGAGCAGTTAGAAGGCACACCATCGGAAAGAGTGACGACCGAGGGAAAGGGGTAGATGACGTTGGCACAGCGTGTACGGAGTGATAGCGTTCAGGAAGCATGCTTTGGTTCCTTTTGAAGCAAACGTTGAGTTATTTCCGTAAAAATGCTCGTCAAGTTTACCTGAACCTCGTCGTACCATATAGAACACCCTCCTTGGTCTTTAAGTCGTGTATTGAAACATCCCTTGCCACGACTTGGACACACGTGGTACCACACCTATGTAGATAAACAAACCATACATAAAGCCAATAGGTGTCATCAATGGACTATGGAGTTAGCACTCTAAAGAACGATTTCATCGATTGCTCAAAATGAGCTAAAAATTGTCCATTGGCTACTTTAGATAAAATTTTTTTTGTTTTGTTATAACACTCATGGTGTGAGAAAACAATTTGTATGTTGGGCTCCCTGTGGTGGCTACCTTTGTAAAGTTCTCAGAGAGAGAGAGTTCTTGCTGAGTAAAACTGAACTGGTGGTTTTCAATTTCTTTTCTGTGTCCACGAGGGTAAGTTTACACGGAACCCTCAGGCTGTGTTTACATGGGCGATTTCACGGTCGCAAACTGTGTTTGTCACGGGAGTTTGAAATGATTTTAGACATGGAGATCGGAACAAGAATTTATTTAGGTTTACACGAGTCTGTTCTATCCTGGAAGACATAAAAGTCTTTTCAACTCTAGACTCGTCCCGTTACAAACTCAGTACGAGACGAAATCGTCCTCGTAAACGTACCCACAGAGGAACTTGAAACTGGTTTGAAATGTGTTATCTGTAAATAAACATTACCTTTTCTTTCACGTCCGATATTAAAGAAATAGCGAGACCCATTCTGTTAAAGGAAAACAAGAGAAGAATTGACGGAAATATCCCCTGTCGTGTGTGTGTCCATAAATTAGGGAAGGGACGGGAGGGTAGAGGAGAGGAGGGAAGGGTAAGAAGAATGATGTAGAAATGCATGCATAGTGAGTTACCTTTCTGCTCTGCCCACTCGACCGATCCTGTGCACGTAATTCTGCTTGTCATCTGGGAATGTGACGTTGATGACTGGAAAGAAAAACATAACAACTTGTAAATACGTGTGAAAATTAGGGACGCGCAAACAGCGAACAAAAAATAAAAAGGAACGGACGGATGGAAAACAGGCGAGACAGACGAACGGACAAAGTCGGACTGTTAACTGCAAAACGTTGTAACAAACTAGCAAAATAATATTGTTCTGAGTTGCATGAAATTCTTGAGCACGTAACAAGCTTTCTGTATGTACTCATTATTTTGTGTTTCTAGAAGTTCCATAAAAATATTCATTCCTGGCGAAATAAAGTTGAATTTTTTCCCTCTGTTTTTTTCCTAAATTATGCAAATTTAGTGATTGCAGAAAAGTGTAGCACTCAAATGGATTCCCAAGAATTTCAACCAATTACTAAAAATTGCATTTAGCTTTGTCCAATCACATTTCGTCAGCCGTGTGTTGTCAAGGGAACCAACACTTTACTGGCTTTTTTGTTTACAAAGTCAGAGTTAACTGGAAAACGTTGTAACAAACTGCCCCTTGAAGTTACAAGGTAGCCTTGAAAAAAAAATTGTTCCGTGAGCGGCATGAAATTTTTGAACACGTAACAATCTTTCTGCATGTACTTATTATTTTACGTTCCTAGAAGTTCCATAAAAAAGCGGGATAAATTCATTTTTGGCGAAACAAATTAAAGTTGAATGTTTTTCAGATAGACGGGCGAACTTGACTCAGCTTGACTCATTCATGCTTAAAATGGTTCCGGTTGATAACGACGTCACAGACCAGGAAATACAACCAAGACCGACTATTATCTACATGTCTGTCAACTCTGCAGCTGCAGACACAGACAGACAGACTTTCTATTTAGTACCAGGAGTTAGCAATATAGTTATAAATAGTGCATAAAAATATAAAGAAATGAATTTAAGTTTGGCAAGTTTAATAGGTACAACAGAATTTTTGGTACAAGCTATCTATAATAACACTTGGTTAACCGAGATAGATAGCTGTTAATATATATGAATTGGAATATTTCGGTCTATCGGTAAAAGGAAGAAAAGCACACACAAGTATAAGATGACATGACTAAGTATGTCATATAAACAAATAGAAATGGATAAAAAGAAAAGGTTCAATAATGATAACCGCTGGGAATGATAATTTATATGAAAAATATAGTTGATTAAATAAACGACAATATATGAATGAATCATGTGGAGTAAGATTTTAGTAAATGATCAAAAATATTTTCTTTGAATTTTGTTCGATTTGATTTTTTAACAGGTTCATCAATTTCATTCCAGATTTTTGCACCAGAAAATTGAATATTAAATTTTCAATAGTTTGTCCTTGCTTTTGGCAAAGAAAAAGCAAATCTATTTTGGTGTAAGCATGACCTTAGTTGAATATTTGATGTATAACACAAAAATTACATAAGTATAGAACAAAAAATTGCAATTATGGCAAAAACATTGCCCTAGTACCAGAACAAATTAGCACCAGAGCTAAAATTGCAACACAACATACCATATGGTACTCCCCTGATGTCAATTCCTCTAGCAGCAACGTCAGTACAAATTAGAAAACGAACTTCATTATCCTACAAAATACAAAGATAATATATTAAAACAACACAGAACAATTGAAAATTCTTTTTTAGCAAGGTACAGACGAATTAATAAAAAAGAAGTCTATTGGTCAAAATTTTCAATTGTGACGTCATTTTTGCCTCTGTATTTTAATAACGCACGATTCTTGCCCAATCAGAGCGCACGTAATACATCAATTATTGCATAAAACAATCTCACTACTTCACAAGCTGACTTGCCATTCCGATAATCGAGTATAAACAAAATAATTTAAAGATATTCATATTTTAAAGTTGTTTTTTGGAGTATCTTTATCAAAAAAGAGTTTATCGTACCTTGAACTTTTGGAGATTTGCTTTTCTTTCTTGAGGTGATCTATCGCCGTGAAGGACTATACATGAGTATGGGTTTACCATAGCACGAGGACCTGACGGCAAACAAATATACACGTTGGCAACTGAAGATTATTAGTACGATGCATGCTCTGATATTATATTAATAGTAGTTTTCCTGAGCAATCCCACATGGCCAAAACAAGCCAAAATGGGATTCTTAACTGACTCTTTACTGGAGTAATAGAGCGGATTTCATATGAGTGTGAAACGAAAAGCGTCGTGCCGTGACCGTGTCGGTGCCGTGACCACAGTCATACCAAATCTCCTCTATTCCAGTGAGTGGACAGCGCTAAGTTCTACTAGACCCTCCCCGACCACCTCTGTTACTGGTGACCACCCTACATTTTTTTACACCCTTATTTTTTCAATAATTATACTTAGGAGTATGATAAAGCAGGGTCCCGTAAAAAAATCCTAGTTCGTACCTCCACCATGGCTGAGTAAGTATTGTTCAATGTTATCACAATCAATCTTTGTTCGACAGAAGATAATAGCAGTGTCCATGTTATGGGCATCAATAGCTTTCTTTAAGTATTCAGCCTTCAAGATCTTCACTGCTTCAGACAGCGTCTCTGCAGGGAGAAACAATAATATGAAGGTCCCGACTCACTAGGATGAGCTCATTTCTGACCTGGCAGGGACCAAGTTAAAGTGGTCATGTTCACACCTTGTAAGCTCACAGCAAATTACGAAAAAATTAACTTAAAATTAAAAAAAGAAGACATAATATTGGGTCACAATGCATGCTCCTATTCAAAAATGAATTTCTAGCTGAATTGCAGATGCATTCAATGCATGTGCATACATCTGCAAATCAGACACATAGATGTCCTTAGGCATGCTGCAAGAGAGGAAATACCTGGAGTTTGACTTCCTGCTCTGATGTTGTCCTTGTTGTGCATTCCATCTGTCTGTGGAATACAAATGAATCACTGTTTGCAACATAATTTTTGCAACATGCCAAAGCGTACCACAGAAAGCCCAACCTGTAAGTTTATCACTTACTTTGACAGGATTCTTGAGACTCATCCATGAAGTGTCTGAACGAGGATCAATATGACAAACCTACAGTATAAATAACAAATTCATAATAATTGAAGGGTTCCCTGTGAAAACGACCTAACTGGCAGACGTTTTGATGGATGTCCAGACATTGATTTTTTAGCATAGGAAAGTTAATTGATATCATTTTAGACCATCGAAAAAACTCGCTTAGGCCGTTTTCACATGGAACCCTTCATTAATGGTATATTATACACAGGATCAAAGGATCTAAATGTGCACTGTGATTGGCCAGTTGAAATATTCTGATAAATATTAATATATAAACCAAATGGATTCCATTTTACTGTGGTCTTTACTCTAATCAATGCAAAGAAGATGTCAAAATGTGGTGAGAACAGTACTGTTTTTGTCCTGACCAAATTTTGATGTCTTCTGTACATTTTTAGAGAATAGAAATGGAAAAATGGAATGTATTTGTTACATTTCATTTTTCCATCTATTTATTCTCTAAAAATGTACAGAAGACATCAAAATTTGGTCAGGTACAAAAAAAAAGTACTGCTTCCACCACAATGTATCTCACCACAATGTATTTGTAAAATACCCAATTTAAAATTGTTAAAAACTATACTTAATTTAACTAACATTTGGTTCATATACGGTATCTCTTAATGTAAAATAACACTCTTGATTTCAGTTCAAGCTCAGATAAAAAGAGGAAACACTGAGGTGTAGTTCAGTAAATTTGATAAAATGTGATCATACTACCATATTCTTAGAGGTAAAACCTAAAGGTACATACCACATGATGTACAGTTTCAGGTATACTATCCTGTCCCTTGAGGTCCACCCATGTAGGAAAGTGCATTATACGATCCTGAAAGCAAATGAAAGAGTAAAAATATCAGGAATCCAAGTGGAAAGAAAACAGTCTTTTCAAATACAGTATGAAACTTACAGCCAACTTCTTAACATCAAAAGAGTGGAGAGTTGCAGAACATGTTATGATCTGCAAATTGACAAGAAAATGTTAAAATACAAGACACCACAAGGGTGTAGCCAGGGGAGGGTTCTATGGTATTAAGTGCAAGGACTAGAACCCCACCCACCCCACCAAAATATCTAGCTACATACGCTTGCACCAAGGAACCACATCCTTCTAAGAACCTGTTTCAATACTTGCCTGCAAACGTTTTCCAGTTGGACCTGCTTTTGGTATCTTTTGGTATATTTTCATGATTAAATCATTATTTCCTTGTGCAAGTAGGCCATCCTTTGAAAAATTACATAACAGTACATTTTAATATACATGTACACTTATTATGCACTTATCCATTTCTGCTCAAAGTGCAAAAGAAAAAGAGAGAGAACATATCCTCACTAGCGGCATTAGTGTGAAGTCAAACAAGATGATGATGATGATGATGATGATGATAATGATGATGATATACCACATACACCCTGTATGTTTTATTGAAGACATTAGTGCAAAAACAATGTAAGTGAACTGAGATCAAATAGTAAATTTTCCTTCAAATTTCTAGGAGAAGTTGAATTTTGATTGTAACTGACTTAGACTGTTTTTGCAAGGATCTCTTCAATTTGATGTCCCTCAAGAATGAGCATTCTAGACTTTCTGCTGAGCATAGTTTATAGTTAAGAGTTTCTCTTACCGCTTCATCAAGTATGAAGAAGCTGACCTGAAATAAAGAACCAATTGTTATTTTAATTACAGTCTGCAATATGATGGTTTCGGAAACGATATCATTGGTAATCTTACCTGATGTAAGCTAATCTTGTCAGTTTGTATAAAATCACTTAGTTTTCCAGGTGTTCCTGTTATGATGTCAACCTGTACAAAGGAATACCATTTTTCAAATTCAGTCACAGTGCATTAGGAGCAAGAGAGTCCAGATTAGAGCAGTTTCGTATCATGACTGTGAAAATGGCATGGTCATGGCAGGAATTTTGAATAATTCTATTGATGGCACTGATCTTAAAATCTCATTTCATTTTCTCTTTATTCCATAGACTTCACTTGACTAGCAACAGTAGCTCACTTCATTTTAATAGTCTAGCAAAGGAACCCTGCTCCTTGAATACATTATCCCATTTTACTAGATAAAAAACCCTTAGTAAGTGGGTCTAAAAAGTAGCCTACTTATTCCTTATGCACAGCACAGTGGCTTGGTGTGATGTACAACTCATAAAGGGTGTGGTTCATAATTTAGCTTTCTTCAATAAGCCTTCATAACCTTATTGAGTTTTAGCACTAATACAAGAAGTAGGTAGGGGTGAATCATATCCCACCTGCTAGAAAGTGAGATTATTAATGTACTCACCCCTTCATTGATGGCCCTTATCTGGTCTTTTGTATTCTCTCCACCAACTAACAAGACAGACCTACCAGAAAATACACCAAAACTACACCATGGTCTATAACAAGCTATCTTGGAATGATTTATGATGTTCTGTGCTGAGTTGTCACAAACAGCTCTGTATGGATTTTTCAACTTTGAGTGTCATAAATGAGTCAGGTTATTGGATTTCTAGTGGCACACCCCTATTCAAAATTTGGCCAAAAAATGCTCCCACTAGGCATTTTACATTTTTTAAATCCATGTAAAATAATACCAATGCCAGTGTAATTTTACTATCAATGTCATTAATAACTTACTTTACTTTTGGATCAGGAAGCTGCTTGCCAAATAATTTGATTTGTTGAGCTGTCTGTGAGCATTGAAATATTAAGGGATAGTTAGAAAAGAAGGTTAGGAAAGAAAAGTATAAAAATACATGTCTCACTTGTTGTGCTAATTCTCTTGAAGGCTGAAAAAGATTGATGGAAAAGAGAATAAAGATTGATTTAAAGATTGATATTCTAAGTTTCAAAAGCAATAACCCTTTAAAATCACAAAGAGATGGTACTAAATGTGTCACTCTACCTCTATAATGATGGCAGATGGAGCACACTTGTTAGAAAACTTTCCTGGCTTTGTTTGTGCACCCCCTCCTAAAGTACATTGTCAAAAAAAAAAGTGTTAGAGTATATGAAGAAGCAGATAAAATATACAGTGGTTATTTAAATATGCCTGCTTGCAACACACTCATATGCCATAAATACAAATCAAGCTTAAAACAGTTTGGTTTTTAGTAAGTAAACATACCTGCTGCAATATTTGAAGTTGCTGTAGCATCTTTGGGTGCCTTTGATAAAGCCATGAATTTACCCTAGAAGAAGTTATAAAAATACATGTATCAGATAAAGTTCTGACCTATCTTTTTGGCCATATAATTTCCGTCCATTTTCCTCGCTTTTAATTCTTTAGATTTCATATAATTTCTTGATAATTTCTATTCAACTTACAGAAGGTGGAAATGCAAATTGCTTTTCACCAAAGTTGAAACTCATCTCTGCATTCTGAAAAACAAGCACAGCAAATATAATTTTTCTACTTCATAAAACATACCAGTAATTATTATCTGAGGAGTTTCATTGAAAACAACCATACATATTATGATTAACAAACTTAATAAAAGTAAAGAAGAGATTTCTACCTTTAGAACAACAGCTGCAAAAAATGTTTTTCCATCAAGATCATCAGGAATTTCCAATGCTTTCCCAAAGTCCACCCCTGTAAAAAATACATGTAGAATACTGCGTGCTTAGGAAATAGAAAAAAACTGTAATACTTAAATTAATACTAAATTTTTTACCATTTTTACTGAACTTGATGCTATAGTTATCCAGGTCAATGAAGCATCCAATGACATCATTGATACCAAATGCCTGCAAATAACATACATCTAGAATGGTTATGATGGCAATGGTTTGTTTGAGAATGATCTGCCATACACAATTTTCACAATGGCTGCTGCTTCTATTTAGGATAAATGCTGAAAAATGAATATTTCTGGAGTTGCAGATCAATTTGAAATTATGAAGGTTGTTCAGATAATGTGTGCAAGTTTCTAAAGAAAGCAATAAATGGTAAACAATCTGCACCATACAGTAAGTGGTTGGTAACTCGGTTCGTTGGCCATACCTTTACCTTACTGTGTCACCTTACAATAACCTTACTGTTACTTTACCGACCAGCTATCAACTATCATCAAGAATTAGTGTATAAATTATTAATCTTCTGATAAGATACAAGGTTTTAAAATTTGCACCTAAATGAGGCCACCAAGGCTTCCACTCATGCCATACAACACTTTTTATTTTTGACTCTAGATGACTTCTTCAATATTTAATCAAAAGCAACGAAACATTTAAAAAATATTTCTGATGATCAGAAGTACTTTCTCATATAGCATTGACCATTTTCTGCAAGGAGCTCTCATTGAATCATGAAAGTAAATTGTGAAAGTGGTATGTACACTGGCCCTAGTAGCACAAAAGCTGGATAGAGCTATCTATTGGATAAATCCTCATCCAGCAGATAAATAATTTATTGGAAATGTCATTACTTTATCTGCTTGATAAGAATTTATCCAATGGATAGTGCTATCCACCCTTCACACAACCAGATCCAGAACAATTATGTAGTATAATATGACTGTGTACAAAGTTGGTTTACCTCTCCATAACTATCAAATTGTCTTGCATAGGATTTTTTACCAGTCCCACCAAAGCCAAAACCATACCTATCAGTTCCTAGAAAAACAGAGCATTTGTATATTAAAAAAAGGATGATATTAATGTCTTTCCCCCTACGTACCAATAAGCCCCCTTGTAGTCTCCTATGCATCTGTTGTTGGTGGTGGGGTCCCTGTGCTCCTACAGGGATCCCACCACTAAGAAATGGCAGCATAGGAGACCAGCCCCCTTGTCTATAGGGGGCTTATTTGAAAGGGGTGCTTATTTGAGCAAGGGGGCTTATTCAAACTTTGAAAATGATATATTTTCAACCTTCATCAAACAAATAATTCATTGAATTTGATGATTACAATTCAGTGTTTCTTGCTAATTTGCAAGTTTATTACATCTTTTAGTGTTAGATAATGAAGGTGATGACCTCAAGAACAAAACTTAAGGTAGGGGGGTAGGGGGTAGGGGGTAGGTGAGGGGGGGGGACTTATTTGGACTGGGGGGGCTTTATTTAAGAATTAACACTATAAATGGGAGACTTATTTGGTCATTTTATGGTAGAACACATTTCAACTCACCTAGATCAAATGTTGCCTCAGATGTTGACCACCCAACACGACACAAGCCTTCATCAGTGACAGTTGCTTCATAGTAATATTTTCCTTTGAACATTCATGGTAAAAATGTTACAACACTGATTATCGTGAATGAATGAACCAAATGGAAACATATATGTTTCGATGTGGTTCACGTCATCATCAGTGTGGCTGGCTAATTATAGAGTGTGCTCAATATACTAGTGTAGTGGCACGTGCAAAAAAAATTGTTTGAGTATATTAGTAACAAGTTATATATAATATAATTAGAATTATGTAATTTACATTGCACACACAGACTTACCATCAAGCCTTTGAAGAATAGGTTAGAAAAAGCGAGCCTTTCAGAAACCAAATCAAACTCATATATTGAACTACAAAACAAACTATCACATTACAACACAGGGTTCCCAAACCTCCAACAACAAAAGGTGAACTAACCTGATACACAAACCTTGAAGATGGTAAGCCTGTGCTACTCATATAAACTATAATCAATAGATTTTTACTCACCTTTTTTGACCCCTAAGGTCGAGCGACAACCCTGCCATTTGTACATTTCACGGCTTTGACATAAAAACCCATCCTCACCGATTGCTAAAATGTACACACACTGTTATTAGCATTTGTACCATTGTGGTGATTTGAATGGTAGAATTCTTACCAAGACTTTCATCTCTGTCAAAAGGATTCATCTTGAAACCTGTGGGCCCTCCACCTAAATTACCAAACAACATACTATCAGGTCACTATACAATACAATATAACAATACAATACAATGATTTTATTTGTACCCATATTATATTATTTACACACAAAATTTATATATAAATTATCTAAAATCTAAAGAAAGGATACAGGCCATCTGAATAGGTTAACTAATCGAGCAGATGGCCCTAAATAAGTGTACTTGCAAAAAAATTAAAGGCCTACACATAAGCAAATATAATAGTATAAATATGAAAATTGAATAGGAAAAAATGGATACAATAAATAAATATTAATGTTAAATTACTATAATAGAAAGAACTGAAAAGAAAAAGAAAACCAATTACCAAGAGAGGGGAGTTAGCAGGTTAATAAAATTTTATACATTAAATTTTCTCTAAGTTTAGACTTCAACTTCTTAAGGTTGAATGTTTTGAGAGTCTCATCTAGATTATTCTATATATAATCAATATATCACTATATTCTTCTTCTTCTTGATCTTTCATATATAGGTAATTCAATTAATGTTGTCGCTGAAAATAAAGCCTAAAGCTTTGAGAGCGGAATCATGAATTTTTTTTTTCACCGTGACATCATTACAATAAGAAACACTGTATAATGTTTGCAAATTCTACAACTTGGACACATATTCCTTAATTTCTCAGATAGCCTATAGCAAAGTTTGAGTATTACTAAACAAAAGATAGTTGAAAGGTTTTAGCCTTTAGGCTTTTTTCAGTGACAATGTTAATTGAAATAGCCATAAACCTCTGTAATGTGGATACACAGATCTAAAGCTCTTCAACATATCACAGATATGCAAGTACATGAAGTGTGGAATGGAAGGAGGCAAGATGGAAGGATGAAAGCAGGAGAAATGGAGAAATGGAATGAACAATAAAAAATGGAGAAATGGAAGGAAGAATAGGAGGGATGGAAAGAGGAATGGAACAAGGGATGGAAGAAAAGGGGGATGGATATTTATATTAGGATTATGAATATTATATTAGACTTAGGATTTAGGATTCAGTATTTATATATTTTTTGTTATATTTTTCTCTCTTTTTTTCTTGGCATAATTAGCACGTAACTGCTAAAGACCTAACCAGTCTCACTTATACCCGAGGGTAAATAAAGTTTATCTATCTATTTATCTATTTATCTATGGAAAGATGGACAGATGGAGGAATGGAGGAGGGATAGAAGTAGCAATGAAAGCATTAATGGAAAGAGTGATGGAAGGAGGGATCGAAATAGTGATGGAAGGGGCTGGAGGGCTGGAGGGAGGGACAGAAGGAGGAAGAGAGGAAAAATGGATGGAAGGACAGAAGTGAATGGGAGAAAAATGGGATGCAGATAGATGGATGAACAGTGGAATATATGGATGGGCAGTTATGGGTTGATGGATGGGTGGAAATATTAAAACATATGATGCAAACCTTTTGCAGCTCCAAGTTTGGGCATTTTACCAGCTATGGCATCTCTAACAGTTTCATGAACAATTTGAATAACAGGGAGACAAAATGCCTTCAAAAGAAATATCAATATATTCATATGATTCACAGTAAACGAGATGGGTTCAAACAGAGCAGATTTCGTATGACTGAGAAAATGATATGATCACAACACTGCAGAGTTATGGCAGAAATGGCAGAATGTTTATATACTGTAGACAACACTGACACAGTCATGTTACTTAAGGCGCATATACATGCATTACACACTTATATGAAATCTGCTCTAATGTTAAGCATGTACACGATATCTGTACTTACACCTGTTTTGCCACTGCCTGTTTCTGCTGCCTAGAAATACATTAAATAAATGAAAGTAATTTTGCTATTTTGGAACATTTTGTGATTACCAAAGATATATTCATAAATCAACTTCAAATCATCCAAATCTGTCTTTTGGTAGACATCCAATACTACAGTTCCCTCAAGGAAAATAGGGGCTTGATTTGGATATTCATATCTTTGTGAGGTAAAAAGATAAGTACATAAAATTAATTATGACAGTAACTGGCTTTTAGGAAAATTGGCTCAATCAGTATCATTTCATATAATATTGAACCACATGAAGTAAGAAAACATTACCATGAGAACATCACCTCCCCCAAGAATGAGGGGAATAGCTTCTGCTTGGACATCTGTGGGCAAACTAATGAAAAACAAACAAACAAACAAACAAGAAAGTCATTGTTTACTCACGAATCTATTATAAAGCTAATATGCTAACCATTCTTACAATAACTTTTCACAAGTTTCTTTGATAAATCAGACAATCAATTTCTGGTTGAAACATCAATTCAATGAGAAAGGTATATATGTCACCATGAACACTGCTATATCACTATTATCTGCTCTAAATTAACAAGTACTCACAGCCAGTCCATGTCTTCAATTGCCTTACAAATCTCTGGCAGTAAGCCAAATTCTGTTAATAAAATGAAGTGAAAAATGAATGGACTGAGAAATGAATTCACGAAAGAGGGTGTGGAATTTTCATGGTTATTGTGTTCTCAGGATTGAACAATCACACTGCCAGAAAAGAAAAACCTTCCTTTTCATTAGTCGTATTTATTTTCACCAACAGGTTTTGCTAAAGTTCACTTTCACATTTTTTGAAATAAAAGTGGACAAATTGCATGAAGACAAGCGTGATGTATGTTTTCTTTAGACGACGTTATTCTTCACAAAACATCTTAACAGCTAATAAAAATATATTTCGTCTCCGTGGATAGATATACAGATATAAGAAATGGGAAAAGATACAAAAAAAATAAAAGATTTGCTGAGCTACCAGCAGGTTCTCAATCAATTTCTTGGATTTAAAGTTATCCCGCTGCAAATAGTTTCAAACTTTTCTGCTCCAGTAAATCTTTGTGTTATTTAAAATTTACGAATAAAGAGGATATTTTACATATTCGTCTGTATTGAAAATGAATAAACTTTTTGTTCCACAAACCCGAAAAATGACCCGCCATCTTGGATTGCAGAGAAAGAGGGAGACTGAGGCAAGTGGGAAAGGAACATACAGGTAGCCCAAGAAACAAAATGATCATTATGTCAGATCATGAAAACAAATGAAAATATATTCTAAATAACAAGAAGGAAATATAGTCTAATAACCATGAAATGTAAAATATAGACAGTAATACTTTATGTTTATGAAGAAAATATTGTTTCAAAATTATGAAACTGACTTGGGTTCCCTGTGGAATGTAGAAAAAACATGCTCAAAAACATGTAAAAACATGTCAAAATGGCGGCAAGGGTGGAAGGGGTCACGGTTGTTGGCTCAACATTTGCTCTCGCGTTTCGCTAGAATAAGCGCTAACACTTCCGCAAAGATGGCCTCCTCTAGCTTTCACACTGGTGTTCCAAGTGCAAACAAATCGGAATTCCAATCTCTTCTTTCTCAAGCTAAAAACGTTTTATTTCTCACTGGAGCTGGAGTCAGTGCAGAAAGTGGTATTCCAACTTTCCGAGGGGCAGGTGGATTGTGGAGAACATACGAAGCAACTTCTCTAGCAACTCCACATGCTTTTGGGCGAAATCCATCGCTAGTTTGGGAGTTTTATAGTTACAGACGTGAAGTTGTCTTTTCTAAGAAACCTAATCCAGCGCATCATGCGATTGCAGAGTTTCAAAAAAGGATGAGAGAGGCAGGCAAGCAAGCTTGGATTGTGACTCAGAATATCGACGGTTTTCATCAGGCAGCAGGGGCAGAAGATGTCGTGGAGCTTCATGGTAAGTGTTTACAATAAATGTTCAGTTTACCAAGTCAAGTAATATCTTATAGACCACTAGAGAAATTGCAAAAAAAGCAAAAAAAAGTCACTTTAGCTATTTCTATGGTTACCCCTTCAATTTCTAGATGCAGCACAACATATTCAGAAGTAAAAACAGCCACATAAGAAAAAGGAAGAGAGTTGTATAAAGGAATTTCACATGTATGTTTATAAATACAGGTTCTTTGTTCAAAACAAGATGTTTAAAATGTGGTCATATTGAAGTGGACAGAAACAGTCCCATTGTCCCAGCCCTGCTGAATAAAGGGTAAACTAAAAGTTATATACATTTTCATCTATATTTTTGGCAAAGCTTTCAAATCTTTTACAAACATTGACTTGAACTTTCATTGTTTTCCTGCAGTGCTCCTGATCCTAATGCCAAGGATGCAAATATTCCAGAGTCAGAACTTCCCAGGTATAATACTACACTGTAATACTACAATGCACCACTGACATAGATTTTGATTCCAGGAAAACTTGTTTAATTAATCATGCCTTTTAATGACTGCAACTTCAGTAAATTGTGCACCAGTTGGTAGTCTCCCTGTATATAATCGCAGCCGTTACGATTGTTGTCATGCAATGCTTTCTCCCCCAAGTAAGCATTCTGTGATGACACTGGTAGTTGCTGTGAGGGTGACTAACCAGTTGGCAGTTTCCCTTGAGATCGATAGAAATTTGAGTAAATGTCACATCACTCTTACCAATTCCACCTTCTGGGGATAAAATTAAATGTCATTTGACCACTGACAAAACTTATGCACATTTTAGTGGCAGTGAGGCCTGGGATGGAGACTCCAATCAGAAAAGGTCAAGGGATGCCTGTTGTACATTTTAGGGGTCAAAGTCAAGGAACTGGTACCTTTAAGGTATCTCAAATTTTATTGGACTATGAGAGACTATTAAGTTGCATTCATTTGGTACCTTTTAATTACAACTACAGCTTAAATCATCTAACTTTTGTTATTTAACACTGATCAATAAAGTTTGCATGTTTAAGATTCATTCAATCATGTGTTTTTGAGTCGGTACCTTATTTCTAGGTATAAAAATCATGTAGTGTTGCCACACCCACCTGGATAATACTCAGGTACATTACCTTTTAGGGGTCATTGTAAAAATCTTCAATGAGCATCCTCACCCTTCTATATAGAATATTGACGAATAGTCAAGCAGGTAAAGTCATATATATTACAGGGAAAGGCCACTGATTGGTGCTTCATTATCGACATTTTATAAATATTCAATTTATTATGATAATAATGATTCTATTTGCAGATGTCATCAGCCTGGATGTGATTCACTTGTTCGTCCTCATGTGGTATGGTTTGGAGAAAGTCTTGAAAATCAAGTACTTTTTAAAACGCAAGAGATATTGGAAACTTGTGACTTCTGCATTATTGTAAGACATATTTATAATCAAATAATAAATTATTATTACTCTATTATAGAGTACAAATAATAAAAGTATGCAATACTTAATGCACCCTACATACATGTATAATACAAAAAGGCACTAATTAGCAATAGTTCATTATATATTATGCAATAGTTCATATTTTCAATGAAAATATGCACTTTTTCTGTTTCCGAGATTCTGCGCCCGACATGAGAAAAATCTGAGACTCTGAGCCGCAATTAATTCAAAATCTGAGCCGCAATTAATTCAAAATCTAAGACCCTGGTTTTTAAAAAGCCAAGATTTTGAGACTTGATTGAATTTTGGCAAGGCTCCTATTTTTTTGAGATACCATTCTATACCCTTTATTGTGGATCCCTCCCCTCCCCCCTCCATTCAATATGTTGAAAGCAACTGTCCCCTTCATAGGTGTCCAGGCTACCCAAGGAATGCCTCTCATTAGACCAACATTGAGTGGTGGGGTAAGTGAAGGAAGCAAAACCCTGGACAACATAAGCAATACTCTGTGTTAACATTGTCCTAAAGTAACTTGTCACTGATTGTTTATTCCAGGTTGGGACCTCTTCAGTTGTCTATCCAGCTGCAATGTTTGCACCTCAGCTAGCCAGCAAAGGAGTTCCAGTTGCTGAATTTAACTTGGAGCAGACTGAATGCAGTGGTCTTTTCAGGTAGTATTTACATAGAATAAAATAAATAACTAAGTGTTTATTTAAGTGTCCAATATGTGGTCGTCAGTTGCACACCTTTTTTGGTAGGGCTGGCCTTGCCCCAAAAACCTCAAATTTGGCCAAAATTTGGAGATCAATTTTTTCACCTCAAACTGGACCGCTCCAGACACTCTTCAAGACTACAGAACTTGATTCCAACACAAATTAACCAAGAATCTGCACTTAGTATAAATCGACTAAATTTGAACTTTTTCAATAGGGCCAGCTGTCCAAAAAACTCAAATTTGGCTAAAATTTGGAGTTTAACTTTTTTTGCCTCAAACTGGACCACCCATCTCCAAAACACTCATGCAGCAATTTGGTTTAAACTCTTTATAGTTGGTGTAATTATCAAAGCTGCTCTTCCTACAACCTGACTTTTATTTCTTTTGATAGATTCCATTTTGAAGGCAAGGCTGGTGAGACTCTTCCTCCACTTCTTATAGAATAACATTCTCAGACATTAATTATATCTGGTAAGATGACCTTTTAATTGATACATTTGTATTGTTATTTATATAAATGCATGCAACATTTTCTACAACATCAAGTGCAACACACTTGCACCATGTGTCCATGCATGCTGTGTTGTGCTTAATGTTGTAGAAAGTGCAGGAGTGGACAGACAGTGTGCACAGCATTTTGTTGTGCCTGATGTAGGAAATGTTGCATCATGTGCCCATGCCTTATCTAACCATTTGGGACATGGGACAAAAAAGATTAAGGTATATAAGTATCACTATTGGAACAATGGACAGGGTACTGCATAGGATAGTCATGGGGCAGTGAAAGATATCTGTAAGGAAAATTAGAAAGATGGTAATGCAGTTGGGATGGTGAAGGGGTGCTTTAAGCAGAACTGGATATTGATTTAGGGAAGGGTGGCTTTATTACCATAAATTATGATCATGATGAGAGACCTTCACCTGAAGGTTTAAATAACAAGATGCAATATAAATCCAATGTGATGGTAATAGCCTACGTAATTGCTACTGGGAGTTCCAGGGAGGAGGAAGGGTAACTGGGGCAAAAGCCTAGTACATGTAGGTACTTGCTGTATGGTGATCGTATGGATTAAGCCACACCAATTCTAGTACCTGTAGGGGTTGGACCAAAATAAATGGGAGTCCCCCCTCCCCTGGGAAGACAAAGGATGGGGGAGAAGGAAGTAAACACATTGTCCTCTTTCCTCCTCCAATATCCCTGCGCTACATAATACCAAATGAATGTGATTTCCAGTGAGATGGTGTCTGGTGTGAAGCTTAATTGATTGTATACCTCGTTTTTTTAAAGAGGAATTTTAACTAACAAGTTTATCACATATGGGCTGCACTGATCTATATAAAAGATGAAATATATGGAAATCTGTAACAGCATATAAAAGGAATACTAATATAACCAATGTTTTGAGGCTAGGCCCTTCATTTGGTGCTTGTAATGTCAGTTATAAATTTGAGTATATTCTTTTTATAGGGTGTTACAGATTTCCATTTACTCCTTATCACTCCTTTTTTACTAATTTCACCACATTGTTGATTGGGTTGTTTATTATTTATTGTCACTATCAATGATTCAACAATTCATGATAGCAGGAATTAATCTAATTGATCTAAAATAATTGTGAATTAATGGCTAAAAAATCTAGGCATTATGACGAGAAGGAACAAATGAATGAATGGATGTAATTACACTAGTATGTCACACTAGAAAGAACCTAAATTATTAATTAAAAACTAAAGGGATTGTAGATTTCTACAAAATTAATATAACTTGTTTGTGACAGCAGATGTTTGCATGTAAGTTCATGGACAGGTCTCATAAAATAAATTAGTAACTATATGAACCTTCCATATTTCAAATGCAGTTTACTGAATCCACAGGAGCCCTTTTAGGGAGGGGAGGGAGGGGAGAGGTGGTGTACATATTCCTTGTCATGTCAGTTACAATTTTGGTAGGTAACTGTCACAGTTTGTTTAAAACCCGGGGGGGACTCCGATTGGAAATTGACGGGGATGCTCGTCGTACCTTTTAGGGGTCAAAATCAGCGATCTGGTACCTTTTAGGGTGTCCCAAACTTTAGTGGACTACTAGAGACCTAGCTGGTACCTTTTAGGGTAATTTTGTCCTCCATCAACGATTAAATACTGGAAACAAAGATCGGATTGCAAGACCATCAAATTGTTCGTATATAAATAGACACAATTGATCGCTTGAGTGACTAAAATATGCAAAATGTTAAATTTAGTGTTTTTGAGTTGGTACCTTTTAGGGGTAAAAACATGTATTGCCACGCCCACCCCGAATATGACTTTGGTACCTTTTAGGGGTCATCTTTAAAATTTCCGACGAGCATCCCCGTCCTCTTATATATAGGAGTCCCCCCCCCGGGGTTTAAAAGTCATACATTTCTGTCACAACAGTCTTGTCGCTTGTCATCACTGCAACATTTTTTCACTTGTTTTGCACAGCTGTGCTGCAGGTTGGAATTTATCCCCAAAAGGCTTCTGTACAACGTCATGCTTTTGGCATCAACTGCAAATCTCTTTATCTGCTATAAACTTTTTTTCATGAAATATTGGCTGAAGCAACTTTTCAAGCTTCATTCATTACCATAGAATAGCTTTCATATGAATGTAGAAAATGGGAGGGTTAAAAACACTGATCCCTGGTCCACAGTGGATGAAGGTCAGTGTTTTGCTCTCTCATTACGTTATGATAGTGAGATTGCTCAGTCAGTTTCAAAGACTGAATTCTTGCAGCTGATTATTTTCATCTGTCATGCAAAAGCTATTTCAAAGTATATATACATGGACTGTGTGCACTGATTTACAATACATTGAGTTTGCTAGCTCTAATGTAATTGGAGAGGATCTGTACAAGAATAACAAATTAATCTCGATAAAAATCCAGTTTCACTGTTAGAATGTAAAGATCATTGAAAGGGAAATTGGAGTTTAATCAGAGATTAATTATTTTGTTCTTGTGTAAAATCCTATATTTGGTTCTTTGTACAATGATTTGTTCTGGATCTATGGATTAAAAACTAATCAGGAATTGTTCTGAGAATAGGGAATTCTTCTGATGATAATATACATGCCATTATTTTATTGGCAGAATTCAAACTGGAGAAGTTAAACTCATCCAGCCAATTCAAAACTTGAGGATAAAACCTTTGAGATAGAGACAAAGTTGGACAAAAATTTTCCTTCAAAAATTGTCCTTGTCCCACTTTATGGCATGACCAAACTGCCGACATTGGTCATGGATAGTTTAATCTACCCTAGTTTAAATTCTGTCAATAGTGTACAACCTGACAATAATGGCTTATTTTGTATGTGTAAAAGTAAAATTTATTCCTGATGATAAAATTCATTTTCTGATTTTTTTTGTATTTTTTTGCAGAAAAAAATTCATACATATTTTCATTCTCTCATCATTTAAAAGAATAATTTTGTTCCATTAATTTTCTTCAGGAGTAAAATAATATTTCATTCATCTCCTTTGTATATTTTTGTGAAAGAATTAAGAAATATTGCTATCATTCTTTACTCATTAGGGATCCTTTATAGTCCTGTAGTATTATTTTCATTTTTATTTGAGATCATTAATTCATTGAATTGAACTGCTCAATCAAAGCTAAGTCGTGAATCAGACATTTTTCGTCAACTTTGATCAAATAAATTTGCACAGATGAAAAAGGCTGTATGAATACAGAGTCGTTGAGACAAAAAGAGTTCCTGTTGCTACCAGACCTAATATAGAAAATGCAATATTTTTTAGTTTCTTTGTCCTGACTCCTGATTGACAGTCGACTCAAGACCTAAAAATTACTTTAAAGATTTGTGGTAGCGACAAATTCAACTAGTTCATAAAAAGTATTCTTCTTGTCTTTGTGTGTGTGTGTGTTAAAATCATTGTTGAATTTTTTACATGCATGCTTTGAATCTTAGTTTTTGTGGATTTTGTAGTTTTGAACTTAGTAAGTCATTCAATTCTTTGGATTCAATGAATTTGGTCATTTGAATCCATTTTTCATGTTCTAATTAATTAAATAATTATTTCTATTTTGAATGAACTATTTTGATTTCAGTCAGTACTCTAAGGTAGCTGACATTTTTGTGTTGTTGTTTGAACAAGTCTATTGCTTTTGTACTTTGTGAATTGCCTGGGTGGATTTTGGCTTGTGAGGTAGTTTGAATAACTTATCGACAGTGGCCTACTCCATACTCTGCGACCTGCAAAAGAAAACAAACATGTTTATGGTAGAGATTACAGAAACATACTCTCATTATACCAAGAAATAATAACACTTGATACCACTTAATTCACTGATATTCGCCTGCCTGAAATCTTTCATTCACTGACAACACAAAAATATTCATCAATTCCTTATCTTTGTCATTTTACTTTCATAATCATTTATGCAGTCGTTTATCTACTTCAGTCAGTTCATTTTCAATGTCATCAATCATTTTATCGTTTCTTGACATTTTATAATATCCACTAAATAAATATTTGAAGTATTGATCAAACTGCCACGTCGCATGTTTTGAATCCGCACCTCTATCTGTTCTGCCAGTATCGAAGTCCATTAGCTTTATTCTGGAAAGATCGAAGTCCTCGCTGTTACAACACAAACTTGTTTTATCCCTTGAAGGCGTGTGAGTCGATTTCTTATCGTCTTGAAACCGCGCACTCTAATAGTTTATATTTCTAATAGTCTCACAGAGTGTTTTTTTTTTGGGGGGGGGGGGGGGGGAGTTCGATAAAGCAATATTGTAAGTAATGAGTAATGACTTTTCAATTTTTTCCGTGCATTTGTACTCTAATAGATGCACAGATGACGTCAAAATATTGCGAGAACAAAAAGATTTTAACAGGAGACGAAGTTGAGTGGCATCCTTTAGAAAAAAGACGCACGTATTTCGACCAATCACATCGCTCGTAATAACGTCATCCGTGCATCTGTACTTTAATCACACGGTTCGTGACCAATCAGAGCTTGCGTAATATCGGACAGGTGAAACCCCTTATAAAAACGACACTTTTCATCGTTCTTCCCCTAAGTGTTCGTATTTAAGAGGCCCATGAAATGTTAGAACTTACTAACCTGGTAACCGTGATGAAAAAATGGCACCATTTCATATGCTGGTGTGACATACGGTGCCATCCTAACTCTCATTCCCGCTGTTGTGTTATTGGGGTAATAATTGATTGGACTACATCCTACACCATTGGAAGGTAATACACAATTGTAGTATGGCGTCTGTTGGTGTACAAACAGCGCTGGTGGACTTCGAGATGGTGAGGGCACCAAAGACGAGTCCACTGCATGTCCATTCATATGCGTGGAGTTGGCATAGCCTATAACTCCAGATGTCACAGGGTATGTACATGGTGGGCTATACGACATACTGCCCATTGGAGGAATTTTGGATTGGTTTAATGTACTGCTAGCAATTACGTTAGCGATTTCTGAACTTGAGCAAGGGAAAACCTCGATGTATCTCTCGCCCATGTGGTTTCTGTGTAAGTCGTTTGCAGCTGCTTGAGCAAAGTCTTGTGAAACAAGTTGAACATAAGCATCCCCTGATGGTCGGCCCTGAAAAACATAGATCACGCGAATGATTTGCAGTTTCTTTTTACAAAAAATACTCCGACCAAATCCCTGTAACACAGGGTACTTATGACAATTCAATAGTAATCACTGTAACAATTTACTGAGGTTACCCCCCCCCCCCCCAACCCACACACACTGTTGTGACAAATTTACTAAGGGCACCCCACAGACAAATTTTCTAAGGGTACTCCCAACAATGTTGACTAATTTACTAAGGGCACCCCACACTGTCGACTAATTTACTATGGGTGCTCCTAACAGTGTCGGCTACTTTACTTGGGGTGCCCGTAAACTTTCGACTAATTTACTACAGGTACCCGACACTGTCGATCAATTAACCACGGATATTCCCAACAGTGTCGACTACTTTACTTAGGGTACCCCTACACTGTCGACTACTTTACTGAGGGTACTCCTACACTGTCGACTACTTAACTGAGGGTACCCCTACACTGTCGACTACTTTACTGAGGGTACTCCTACACTGTCGACTACTTTACTGAGGGTACCCCTACACTGTCGACTACTTTACTTAGGGTACCCCTACACTGTCGACTACTTTACTTAGGATAACCCTACACTGTCGACTACTTTACTGAGGGTACTCCTACACTGTCGACTACTTTACTGAGGGTACCCCTACACTGTCGACTACTTTACTTAGGATAACCCTACACTGTCGACTACTTTACTGAGGGTACTCCTACACTGTCGACTACTTTACTGAGGGTACCCCTACACTACTTTCTAGGGGTATTATACTACTCACCTGTGTGTTGTAAACCATATGTACACCTCCCGGTGCTACATAAGCTGCGTGCTCTTTCATGAAATCAAGCACGTCTTGTACACTAGCCGAGAAAGGCAAACCTCTTAATCGTAAACAGTCCTTAATAGTGCTAACACCGTTTGGTGTATATGGTGCAGGGGGAGGGGGTAAAAACACTGATGGATGAAACGGTGGATGTTGATGTACGGGTGAAGGAAGCATAGCCAATGGTGGTAAGCCTGGTATTAGATTGCTTGATGAACTGAGAACTTGTTGAACTTCGCTTTGTGAGCTGCGAAAAAGTTCCACGTATCTTGATCCGAGGACCTCTCGGTGTTTACGTAAAGCTATCCTGCCGTATTCTTCTGTCTCGAACAGAACGAACGCGTCTCCTGTAGCTTTTCCGTTACGTCCTCGAACCATCAGAATCCCTGCTTCTCCTCTGTGAACTGGTGCCTCATCTCCGAAAAATTTGACCTAAAACGGACGACATAAACGTAATTATGGATGACAGTAGAAACTCAACTGTACAAGTGCCAATAAAGTGATCATCGTAAAGATGTCTTCACAAAAGCAAATTGATTTTATAGGGATATATTGCTAGATAGCTGAAAAATATTGAAAAGTGACAGGCAGAAAAGATAAGCCCCACTTAATAAAGGTTTACAGTGTAATTATCATCTACTTACAACGTCTGATGGCTTTGTACTAAATGGAAGTCCACGCATGCGTACTATCACGTCTGCTTTTGTTGAAACAAAGTTTGCAGCAATTTGTGTTACATCAATAGGTCCTAGAAGAGATAGAAAAGAAAGTATTTTATCTATTGATAAGAAAGCGCTAAATCCTCTATGCTTTTAGTGGTAACTCGTTTGTTTTTTTATTAAAAAGAACAAGTCACACGTGTTTTCCCGCCGTTTTAATTGACATCTCAATTTCAGTTATAATGGCGCACGTGCCCCTATCTGAAAATGACGAGCGCGCGCGCGCGTGGTTTCGCGCCCTTTTCCCTTGAGGCGCTCCTGTTTGCCTAAGGTTAAGTTAGAGACTAACATGGATCTAGAAATGCTTTTAACTAGAATAGCTTCACTTTAAAGTCGAGATTTTGACATTATTTAGCCCCCAGGGTGGGCAACTCGACTACTGAGTCAGTGTTAATGTATAAATTTGGCTGCATTATACTGATTTCCTTTCAGATAAAAATGTTTTAACTTTTCCCAGTCTTACCTCGAACAATACGTAAAAAGTCTTGTGCTGTAGCTTTGTAAACCTATGTGAAAAGCAAAATGAAATGTTATTTATTTAAAAGATTTCAGTTTCACAGAGAATGGGTAATTCTATTAATATACGTTGAATGAATCGACGCTAGTGCTAATTCATCTGTGAAATCAGTAGTAGACTAATAGACACTAGGAAACTCTAATTCCATTTTGTCTCGTGCGTAAAATCTTTATCTATTGGATAAATAGCATCATTCTATTCACTGTTTAATATAAACATTTTTCCTACTGATTCAGCACCGAAGGAAATGTTCTTAAGTGACTACATTAGCACTCGCTGCATATAGTGTATTTATATTATTATTAATATTGTATTACTTTATAAATATTGATGTGTTAAATTTAATATCAAAATGTTGTACAGGCGAGGTCTTTGAGAGCATTTAGAGAAAGAACGGAAAGCGTAGGTCAGTAATTTCGAGATGTACTTAACTGTAGAATGAACGCGGTTTTGTGTTTCTAAATAAAATTACTATCGAATCTTTGTTATAACCAGCCAATACACTGTAAAAATAGTCACGCTTTTCTCTCTTTAGACAACATAAATGTTCTATTTAACTAGTTTTGTTTCTACAAACCAAGAAGCCGCAACTTAAGCTTCATTTTATTCAATTAGGAATGATAACCACGGAAAAAGAAGGAAAATTGGACGATCAAAGTCCAACCAATTGATCGAGTTTGCAATTGGTGGGATCGCGCATGGTATTATGGGTAGAAAATGGGTCAAGATATTAATGATGGTATCTTTGAGAACCTCATAAATTATCTGTCAAATCTTGTGTAGTTCGAATTCTAATTTCCCAAGCCGCCAAAAACAAACAGAAATGTGGACTAAGTTCTTCACAAAATTGTCAACCACTGGAGCAATACTATTGGCTGATGGAATCTTCCGCAATCAGATAATGTCTAGAAAATTTATACACTATTTCCAAAACACGAGAAAATTAGACGACGTACTTTCCTCATTACAACTGTTTTTGAAAGTCTTTCTTTTTCTGGAAGATAAGTGAATATTAACGAGCTTGCCGTGACACCAATAGAGCTGATGATCTAGTAGATAGCAGCTCATCTCCGGTGTAGAACGTTTACTCGAAAAACGTTGATCTAGAATTGACACTGCTAATTCTTATCGCCTGATACTTGGTCGAGATTATCGGATCGCGCTGTACTGAATTGTAAATATCCATCGAGAAAATGAACTCACTTTTTTTCCTCTCCGAGACATTTTCAATTGAGAAACCAACTTTTAGTCAACGATATGTCACTGCTACGTCAACGGAAACCCTAAAGCTTGCACAACTAATAGCCATAAATTCTTTCTGATTTTTATCTTAGAATGTGGCATTCATAATTAATGATGGATAATCCGAAACTCTTTGAGAAATATATTGTAAGAGGAAAATACAAAAGTGATATTCTGTTTAAAAACATGCAGGTTTCTTTTGAATCACCTTCTTGTATGGATTTACCGACCATATCTTATTTTGAATGGCGACACGCAGTCTGATGGAAGTATGAACAGAGGGAAAGAAGAGGAAGAAAAAAAGGAAAGAAAGAAAGCCGAAGAATGTAGAAAGAATATTCGGAACGAGGAAGTTGATGAATTTGAAAACCGTAGAATTTATTGATGCTATTATTAGTAAGTTGGTCCATGAATGTAAATTGAATTTCACGGAAGATAATATTATTGTGGTTTCTAAGGAGGGAAGGAGAATATTTGTAAGGAATTACAGCCTTATAATATTTTTTTTGTTTTTGTCTTTTGTCGTGCAAGTGTAGGAGGCTTTTTGTCCTGCTGATCTCCAGTTTGTTGATGTGCGTATTTTCCCGCGCATTTACGTCAGAAATACGTGTGTTTGCGAGCGTATAGCGTGAAACGTGAATCACGACTCAGTATGACCCAAAACATAAAAATATTATGTTTTATATACCAAAATAACTCCTTACCTCAATGTATCGTGTTCCCAGATGCATTTTATGTCTTTTAAGAGCCAAGTCACGATTTTCCACGTTTTCGAATCGTATGAAGGCTTCACCGTTCCGTCTTCCTTGCATATTCAAACAAAATGCAATACCACCTCTGATGAGAGAACAAATTAAGAGATAAATATGAAATCATGTGAGTTGCACGAAATAGCTGTGTGACGTGCGTGCGACATCACAGATGCTGTTCCCAGGCTCTTGAGAATCATTCCCCTCGCTTTTACGCTTCATAGAGTTTAATATGCACTTATTTCAAAACATTTGTTATTGCGAATGGCGAAGGGGCTTTTGATTCACAACACTTTTCAGAAATTGCCAGAAAAGACCTTTAACTTTCAGTAAGAAGGTCGGGATTTTCAGGATTCGGTCTTGCAAGCACCGTTCGCCATTCGCCTCAGGAACCTTTTTTCAAGTGATTGTGTATATTATATATAAATACCATTAAGCGTCAGTTCACGACAGTTAGTGAACCAAATCATGCTCCTAGGATGAATAATCAAAGCGACTTAGCAGAATAATTACAAAAACTTAAAGAAAACAATCCAACTCTTTCAGAGGCTACTCGAGTCTTTACACATACGACGAATAGTCGAAAATGGTTCATATATCATCTCGTGTTGTCGGTCTGAGGGTCTAGAGAAGTGGAAGGCGTAGGTGTACAATTTGTATTTTGAGAATTGAGGCTGTGGCAAGACATAATTTTAGAAAGTGCCAGACGCCTGACTAATCAGATATTTTTATTATTATCAACTTTTTCAAAACGTTTGTATTTCACTTTATTGGATTTTATCACTTCAGACACTCAACATTCACTATAACGAAAACAATAGTAAGACAGTCTTGGAAGGAAAAAATAAATGAAATTTTCAACATACATTTACTTTTTAATCTATTTTCCGTATAATTAGGACACAGTCTGTGAATTTAATCCACGTGTACACTAGTTCAAATAGGGATGAAACACAAATAAGATATGAAGATGATATTAAAGTATCGAAGAAATAGGCTGAAGATTTCCAAAGTAAAAACACTAATTAATGAAAAGAACTAAGAAATAACTTAAAAACTGTACGTGACGATCATTAATTGTACAGTTCTTAAGGGAATTAAGAATTCAATTGAGACAGAATTTAGTTGTCAGTACACAATGATCGGTTTCTGATATTTTTCAATGACTGAAGAGAGTAAAATTACTTCAAAATGTATTAAATGTGTGTCTGTATAACTAAGACTGCGAGACAATGAAGAACTTCTTTTATACCTTTCCTAGTGTCGTATTGTTTTGAAAATTAAAATCTAGAATGATAATAAAAATACGAAACAGAAGTAAAAATCTAGGATTTAGTAGTATTTCCTACTGTGTTATCAAATGTTTTACCTTCGTTCGACGCTGGAACCAGTTTAGTTCTTGTGTTTTTTTCTCAGACGAATGACTACAGTGCTTAGGATACGTGTCACAACTGCATCAGCGTTACCGGCCGTTTCACTTAATGCTCACAACCACATTTGGCCTAGAGCCTGTTGTCAAACTTGGAAAAGTTACCGACAAAAACTGAGTTACCTTCCAAGGACTAGGAGTGAAACTATAGCGCGGTTCGTTTGAAAGAGTTTTTCGTTTGTCTCATTAGTGGAACAGACCTCAGTAGTACAATAGGCGCTTGTGAGATGTATGCGTCGTATCCTTAAAGCATATTAAAGTGGGTTATTCCTGGGGGCGTTGTTTGTGCATACTAGATGAGTCTGTGGTTGGAAGCTCCAACGAAAATATACCTCGCAAATCCATTCGCTTGTAAAATCTAATTCAATTGACAACAGTTTATCAAAGGCGTATAAACAGACCAGAAAACCAGATGAGATTTCAGTTTGTTTAGAAAAGAAAGTTGTACAGGTCGGCACCACACCAGTGGATCAGATGATCAGTGATCAAAGCTTAAAAAATCTTCAAGGTCATCTAATTATTCAATTTTTTACAAAAGTAGTAAAGATTTTGATCTTATTTCATCTGAATAGGATTTTCTGTAGCGTAAGAGCTAATGTTTGGTGCATATTTAAGCGTGGGTTTCCCGTCGCTAAGTATTGTTGAAGAACAAAAAACTGTCAACTAGACAAGTTCACGTCGTTTTCATAAGCTCATCATGCAGTCTTGACATCAGCAATATTTCATTGTATGCAAAGCATTGTTTACCAAACTCGACGCTGAGTTTTGCGTCGAAAAAGCTACGTTCTCTAAGCAATAAAATAATATTCTTTCAAGTCACGGAATGCGAGAATGACCGAAAAATCACCCTTTTTTGTTTGTTTGTTTGTTTGTTATTTTTAGCTTTTAAATTCTACAATTATTTCAAGTAGTAAATCTTTGACCATTTTAACCACATTTTGGCCATTTTTAGAACTTTTCTTCTTGAATCTTCGTTCAATTGAGTGGTTAGTTTCACTGATTAATTTTCGCGACAAGTGTAAACCAATTATTCATATAGTTCATATTTCTTCTTCATATTTCTTTTTTTAACAACTGTTTATATTTAACCCCCTTTTATTTATCGATTTTAAGTGTTGTTTTTATTTCGTATTCTTTTACGAACGTGCAGTCGTTCAATAAACTTGCGTTTCATCGCGATAAGAAAACCAAATTAAATTTTCATCACTAAAATTAAGACACGGAGATGGCGAAATAGGGAATGTTTATCACTCTTAATGACCTGAAAACCGCAATCTGTGTAGCTTAGCCGTGCAAAAATATCTTTGGCGCTTTTATTTTCATCGAGAAAACATTCATTTGACAAAAACAAATAGATACAAAAGTTTCTTGCGAAAGTCAAGTCTTGTTGACATTTTGCTCACCCAAAACTCAACACATTGTTGTGTGTGACGATTTGAAGTTCACAGACCCAATCGCTTTTAAATTGGCATATTTCACCATCTAATATGATGTTTATCTTGCGGCTTATCAACGAAGATTAACAATTAGTCGAGCTATCGATAAACAAGGAGAGGAAACAGTGTGTAACAACCTCCTCCAGAGCTCTTGAGAGAGTGGCTCGGTCCCGCAGTGCGTGTGCGAAATTTGTGTGTTTATATGGAGATAAAAATTTGAAGACTTTTTACGACAAATACTATTGAAATAGTCTTAAAATAATAATGATAATAAAGCATTGCCTTAAAATAAAAAAATCAAGCGACTAAAAAGAGTTAGCAAAGAAAAACTCAAACAAACAAACAAACAAACAAACAAACAAACAAACAAACAAACAAACAAACAAACAAACAAACAATTAAACAAACGAGCAAACACGTAATTGAGCAAAAAAGCAAACAAAAGCAAAACAATAATCGACCTTCACCACAAAGATTAATTTGGTAAATAAGCTATAATAAATAATATTGGACCGAAACTAAAACACTTGGGGGAGGGGAGGGTGAGACTTTAAAATTGGAATAACACGTACATAGAATCTATAAAATTGTTTAAATCTGAACTACTAACTGTGCTGACGTTTCAAGCTGCTTCTTTAAAGTTTATATACTCACTTGATAATATTCAAACCACGAAAAAAGTTCGCTACGTCCTGATCCGATGCTTGCCATGGTAGACCTCTGGCTCTTAAAACTGTTTCATCCAATACGGGACCAATACTGAAAAACACATCGACCCAAGTGAATTATTCAAAGAAGGGAAAAATTGCAGCTGAAACGGAAAGACCGTGGGCGCGGGAAAGATATTATTTGAGGGTCAACTTGTACGGGGTCGTTAAGGTATATTATCTCAAGAACATTATTCTAAAATCGCATTTCGAAGATACGAGAGATAGTAACGTGATTAAGGGATTTAGACTATGGCTACTTGAATGAATATTTTAGCGTGGGAAAGACTTCGAGAAAATTCGGCGCGTTGGACGCCTTTAAATCACGTGACTCATTTAATTTTTGATACATATGCGCATTTTGCAAGAGTAGCTAAAAATACCGACATTTTCTAATAAACGAAAATGGGAAATAGGGAATGAGATTTAGTTTTCTCTCAGAAAATTCGTATATATAGAATCACGGAGACTTTAAGTCCACCCTTCATGAAGTATATACCTTCTTTGACCTAATCAACAAATCAAATTAATTGGACCTAAGGTATAAACATCATGTGATAGTCTCTATGTAACTTATACCATATATAATCGATCGTTTCCATATGTACATACCATGGTCCGGGCTCATATTTTGCGCTTATCTTTTCTGCCTCCTTAAATACGTGACCTGCAATAAAAAGATGTTTTCAGACGAAGCATGACTTGAGGGATATCAACAGTGTTCACAAAAGAAGTGGCTTGCCGCCTAATTCTATTGCGAATACCATTAGCTTGTCATGAATGCGACTAGGCTGGTGGGTATTATTTTAGGTGTTTCCATCAACGGTTGTTGTGGTAGTGGGGTTTGCGCAAATAATGAATTACAGCCGCTTGATGGTGAGATTGACGACATTTCCAGCACTCAAAAACAAATTATCTGATAACCCTTTTCGTAAACGTTATTGCAGGCGTTTATGGGGCCGCCTACTTTGGAAGAATTTAGTATCGGTACTGAAGTTAATCATTTAGTTTTAAAAACATTACATTTTAATGTTTAAAACTGAAGGTTTCATTTTACAAGTTTGTTGGGTTTGCTAATAGTGGTGGTCGCTTGTATCGGTAGGATCAAAGCAAATTTCGGTCAATTTTTCAACGAAGTAAATTTAAAGAAGAAAATATAAGAGTTTCTCTTCAGGGGTCGTGGTCGGATTAGCAGACTTTTTTGGTGGTATTTTTGAATAGGCTTTGCTTTTTCGATTAATGGCACCCCCAGTTTCTTATCATTGCTCTTAGTTTTTTGGTGGTAGCATTTGAAGTCTTAACTTTTGCAGAAGACAGCATTATGGCATTGTTCATCGGTGGTGTTAGTGGTCGGATTAGCAGAGTTTTTGGCGGTAACTTAGAATTCAGTTTTGCAATAGATAGCCTAAACACAAAGGACTTTTGTGGGAGTGGTCGGATTAGCGTGAATTGTGGTCGGATTAAGTGAAACCTTAAAGCCGACTTCTATAAATGTTAAACAGTGGTCAAGAAAGCGCGGTTTAAGTGGTAGTATTGATATCCGTTAATCGTATTAGAATTATTATATTGCGCAAATACAAACCATGTATTGTACTTGATGGCTAGCTTATAGATAACAGAGACAAACTTCACTTTGTGCTTATATTTGTGGTGATGTATTACGAAATACGCTTCCCCAAGTATTACCTAATGTGCTCATTTACTAAACGGCTTCGATTTTACCAGGTTTTCCTAAATGCAAACATAACTCATTGAAACTCTCAGTACATTTGAGATGTTGAGTTTTTGAGACCTCGACCTTTAGAATGAACTTTACGTATATGGTATTGTGTAATAATTGCGGGGACTGGATTTTCAAAAGACTTCTTAGTAATTCTAAAATTGTTGCCCAACGAACTTCTCCAGATTGTTTTAGCGGGTTTGGTAGAATCTTCTTTCCCCTCTTTCGTTCGGGAAAAGGTTTAAGAAGCCGCTCGCTTTGGAATTTAATCTTGACTTTCCGCCTCAAAAAGTTGAAATATTCCTTCCAAATCTCATTTCCATTGTGAATTTTAAAGTAAAAGAAAATTATACCAAACTTAAGTTGCTTCGTGTTTATTTTCACCACCAAACAACGTTCGTTAGGTTGCCTGGGTTGCTATCAGGGCCACACATTTTCGGATTGTTTTTTCCCTTCGAGAATTTACAATGTTCATTCCAAATATTGTTTCTGTAAAAAGTATTAAGAAAAAGACAATTCTGCCTAACTAAAAAGGTTACTTGGGGTTTATTTCTACCAACAAATGTTTACGGTTTTCCAAAGGACGTGAGTACTCTGTAGGGAGGTCTTGTCGACCTTGGCATCGGTTTGGTTGTGGTATATATGGTCTATTATTTATCAAAACATTACGGCTTTCGTTTAGACTCGTTTCTGACCTCTGGCACGCTATGTCTAGACAAAGCCTTCCTCTTAACCTAATAAGCTTCACGTAAAGACCGAAACAATGACAGATGGTTCTATTACCACGTAAACGAGCTTGAACTTTTCTTCAGGAAAAATTAAATTGCTGTTTGCTTCGATGATTTATAAATAGATTTAATAGGTTATAGAGGAGACATGTGTCTGAGCAATTTTGTTATTGTGTCAAAATTGATCTTTGTGCCTATTGGGAGCGCTGCGTGGTATATGTATGGAGATCGTATCATTTGAAGCCCATATACGTCTTATTTATTCTTGCATTCATTCATTCTTGAATTTTCGGTCCAAATGTTTGTGGAAACTATTGATCTATTCATACATAGTATTAGGGGAGCCGCCATTGCTGTTATCATGATTCATCGATGTATCTTTTCATCCGTTATTCTTCGACCTAACATTCAGGCCTTGCGTCCATCTTCTCTTCTTTTTGTCAGTCCATCTATTCTTCCACCGATCATCCATCCATCCATCCATCCATCCATCCATCCATCCATCCATCCAATCACCCATCCATCCATGCAAATGCTCGTCATCTATCCTTCCAATCGTCATCTTTCATCTTATTCATCCATTGGTTTTTCAACCTCTTATCTGTCCATCCGTGCTCCCACTTTATAATTGTTGTTTGTTGTTCCCAAACATCACGTGTATGAATCACATGCTGGACGATCCTTATCAAGGGCGAAACAACGTGAGATTTCCAAGTATGTAAGGAATAGCCTTCAGACGTCACGTTGTGAAGGTGTGGCATCAGTCTAGTAGGGATGGTCTAATAATTCCCCTCCAAATGATCCACCTCATTTCCATCATTAAATTCTTTAATGATCTAAATTACCTTTTTTGAGTAAAAATAATATGGCATTTCCCATGAGCCTGCAGTAGTCCAGGCCAGCTGGACTATTGTTATTCGTGTCGATGTCACAGTCTGTGGTAGCGTTAAGGAATTTCGAGATTACATAAGAGTACTTTTGAACTAAACGGAACGTCTTGCTGTTCTGTATGAGAGCTGGTATTCAGTGCTCATACTGCTAATGACCCTATAGCCTAACCAGGGGTTCAGAAGCTAAATGAAGTTAACTGTAGTTTTAAAGGTCCGTGCAAACGTTCCTAACAATGTTGCCTCCAACGAATATGTTGGAGACATTTGGACACCGCTTTGAGCCCACAACGTTCAACTTCTCTTTGCGGTTCAGTTATCACTAAAGCATAACACAACGTTGGGTCGGTTTGAACTTCCGATCAACAACTGCCAACAGTGCTGGGGAGCCCGGTTGGGGCCAACAATTCTAGATGTTGTTAGAAGTGTTTGTACAGGACTTGAATATCTATGTATCATAACTAGTATATATAGGACAAATAATAGCTAGATTAGACACCTTATAATTGATGATTTACGGTTTTGATTTTGGCCTCAGTGTAACTTTACCGTAACTGTAAGTCAGTTTGGACTCTGATTTGGTGCATTTTCCGTGCGTAAACGTTACGTTATCGTTTGTCCGTAACAAAGGTTTCCAACCCAAATGAAATCTGTCAAATGTTTTCTTACAGATTTTGTAATAGATATTATAGATAGATGTCATTCTTTTCCTTTACTCTCTGATTCACAGTCGCTTGTTTATTATACCCCTTGCAATGATGAACACGTCTAATAGAAACCCATTGCAATGTCTTGTGCGAGGAAAAGTGACAGCGAGTAAAGCTTGTATTGTCTCCCATGTATTGTGGTTTTAATCCTGCGGAGCCACATTTAGAGAAACAACGTTGAGCTACCACACGATCTCCTTGAGTGAAACCAGTTGGTAGTTTACCTGCTGGGGGAAAGGGGGGAGGAAAGACATTAAAAACAGACTTGTTTGTTTTTCCCTTGGAATCTTACTCTCAACAGAATTCAATCAGATCCCACCCAACACGATCTGACTGGAAATCAGTGTGACAAGCATACGAACAAACGGTGTAGACTTAGTGCAAAACTCTTCTAAAAGGACTAGAAACAAAAGGCACTGCTACTGAGCAAGTCTGCGTGTTCCCCTTGACTCCGTCGCTGCTGAGAACAAGGCCCGACTCCGTTAGTTTGCGTTTCCACCTAATTGAACAATCATTGTCGGGTTTGAATTTGTGCAATATGAGTGTTTGCATTTAAGATCCTCATCGCGAATTATCTCGCTATCGTGACTGAAATTTCAATCATATTTCCCAGATGTCATAGCGGTCTAACCCTCGACAGATTGTGGTTTTGACAAGCCGACAACAGTTGTTCAATTAGTGTTTAAACGGACTTTTGCTCATGTCTATGAGTGCATAGAGTTTTCTACTCCTCGGGCCTGACATTTATTATTATTTATCATTATTACACACAGGAATCCCAACAAGATAACAAAGGATACAAGACGTGATGTCATCCAAACTGTTAAATTCTGTTCCATTTTTGGCGATTTTCTTGAACTCTTTTCGAAGATCGTAGAAGGTATAGAAGTTATGTGATGGTTTAATCTTCTTCTTGATGGCATCGCAGTGTAGATTGTGTCGTAGGGTCAGCTGTCCGTCTGTTACCACGCACCATCGCTCGCCCTGATTCGCTAGTTTCTCTTCCAGGAAGTCCTCAAACTAAATCGAAGAAAATTTTTTAGGGGAAAACGACAACAAAAAACAAAACTATAGACACTATTTTTATAGTAAATTAACAAACATAGGGTGAAATTTTGTCAGCCAAAATATTTGATGTTGGTGTCAGGGTTAGGTTAGCGTTAAAAAGAATCGGAAAAAGTGACTTTCCGTTTTAAATGGTATTATTCTCCGTTTGAACTTATTCTGGCCTGGAGCCTGCCACATTTGACTTAGAGCCCACGGAACTCAAATTACAGTGCCAAACGTAAATCGTACTAGATGTGTATGTGTGTTTATATGAGACTTAACAGAGATAAGATATAAGTAGAAACGAATTTGTTGTGTCTTGAAGAATTTTTAAATCCAATTCAATTTAAGCCAACTTCAATCTGTACAGAAATTCAATTTAAAGGAAAAAATAAAATGCGGAAGTAGAAGTACGTTAACTGAATTTGGAATAATATTTGAGTCTAAATTGTGTGGTGTTTTTTCAACAAACGTCATAACTGGTGTAAAAGCCAT